>JARQOD010000003.1:385140724-385223344 GCA_033576555.1 Oophaga sylvatica
ATGCTTCACATTTCCCACTGAACGATCAAAGGTGCTTACTATAATTATGTTGCTTCCAACATGGCTTTGATTGTGGGCAAACCCTCTGATTGAGACTGAGGATGTTTGTTTGAATCACCTTGATGCTTTTATTTCAGCCATGGGGCAGGTGTTTGATTGCCCCCAATCGAGGTGCAACAGCTTAAGCAGCCATGTAGCTTTGCGCCAAGGTAAAGCCACTCGGTAGCTGAATATGCCTTGGATTTCAGGAGAGGGGGCCCTTGATACCACCTGGGACAGTTCCGCCAAAAAATCTTTTTTTCGAAAGGGGTTATCTCCACTGATTAAGGATGAACTTGCTCGTCCCGACCCTCCCACTGCGTTAGGTGACTTTATTAACTACTGCATCCGTATTGATACTCGTCTGACTGAACACAGGCAAGAGAGATGGTTCGAAAGCAATCGCACTAACCTTTTCCTACCTTCCTCTCCGCAAAGGAACCTTTGGGAGGATTACCGGGAACCTGAACCTGAACCCATGCAGGTAGACTCTTTACAACGACGGGGTTAGTGATGCACGCAAGGAACATCGTTTTAAGGAAATCTATGTTTCTATTGTGGTAAGTCAGGGCACTTCATTTAAAAAACTGCCCCAGCCTTTTCTCGAAAGACTACTGCAGCACTCATTCTTTTGTGAGTGTTGCGAGAGGGGATCTGTCAGGTCGAGCCTCAGGCTCCAGAGAGATCTGCAGCAACAGATCTTGATTTCTCGGACTTAAACTCGTTACCTCTGAGGCGTTGACTGTGTAAACGCTGCCATTTTTCAAGTTTCTCAGCGGTTTTTGTCCAGCTGAGTTGTAAGAAAAACAATTCTCATTGCTTTTTTTCCATCACTCTGGGTTGACTCAGCTTGGGTGTCTAGCTCTGCTATGATCGACTCAGGGGCAAGTAAAAATTTTTAGGGATGTCTCCTTTGCTCTGAAAACAGGGGATAGTTCAGTGAAGAAGGTCTCCAGTACAGATGGAAACTGTGGATGGCTCCCTGCTGACCTCTGGACCAGGGATCAGGAAACAGCCTTTGAGGGTTTTTATGGGTAAAGATCATCAGAGAAACTGTCCTTTTGCTTATCTCTTTTTCCCCCCTTTCCCCTTATTTTTAGGGCTACCATGGTGGGAGGTCAGATCCTACCCTGAAAATGGGAGACCAAGGAATTACACTTTCCAGAGAAAAACAGATGAGTCAAAAGTTTCAGCTTGCTCTGTTCCCAAAGGAACCATGTCAGTCCCTGAATACCCGCTGTATACAGGATTTGTGGATTTATGTGACAAGAAGAACGCTGACCAGCTTCCCCCTCACCGTCCATTATGATTGTCCAATTGAATTATTGCCTGGAGCAGAGATACCTTTTGTAAGATTACCCCCTGGCGGGGCCCGAGCTAAAGGCTTTAAGGATTTCATAGACGAAAATCTAGCCAAGGGCTTTTATACGCCCCTCTTCATCTCCTGCAGGTGCACCATCTTCTTTGTTTAAAGAAGAAGAGGATCTTGAGACTTGCGTAGACTATAGGGAACTCAATAAGGTTACTATTAGAAACCGTTATCCATTGCCTTTAATCCCTGAGTTATTGGAGAGAGTGCGACATGCCAAAATTTTCTCTAAACTAGATCTTCGTGGGGCCTATAACTTAGTCCGTATTAGACCTGGGGATGAATGGAAGACTGCATTCAGGTCACGCTATGGACACTTTGAATATCTAGTTATGCCTTTTGGTCTGAGTACCGCCCCAGCCACTTTCCAACACTTGGTGAATGACATCTTCAGGGATCTCCTAGATACATTCGTGGTAATTTATTTGGATGATATTCTATTTTTTTCTAACTCCACAGAGGAACATCATGGACATGTGAGAATGGTCTTGGAACGTCTAAGACAAAATCATCTTTACATCAAACTTGAAAAGTGTGAATTCCATAGGACCGAAATTCAATTTCTGGGGTATGTACTGTCTACACAAGGAATTAGTATGGATGGAAGCAAAACCCAAGCCATCAAGGATTGGCCAAGTCCTAGAAATGTGAAGGAGGTACAGCGCTTCATCGGGTTTGCCAACTTCTATAGACGTTTCATTAGAAATTTCTCTGAGGTAGTGTCACCTATCACCCAACTTACCCGGAAAGAGTCTAGGTTCTCCTGGACTCCCCAAGCCCAGGAAGCATTTTCCCGTCTAAAAGATAAATTTACCACTGCACCTATCCTAGTACATCCCAACCCCGAGCTTGCCTTCATAATAGAGGTGGATGCTTCAGACTGTGCCGTTGGAGCTATACTCTCTCAGAGAACAGGTGAGAAGAATGTCTTGCATCCCTGTGCCTTCTTTTCCCAGCAGTTGTCTTCGGCTGAGAGGAACTACGATGTGGGCAATAGAGAGTTGTTGGCCATTATTGCCGCCTTCAAAGAATGGAGACACCTTCTTCAGGGAGCTGCACAGCAAATAGTCGTCCTGACAGATCATCGTAACCTTGAGTTTATCAGGTCGGCTAAGTGCCTGACTCCTCGCCAGGCTCGCTGGAATCTTTTCTTAAACCAATTTAATTGTATCATTTCTTATAGACCAGGATCGCGCAATGGAAAGGCTGATGCACTCTCTAGAATTTACTCAGCAGAGACACGTCCAATTACTCCTCCTAAGACTATTCTTCCTGACTCTAGATTCCTAGGAGTAATTCATAATCAAGACCTACTTAAGGACATCAAGGAAGCATACCATGCGGATTCCTTTTTGGCACAACCCCCAAGGGACGTAAGTCTTGTCTTTAAGAATGGTGTGTGGATTCAGGGACAACGCCTGTATATTCCTGAAACAGTCAGATTGAGAGTATTGCAACTCATTCACGATTCCAAGATAGCTGGGCATAGAGGAATTCTAAAGACACAGGAATTTCTCTCTCGTTTCTTTTGGTGGCCCACTTGCAGGAAGGATGTTTTAAACTATGTCACTTCATGTGAAGTCTGTGCAAGATGCAAAACACCTCGCTCCTCACCAACTGGTCTGTTACAGCCTCTTCCCACCCCGTCCCGCCCGTGGGGATCCATTTCTATGGACTTCATTGTGGAGTTACCAACCTCTCAAGGGAAGAACACCATTCTAGTGGTGGTTGACCGTCTAACAAAGGCAGCTCATTTTATCCCTTGTGTCGGCTTACCCACTGCAAAACAGACATCAGATTTGATGATTAAAGATGTGTTTCGCTTACATGGAGTACCGGATGAGGTTATTTCGGATCGAGGGGTGCAATTCACTTCTAGGTTTTGGCAAAATTTCTGTGCAGCATTGGACATTAAAGTAAACCTTTCTTCTGCTTTTCATCCCCAGACTAATGGACAGACCGAACGAACCAATCAAACCCTGGAGCAGTATCTCCGCTGCTTTATCTGCCACCTACAGGATGATTGGGTGGATCTACTTCCATTAGCTGAGTTCTCGTATAACAACTCTCAGAGTGCCTCCACTAAGCAGTCTCCTTTTTACTCTAATCTAGGTTATCATCCTAACATTCTACCACGATTTCCCATAGAAACGCCTTTACCAGCAGTGGCTGAAAGAATCACGTCTTTACAGAAGAATATGGATCTTCTAAAGGAGAATCTGGAATCGGCTCAGGAAAGGTACAAGAAAGCAGCAGATAAATTTCGTAAACCTGCACCAGCTTTCAAGGTAGGAGACTTGGTCTGGCTGTCAACCAGAAATCTTAAGTTAAGGATTCCATCGTCTAAGTTGGGACATAAGTACATTGGACCCTATAAAATCAGTAAAATTATAAGTGCCGTTGCTTGTCGTCTTCAACTGCCCAGAACTATGAGAATTCACCCTGTCTTTCATGTATCCCTACTAAAGGCTGCGACACCCAATACGTTTCCTGGACGTTCTTCTCCTTGCCCTGACCCAGTGCTAGTCGATGGTCAGGAAGAATTTGTGGTGGAAAGGATTTTAGATTCCAGGTTGTATAGAAATCAGTTACAATATCTGATTAAATGGCAGGGCTACCCAGTGGAGGACAACTCATGGGAACCAGTCAATAACGTTAATGCTCCTCGCTTGCTCCGTCAGTTTCATCAGAGGTACCCACACAAGCCTGGCCTGAGGTCATCCGGAGGTTGTCCCTAAGGGGGGAGTAATGTAAGGTTCTGTGTACATGTTCCTGAAACTCAGTTTGTTCGTCAGCCATTTTACTTTCTGTCTTGCTGCAGCTATCTTGCCCTCAGTCAAAATGGAGTTTCCAGCTTGCATGTTCCCGCCCTGATTCTCTCCTTTTGCTTCTTAAGCAGCCACAGCTGAGCAATCAGTGCTTCAGAATCTAGCCTGCAGTGAACCTGTGACCTGACTCCTAAAGCCTTGGACCTTGTACTCCAGCTATTCCTACTGAGGAACTCTGAAGCACTTGTAGACTCTGAACCCTGCTCTTTGAAAGACCCACGTTTGCATGGACATACGGTAACAGAGAAGAAGATCCTGAACCTGTTGTGGAGAGTGATTGCTGAGCTTAGATTACTCTGGCCTGCTGTGTCTCCTGCTTCTGTGTCTGCAAACTGTGTGACTATTTTTGCCAACTTGTATGAAGTAATACAAGACTTTCTATATCAAACCTGTGTCTCATGTATTTTCATCGCACCCAAGCACAAGACGCTATATGAACTGTACTACATACATTACACAGTGAGTGAATATGTGATGAATGGGGTGTGCATTTCGCCTAGGTATAAGGGAAATGTGTGGCTTTGTAAACCTAGTGGTAGAGAAAGGTCACTACACCTCACATTCAGCACACACTTGCAGCACAAGCCTGAAACTACTCAGGTCTTAATTAGGAGACCAGAAGTAGGTGTCTGCAAACACAATCTGAGAGCTAGTTTAGCCTGGACACAGGAAGGTGTCCTGGCACAAGAAACAGTCTCCAAGAGTGTTAGAGCTGTCTTTAGCCTGGACACAGAGAGGTGTCCTGGCACAAGGAAGCAGTCTCCAAGAGTGTTAGAGCTGTCTTTAGCCTGGACACAGAGAGGTGTCCTGGCACAAGGAAGCAGTCTCCAAGAGTGTTAGAGCTGTCTTTAGCCTGGACACAGAGAGGTGTCCTGGCACAAGGAAGCAGTCTCCAAGAGTGTTTGAGCTATCTCAGTTTGGGTGCAGGAAGGACCCCGGACATAGGAGTATCTCAGTGCGAATCCGTGTGAAGAGCGGCTGAATAGGAGTGGATCTCTCTCAAGTCTGGACATGGAAGGTGCCTTCAGACACAAGGAGGAGTATCTGTGAAGCTCCAAACTGGTAACATATGTGATATGTGTTGTTTTGGGCACAGACTGGTAGAGTCTGGGTCCCGGATAGAGAGGGCCATCTATCTAAGTGTAATTAGAGGCTAGACAAGCCCAGGTTTTATGTTTATGCTTTGTTTTATCTGTTTGCTGTGGACTTTAATAAAGCTGGTTGCGGCCAGTTTTACACCAGAACTGCTGTCTGAATGAACTGTTTATATGCCATTCTGTCTACCCAGACAGCGATCCTAGAGCTAAACCCCTGGAAGGCTACAATTGGTGGAGAATGCGGGCAGCGCAGTGGCTGAAACAGTTAGTGCTGGAGTGTGCATGCAGCACAGAGGCTTAGAGACAGCAATAAAGGTGAAGTCTGTTGAAATAGCAGCAGAGGAAAAAAAAAAGTGTGTCAGCAGAAACGTCTGTTTGGAGCAGTCTTGGAGAGACAGTGGCCCTGATAGGGTCTGCAGAGAGAAAATGTATGCACAGCAAAGCTGAACTTGTTGTGAAAATGACTGTGGAATGTGCAGGAGCAAAAGAAAAGTCTGTGGAGCAGTCTTAAAGAGACAGGAGCCCTAATAGACTTTGCAAAGAAAAAAAAAAAAAAAAAAGTGTCTGCACAGCAGAGCTGAATTTTTCTATGGAAAAGACTGTAGAGTGTGTATGTCTTGAGTGAAGACTGCCGTTGTTAAGACAGAGAAGTCTGACAGCATGGATGACAGCATGGAGGCGCTGTTTGAACAAATGGCACAAGTTAATGTGCAACATAAAACTGCCGTGGTTGAGACAGATAAGTCCGGCAGTATGAAGGAGCTCATTGAGTACCTGGTCCAGGCCAAGCGGACCATGGAGCTGCAGCACCAGCAGTGCATGCAGCAGTACCAGCAGCAAATCCTGCAGCAGCAGCAGGAGAATAACCGGGTGTTGGAGCAGATTGCAGCTCTCAGCACCTCGTCCCAGAGTAATGTTGTGAAGGCACCTGACTTGTCCGCTGTAAAGAAGGCGGTAAGACGGTCCCTGAAAAAGATGACACCTCGTGATGATGTGGAGGTGTATCTCACTAGATTTGAGGAACTGGCAGAGAAGGAGAATCTGCCCCTATCTGAGTGGGCCATGATGGTCGCACCCTATCTGATTGGAGTGCCCCAGGTGGCCTATGCTGACCTGAGCGAGCAGGACAGCCAAGACTATGCCAAGCTGAAAGCGGAGATTCGTACCCGGCTGAGTGTTACGGTGACAGCCCGTGCCAGGGGAGTTCGTGACTGGAGATACAGTTGGGAGTCTGCAGTCAGCGAGCCTGATTATGGAGTTGGAAAGGTGATGGTGAACCGCTACACCCGAGCATGTCCTCCTGAGGTACAGCCGTCTGAGAGGTCGTCACTTCAGAGTTCCCGGACGCTGAACTCTCGCGGTAAGAGCGTTCCAGCTATAGGGGACATATGGGAGGGTGATTGTGGTGGACAGTGTTGGAGATGTCGTGAAATTGCAGCCGGCTGTTCACTAGGGGGGGAGCCTATGTGCCGTGATGTTGGCAGGTCCCTCTCTCTCTGCGCAGAGCCTGTGTGTGTGTCCACCTCAGCAGAAGAGACTGGACCACAGATGTCCCCGGTGGTTGTAAATGACTGCCCAGCACAGGTCCTCTTGGACTCAGAGAGTCCAGTGACTTCCGTATGTGACAGCCTGATTGATAGGGACTTCATCCCTGATAAGCACCTGAGTATGGTGTGCATCCATGGAGACACCAAAGTCTACCCAGAGACTGCCGTGGACTTGGTCCCTAAACTCGGGGAGGTTTCATATGAAGTGGGGGTAGTGAAGAGCCTGGTGCACCCCGTCATATTGGGTAATGACTTTCCCCGGTCTGAGGATCTCTGGGGGAAAAATGTTTTTGATGGACAGTGTGATGAGACTCCTATTGAGGGTGTGCAGTCCCGAGGGCGGAACACAATGCTAGTGGGACGTTAAATTTATGTGATAATGATGCTGATGCTGATAATGATGATGATGATGATGATGATAATGATGATGACCATGATAATGATGATGATGATCATGATAATGATGATGACCATGATGGTGATGCTGATGCTGATAGTGACAATGATGATGATCATGATAGTGATGATAATACTGATCATAGTCATGATAATGATGTTGATAATAATGATGACTGTGATAGTGATGAAATTCCTTTGCAGGTGATGTTGGGAGACGAGGATGGTGGTTCTCGGGAACCGAGTGTCCCTGACTTGCCTGTGTCCTGTGACGGTTTTGAGAGTGAGCAGTGGCGAGAACCCTCTCTTAGGACGGCACAGGAAAATATGATTGTTCTAAATGAGGTTTCCCAGGAGCCTGGTTCTGAGGAGAGGTTTCCTCATGCTGCCATGGACAATAGCCTATTGTATAGGGACACTGAAGTCCAGGGAGAGGTCGTGAGTCAGCTCCTAGTACCTGAACTATATAGAAGTATAGTGCTGGGGTTGTCACATAGTCACATACTTGAGGGACCAGATGGTGCAGTTAATGTTGTGGATGACATGTTAACTAAGGTTCCAGATCAAGATGTGAATGAAAATGAATTGTATAGCCCTGACGGTGAGCAGGATGTGAGTGAAAATGAATTGTGTGACACTGACAGTGAGCAGGATATGAATGAAAATGAAGGGTATAGCCCTGACAGTGAGCCAGATGTGACTGAAGAAGTGGAGTATGGGACGGACGGTGGGGCTTCTGGGCATGTCTTGCCAGAAGACCCTGAAAGTGGGGAACTGGAGAAAAGTGGAAAACCCCTGTGCCTTCTGTGATAGTTGGTGACACATGGTCAGTGCACCAGGGACAGGAGGTACGTGAGTTTCTGGGGAAGAGTCAGCAGAAGTGTTCTGATGTGTCGGGTCGTACTTCTCTGGCCAGGCACTATATCGAAAATGAGCTCGGCCCTAAGGTCAAGATGAAACCGTGCAGGCCCGCAGAGAGTATAGGCCTGGGAGGGTACAGGGTAGTGCGGATGCTTCAGATGAAGAGAAAGCTGATGTTGGCTATGACAGTGGTGAGGATGAAGCTGATGAGGGCCATGACTGGTCCAGAGTTCACTGTCTCTGTTGGATTGTTGACCAGCCTCCGGTCTGGATGACCAGCCCTCCGGTCT
Source organism: Oophaga sylvatica (assembly GCA_033576555.1). Lineage (NCBI taxonomy): Eukaryota > Metazoa > Chordata > Amphibia > Anura > Dendrobatidae > Oophaga > Oophaga sylvatica. The sequence continues at coordinate 385,149,152 of JARQOD010000003.1, forward strand.
GGAGAAGAGGGAGGGGATATGTGAGACAGTGAGTGAATATGTGATGAATGGGGTGTGCATTTCGCCTAGGTATAAGGGAAATGTGTGGCTTTGTAAACCTAGTGGTAGAGAAAGGTCACTACACCTCACATTCAGCACACACTTGCAGCACAAGCCTGAAACTACTCAGGTCTTAATTAGGAGACCAGAAGTAGGTGTCTGCAAACACAATCTGAGAGCTAGTTTAGCCTGGACACAGGAAGGTGTCCTGGCACAAGAAACAGTCTCCAAGAGTGTTAGAGCTGTCTTTAGCCTGGACACAGAGAGGTGTCCTGGCACCAGGAAGCAGTCTCCAAGAGTGTTAGAGCTGTCTTTAGCCTGGACACAGAGAGGTGTCCTGGCACAAGGAAGCAGTCTCCAAGAGTGTTAGAGCTGTCTTTAGCCTGGACACAGAGAGGTGTCCTGGCACAAGGAAGCAGTCTCCAAGAGTGTTTGAGCTATCTCAGTTTGGGTGCAGGAAGGACCCCGGACATAGGAGTAGTCTCAGTGCGAATCCGTGTGAAGAGCGGCTGAATAGGAGTGGATCTCTCTCAAGTCTGGACATGGAAGGTGCTTTCAGACACAAAGAGGAGTATCTGTGAAGCTCCAAACTGGTAACATATGTGATATGTGTTGTTTTGGGCACAGACTGGTAGAGTCTGGGTCCCGGATAGAGAGGGCCATCTATCTAAGTGTAATTAGAGGCTAGACAAGCCCAGGTTTTCTGTTTATGCTTTGTTTTATCTGTTTGCTGTGGACTTTAATAAAGCTGGTTGCGGCCAGTTTTACACCAGAACTGCTGTCTGAATGAACTGTTTATATGCCATTCTGTCTACCCAGACAGCGATCCTAGAGCTAAACCCCCTGGAAGGCTACAATAGTCTATTTTGTTACAGCTAACAGCAGTTATTAATTAACCCGGGCGAAGCCGGGTACTACAGCTAGTATATTATATATTTCTTGCTAATGTATCCTTGGTGGTGTTCCACTGTGTTTAAAGTGCTTAAGAATTTGCTTACCTGTCTGTAGACGTTTTTTTTTTTTGGGCAGTCCATCAGCATTGTCTGACTATGAGATAAGTTTCTAATATGGCTGCATTTTTCTCTGAGACTAGTATTGATTTTGCAGCCCAACAGCATTGTTTGATTATGAGATAAGTTCATATTAAGGGTGAGTTTCCACGATCAGTAAACGCTGCGTGTTTGGCGCTGTGCGCTGGCGCAGCGCCAAACACGCAGCGTCCAGATGTTACAGCATAGTGGAGGGGATTTCAAGAAATCCCGTCTCCACTATGCGTAACAACACGCAGGTGGCAGACCTGCGTAAACGGACATGCGGCGCGTCTTTTCAGACCGCAGCATGTCCTCGCGTGTTGCGGCGACGGTGCGTCGCCGCAACAGAATTTCACACAGGGCTATGTAGCCCTGCGCTCTTTCCGGAGGTGTTCCGGAGGTGTCCTGAACACCTCCGGAAATAGCGCGCGTCATAAAGGGGGCGGGGCTTAGACGGAGCCGAATTTCCGCTCCGTCCAAAGCGCTGTGGTTCCGGACCGTGGAACCACAGCCTAAGGCTGCTTTTGTCTCGGAGTTAAGCATTTTTTGCAGCATACTTTCTACGAGATAAGATTTGGGTATAGCTGCATTTTTTGAGATAAATCTTGATTCTAGGACACTCCGAGATAAGTTTACAGCACACAAGCACTTTATTTGGAGACAATTAAGGTCTCTCCACTAAGGTATTTTCGGTGTTATTTGTATGTGTGTGTTTTTTCTGTGTATCCCGTTTTACGTTTGAAGGGTGATACAGGGTATCTTTAGGGGCACCGACGTTGAGCGGGGGCGCCATGTCGTCAACAACTAGGGTGCCAACCTCCGCGGTCAGGAAGGGAATTACCAGGGCCTATTAGGGTGATTGTAGGTTTTTTGCCCCCAACTTGATAAATATTTAATTAATTATTTCTGATACTCTTCTCAGTATCCTCTTACTTTGTTATATGTACTGTATATTAATGAGATTTTAATCAATGAATTAAAAGGTATTTTTTAGAGATCCTTTCTTAGTGTTCTTTCTGGGGTTTTTTCTGATTTATCCCTTAAAAAAAATTTTTTTGAGGTGTTTTTTTTAAAGATACACTAATGTCACATAGATTTTGTGCGCATTTGTACCCAGTTTTCAGATCTACTTGTTGTCAGTGAATGGAACCATTCTTGTTTACGTCGACGGATCCGTCACAGCCGAGAGGCCAGGTTTGTGGCCACCGGGCTGAGAAGTTGATTCCTGCGGCATCTGCTTCTTGTTTATGAGATTATATTTCCCTGATTTCCGGAGCTCCAGGTATAAATCATTTACTTCGCTCTTCAGTCTCGGAGGAAATGTGCGACATATTGACCAGAAATTGTGGCTGAGAGTTACATCTTGTGAATCCATCTAACATTATCTTCATGTAACCTGGAGAGTGAGGATGGAGAGCGGCCGCGCATCGGAGAGGCAATATCAGGATGGTAATTGGAAAGCAGATTTATATACTGAGAATTGTGCTCGGCCTTAAAGTGAAACTACAGGAAATGGAAAAATTCCCCCATTACTATTAATACATGTGTGACCTTACGGCTTCATGCACACAGTGACACCGATCTACTGCCCTCTGCAGAAACCTGTGCACCCCGACTGCACCTCCATATGCCTCCTATTTCACTATCCAATGTCATATTAGAGAGGTATTGTCCCCTAAAGCTCTGCTTTTAGACAGGTGACTTTGTAGCACTAATTTACTGACATCTCTACATATCTTTTTTATATACTGTGACAAAGTCACTGGCAAAGTACTGGATGAGAGATATGTGTCACTGAGGTTTTTAGCTTCAGTGATATGAACCTAGGAAAATGCTCCAGCACACTAAGTGCTGAGAGGGGTTAATCGGCCATGTTTAGGGCTAGGTTTAGTGAACAGCTAGAGTGGGCGGGAGGCTGTTCATCATATCGCCACCCAAGGGTGGAGTCCAGAGGCTAAATACACAGCTTTCTGGCTCATTCAGTGTTGGCTGTGCCTGGAGATGACAGCTCCAGAATTGTGTGTGAAGATAAGGAAAGTTGATCGTTTTTTTTGTATGTTTGTTTTCTGAGCGTATGGATCACAGCAGCAACATGGACTGTGCCATTTGCTTTCTCGTTAGATGAGAAAGGCCGTGTTTATGTTGCTAACCCTACCCTGGTTTATGCTGTACCTCAATAAGCCAGTGGAAAATTTAAATAGACAACGTTCTTGTGTCTTCCTCTATGAGCAGCCAAGTGAGCCAATAAACCACAATACTTCTAGGAAGCAGATATTTTGAAAACGAGACAATTGTAGGAGCACTTTAAGAAAAACAGGCATAATATTGGGATATTCAGGGTCCCAGGCGGCGGAGCATGAACACTCATGAGTAGTGTTGAGCGATACGATACTGCAAATATCGGATATCGGCCGATATTAGCTGTATCGGGCTTTCGATTCCGAATACCGATATTTTCGTCATATCGGATACTGGAATCGGGATTGTCACTGTCACTGTCTGTGTCCGTCGGTCGGGTCTGTCACTGTCAGTGTCCGTCGGTCGGGTCTGTCAGGAGTCAGCGGCACTTACCTGGCAGAAGATCTCCGGCGGTCACGGCCTGGACAGCTTCATGGCCGCCATCATCTTTCCCCGGCGGTCACATGCAGTTTCTCGCGATAACTGCAGTGACTGCTGGGTAATCCCGGCCGTAAAGCAGTCAGTCCGATGACGTCACCGCCGGGGAAGCAGGTAATCAGCTGTGCTGCGTCGCGATGACAGGCTCTGCCTGTCATTGCGATGTAGCAGAGCTGGATCGTCGTGGGACAGTCGTTACTATGGACTGCGTCGGACAGGTGGTATACTGTTGGTTTGTTTTTTTCTTTTTTTACAGGAGATCGATGGCGTCGCAGGAATGAGAGTACAATAAAAGAAATGAAAACTGTGTTGTCTCTTTTATTTCATTAAAATACTTTTTTCTTGCTTTGTCTTTTTTTTATGCATTTAATAACTTTGGGATTAATAATGGATCGGTGTCTTATTGACGCCTCTCCATTATTAACCGGGCTTATTGTCACCGTGCAATCAACGGTGACATTAACCCCTTATTACCCCGCTTGCCACCGCTACAGGGCAAGTGGGAAGAGCCGGGTAAAGTGCCACAATTGGCACATCTTTTGATGCGCCAAATGTGGGGCTGCTGTAGCCTGGTATTATCAGGCTGTTGAGGGCCAAAATCCATGGGCCTTGACAGTCTTTTAATACCAGGCCGCAGCAGTCTGCATTTTACTTGGCTGGTTAACAAAAATAGGGGGACCCCTACGCCGTTTTTTTTTCGAGGGGATCCCCTATTTTTGTTAACCAGCCAAGCTAAGCAGACTGCTGTGGCCTGGTATTATCAGGCTTGCAAGGTCCATGGATATTGGATCCTTACCAGCCTGAAAAACCAGGCCTCAGCAGTCTGCTTCATCTGGCTGGTTAACAAAAATAGGGGGGACCCCACGCCAATTTTTTTCGAGGGGATCCCCTATTTTTGTTAATCAGCCAAGATATGCAGACTGCTGTGGCCTGGTATTATCAGGCTGGCAAGGTCCATGGATCTTGGCTCCTTAACAGCCTGAAAATCCAGGCCTCAGCGGTCTGCTTCATCTGGCTGGTTAACAAAAATAGGGGGGACCCCACGCCAATTTTTTTCGAGGGGATCCCCTATTTTTGTTAATCAGCCAAGATATGCAGACTGCTGTGGCCTGGTATTATCAGGCTGGCAAGGTCCATGGATCTTGGCTCCTTAACAGCCTGAAAATCCAGGCCTCAGCGGTCTGCTTCATCTGGCTGGTTAACAAAAATAGGGGGGACCCCACGCCAATTTTTTTCGAGGGGATCCCCTATTTTTGTTAACCAGTTCCCTCTGACGTCACTGATTGTGTCCCTGGCTGACCTGAAGTGAAAGTGGAAAGCAATCAATTAAGCTTTCCACTTCCTCTCCTGTCAGCCAGGAGAGGAACTCATTCATTTGGGGGTTTACTGTGAGGCTGCAGCATTAGCTGCGGTCCCTGCAGTAAACATTAACCCTTTCTGAAGGATTACACCGTGGGACCCGACTGTACATCGGATTAGTAAGAATAATTTTGCTTTATTATTTTATTTTTATTACAGGAAATGGTTTTAGCAGGAAAATAAAATATGGTCAAAAACTGTGTGATTATTTCATTAAACTTCTTTTTTATTAAAGTGTGTGTGTTTGATTTTTCTTTCATACAATAGGATTAATAATTGATAGTTGTCTAATTGACAGCTCTCAATTATTAACCTGGCTTAAAGTGACCTTTCAATTGCAAGGTCATTTTAACCCCTTATTAACCCATTCGCCACCGCTACAGGGCAATGGGAATAGACGGGCAAAGTGCCAGAAAGGGCAAATCTAATTAGAGATTTGCCCTTTCTGGGGTGTCTGGGGGCAGATGTTAGTAGCCGGGGGGGGCCAAAAATAATGGTCCCTCTCTGGGCTATTCTTATCTGCCCCCACTCACTGGCTTTGTCTGTCTGGTTGCGAAAATAGGGCAATTTTACACCTCATATATATATATATATATACATGTCATTAAATTTGTGACACATATATATATATTTATAGTTCATACACTTCTACATAGTATAATAGCCGCTAATTCAATTGCCGGCTTTTGTGAAAATGCAGAACCCGACATGAAATGACACTTGGTTTACATAGAGTTAACCATGTCTTTTCATGTAGTTTGATATCTGATTTGCACAAACAATTACATGAGTGTAAAGGTACTGCACACTAAACAATCCCGCTAGCGATCACGATAACGACGCATACTAATGCGATCGCTAGCGGGATTGTTTCTATATCGCTAAATGCGGCCACATTTAGCGATATAGTTAACGACGCTATCGCCGTTAGCGATCTTCTTAACGACTTTAGCGGTACAAAAGTACCGCTAAATCGCTAAGAAAAGGTGCCACACAGCGATTAGATACTCACCCAGCGGGAGCGCCAGCGATGAAATAGGGTCCGGAGCGATTCCAGCGACGAGCGAGATCACAGCAGGAAGCTCGTCGCTGGAAGCTGCCGCACTGAACAATATCGCTAACGGGATCGCTAAATAGTGACGTTTTTTAGCGATCTCGTTAGCGATATTGTTTAGTGTGGCATACCCTTAAGTGTGCAAAATTTCACACCTGTAGGGGTTAATTAAAGGTGTAAATTCGTAGCAAAAAAGTCCAGTTTTTTTACAACGAATTTACACCTTTAATTAACCCCTACAGGTGTGAAATTTTGCACACATAGACTGATGTAATTGTTTGTGCAAATCAGATTGCAAACGACATGAAAATACATGGTTAACCCTATGTACACCAAGTGTCATTTCATGTCGGGTGCTTCTGTCTTTTCACAGAAGCCGGCTTTACCCTGCAATTGAATCAGAGGATATTTTACTATGTAGAAGTGTATAAACTATACATATATGTATATATATATATATATATATATATTATATATATGTCACAATGACATGTATATATATATATGTATTCTATGTGTGTATATTTAGTGTTTACAAGGAAATAAAGGTTTTTTTTAGTTGCGATATTTTGTTCCCATAGACTTACATTGGACTTCCGGTATCGGAATCAGATATCGGCGATATTTAGTGGTATCGGAATCAGATATCGGCGATATTTAGTGATATCGGCGATACCATTCCGATCCGATATTTTTAGATATCGAGCAGTATCGCTCAACACTACTCATGAGGATTGGTGCTCCACTCTTCCGGTGTAGCGTCCGCCCACTGCGGGTCTGAACTGCAGGTAAGACAGCACCCCGAGAAACCCCGAGACCCTTTACCCCTATAGAGGGATCTGGAATTACAGCGAAGCCCAGGGGGTAGCTGCTTATAGGAGCAGTGGACCGGAGCAGGAAGGACGCTAGGAAGGGAATAAAAAGCGAGACCAAATGCGTAGTCAGAAGTCCATAGGTCAAAACCGGGAGGGCAGCAAAGGTACAAAATCGTCAGGCTAAAGAAGGGTAAAAATCCAGGCAAAAGTCAGTCAAAACCGGGAGGGCAGCAGAGGTACAAAATCGTCAGGCTGTAGAAGGGTCAAAATCCAGGCAGAAGTCAGAGTCAAAATAGCAATAAACACTAGCACACTGGGGAAACCAAGACTATATCTGGCGGCCTGCAAGACAGGCTCCAAAGTATTTGAAGGGCATGGCTACCTCTCACAGGCTCACAGCCTGATGACCTCATCTGGACCGCCCCCAGAACCAGGCCAGATGGTGATGCATGACTGACACCAACCACTTCACCTCTGACAGAAGAGCGAAGCCTGCGCCCACCAGACTCCTGCGCAGGGACCCCTTCTCTGTCACCAACATCACCCACAGGAGAAACATGGCCATGCCCAATGACAGAGGCTGGCGTCAAAGGAGCGGAACCATATGAGGATACCGATCTCCTATCACCGGCACCACCAGCCGAAGGAGTCCGGTGCCTCCCAGCGGCCGAGGCAGGAACCCAGCCACTGAGTCCAATGGCGACGTGACATCCGGATCCTACACTAGGCATAACATGGCTAGAAGTTTTTCTTGAAACTTTATTTACATTATTTACAAAGTGCTTAGGGTATCTCCTTATCACCCCGAGCGGGATATGAGAATATTTACTCAGTGACGTTTCTGAAGTTTATGATCATCTTGTATGAAATATTTTCAATAAATAATGAATCTTAGGGCTCCTCCTGGATAAATCACCATCTGCTGGAGGAGAACGTATTGATGTGCTGTGAATATCTCATTGCTGAGTTGTACATCAACGGGTCCCCTGAAGACTGGATCCTTAATTAACAGCCCTTACATTAATGTAATAATTTCCCCCCCATTAAATATGTTCCATTCTTATTTCGGTATTTTGTGCATTTTGCAGCTAAAAGTGTGTGTGGGGTATAGACAGGGCCATAGAAATCCAATCTGTGGCGGTACCTCTGCACTCGCTCTAGCTGGGCTCTGTGGCTATATCTGGCATTCAAATGAATGGAGCTGAGCTGCATTACCACACTCATCCAGGGGCAAAAGTGGTGCTGCTTCCATAAAATAAGTAGTCTTTTTATCCTCTCTACCATATAGCATCACCACCATCCATTAGATCACCACAAATGTTCTTGCTTTAAAGAACAGTGACAGGCAAAGTGCTGCCATTCCCAATAATAATTGTGACTACCCTATTAGTAATACTAGCCACAGTGCCTCCATGAACAGTGCCATCCAGAATATACCATTAATATTGCCACTAACAATGTCCCTTTGAACAAAGTCACCAAGAGAATAGTGCCAGTCAGAATACCTACATGAACAGTGGCATCTAGAATACCCAAATATTAGTACCCCATTAACAGTGCCAGCCAGATTGCACGTATAAACAGTGCCATCCAGAGCACCTTATTAAAGGTACACCCAGTGTCCCCCCATGAAGTGCCATCCACAGCACCTTATTAAAAGTTCAAACCAGTTTCCCCATGAAGTGTCATCCAGAGCACCTTATTAAAAGTACAAGCCAGTGTCTCCATGAACAGTGCCATTCAGAGCACCTTATTAAAAGTACAAGCCAGTGTCCCCATGAATAGTGTCATCCAGAGCACCTTATTAAAAGTACAAGCCAGTGTCCCATGAACAGTGCCATCCAGAGCACCTTATTAAAAGTACAAGTCAGTTTCCCCATGAATAGTGCCATCCAGAGCACCTTATTAAAAGTACAAGTCAGTTTACCCATGACTAGTGTCATCCAGAGCACCTTATTACAAGTACAAGTCAGTTTCCCCATGAATAGTGCCATCCAGAGCACCTTATTAAAAGTACAAGCCAGTGTCCCCCATGAACAGTGCCATCCAGAGCACCTTATTAAAAGTACAAGTCAGTTTCCCCATGAATAGTGCCATCCAGAGCACTTTATTAAAAGTACAAGCAGTTTCTCCATGAATATTGCCATCCAGAGCACCTTATTAAAAGTACAAGCAGTTTCCCCCATGAATATTGCCATCCAGAGCACCTTATTAAAAGTACAAGCAGTTTCCCCATGAATAGTGCCATCCAGAGCACCTTATTATAAGTACAAGCCAGTGTCCCCCATGAACAATGCCATCCAGAGCACCTTATTAAAAGTACAAGTATTTTCCCCATGACTATTGCTATCCAGAGCACCTTATTAAAATTACAAGCCAACGTCCCTCCATGACTAGTGACCTTCTTCTGACTAATTATTAGTCAGGAGCATGAAAAATCTGGGTAATATCCACTGTGAGGAACTCAGCCGACCGCCACACGGTAGCCCGGGTATCACAGCTTCTGATACCACCGCCGCTACCAAATGTGACGGACGATCCCTTTCCTCCCACGTCACCAATGGGACGTAACTCCACAGGTACAGCTCTCCGGCGCCCCCCTTTGTCTCTCAGGTCAGTAAGAGAACTGCACCTAGAGCAAATGGCCGCCGGGGAAGGTGTCCTGCTACCCACTGGGTATTCTAAGATTCGTGATCAGAGTAAAAGCATCAGCCCAAGATTAATTTTATGGTTTAATTTGCCTTAAGGGCGCACTAGATAATTACAGAAATATACAGTAAAGCTATACAACGTAACTACAATGGAATGGCAGTCAGAGTAAAAATACAACAATAATGTACAAGGCTTAAAGGTATTAGCTATAGATCAATATTACCGGGTTGTAGTATGGACATGGGAAGGCAGGGGCTTTGCCATTCCCAGGTAGTAGTCTTCAGTTACTGGATAGTCCCCAAAGCATATGTTGCTGCACCCTTGGCAAGACAAATCCGTTTTCTTTTGGTCCTTTCCTAGACCATCTTCTTGGCTTCTGTGTGTGAAATGGAATGAGAGAGCAGCCTCTTCCTGGCTACAGCTTTTGAACCTGCTAGGCCCTTCCCCATTTGCTTTGAAGCCCGCATATTAACTAGCCTGCAATTCATATGGAGCAGGAAACAATGGCTTGAGCTAATTACCATACGACTGACCATATTATTCAGACCCTGGCCTAAACCAATTAGCATGTAAAGGCCTATTGATTCATAGTGGACATCAAAGCTGGCCGTACTGAATATGCTAATAGGCCCTGTGTAGCTAAAAGTCTGTGGCTGTGTGAACTGACAAAATGGAGGCTGGTACAGGCCCTATACAAAATGGCGACAACCTTTTCCTTACACCTCCCTGCTTTTGAGGGCGCTAGGGGGTATCACATTCCTGTGTTCCCCCGTGCGCCCTACCGCACCCTCTCCTTGCCGGGACAACCCATCAGCGTTACCATGGTCACTGCCCTTTTTGTGGCGAATGGTGAAATGGTACTGTTGGAGAGCGAGGCTCCAGCGTAGCAACCTCCCATTCGTCCCAGAGACCGTGTGTAACCAGCTGAGGGGGTTGTGGTCTGTTTCCACGGTGAATTGGCGTCCGTACAAGTATGGCTGCAGATGCTGCAGGGCCCACACAATTGCCAGACATTCCTTCTCCATCGTGGAATAGGCCACTTCCCTCGGCAGGAGCTTCCTGCTCAGGTACAAAATGGGGTGTTCATGGCCCGTAGTGTCAACCTGGTTGAGCACAGCACCGAGGCCGAAGTCGCTGGCGTCGGTCTGCACTAATAATGGCCGCGTGAAGTCGGCTGCCTGTAGTACCGGAGAACTAGAAAGGGCGGTCTTGAGCGCCTGGAAAGCTGTCTCGCAGGCGACTGTCCAGTCGACTGCGACGGGCAGCCTTTTCTTGGTGAGGTCCGTCAGGGGTTTGGCCAGGGCACTATAGTGTGGAACAAACCTCCTATAGTACCCAGCAGTACCCAAAAGGACATCACCTGCTTCTTGGTCCTGGGGGTGGGCCAGGATGCGATGGCATCCACCTTCCCGGTGTCCCAGGTAGTGGACCTCACTCATACCCAGCTGGCATTTTTCCGGCTTAATAGTCAAGCCTGCTCGCTGGATCCGCCCGAGCACCTGCGCCAGGTGCTATAGGTGATCCTCCCAGGTGGGACTGAAGATGGCAATGTCATCCAGGTACGCGGTCGCATACCCTTCCAGTCCCTCGAGCAGCGTGTTGACCATCCGCTGAAAAGTGGCAGGGGCATTCTTCATGCCGAAGGGCATCACCGTGGACTCGTACAGTCCGAATGGGGTGATAAAGGCAGAGCGTTCCAGTGCCCTAGGGGTCAGGGGAATCTGCCAATACCCCCTGCTCAGATCCATGATGGTCAGGTACTTGGCCCCGGCCAGCTGGTCGAGCAGGTCATCGATGCGCGGCATTGGGTACGCATCGGTGACCGTCACAGCGTTGAGCCCCCTGTAGTCCACGCAGAACCGCGTAGTTCGGTCCTTTTTAGGGACGAGGACTACAGGCGAAGCCCACGCGCTGTTGGACGCTTGGATCACCCCCAGCCTCAGCATCTCGTCTATCTCTTGGCGCATCTGCTGCTGCACCTCAAGAGAGACCCGATATGCTGAACGCCGGATTGGGGGGTGGTTGCCAGTGTCCACGTCATGGACGGCTGCCTCCGTCCTTCCGGGCAGGCTGCTGAACAGCTCCCGAAAGGGGTGCAGGGTGGCCCCCAGCTGGGAACGTTGGTCCTCCGAGAGCTGGTGGCCAACCCCCACATCCTCGATGGATCCACCCGACTTGGCTTGGGTGAGCAGATCGAGGAGGGTTTCTGCCTCTCCTTCCTCTGGAAGGTTGCACACTGGGTGAGCATAAGCCTCCCGCTCATGATGGGCCTTCATCATGTTCACATGGAAGGCCTTCCTCCTTCCACGGGCATGGTCCAGGGTGACCAGGTAGGTGACGGCGTTGAGCTGCTCGTGCACGAGGTATGGACCCTCCCAGGCCGCCTGAAGCTTGTTTTGTGGTACGGGGACCAGTACCCACACCTTTTGACCCACCTGGTAGGTCCGCTCACAAGCATTCTGGTCGTACCATCGCTTCTGGTCAGCCTGAGCTTGGGCCATATTGTCATGCACCAGCCGTGTCAAGGCCATCATTCGGTCCCGGAAGCGCACGACATACTCAATGACTGACACTCCAGGGGTGGCTAAATCCCCTTCCCATGCTTCCTTCACCAGAGCAAGGGGCCCCCGTACACGTCGCCCGTACAGGAGCTCAAAGGGGGAGAACCCCGTTGAGGCCTGTGGAACCTCCGGTAGGCAAACAGCAGGTGTGGGAGATACCGCTCCCAGTCTCTCCCATGGGAGTCGACCAACATCTTCAGCATCTGCTTTAAGGTGCTATTGAACCGTTCACACAAGCCATTGGTCTGTGGGTGATACGGGCTGGCCACCAGATGTTGCACCTGTACCTGCTTACAGAGAGACTCCATCAGCTGCGACATGAACTGGGTCCCTCGGTCGGTGAGCATTTCCTTGGGAAACCCCACTCTGGAGAAAATCTCCAGTAAGGCAGTGGCCACTTTGTCGGCCCGAATGGACGACAAAGCCACCGCCTCCGGGTACCGGGTGGCATAGTCCACTACCGTTAGTATGAAGCATTTCCCGGAGCGGCTGGGAGTGGACAGAGGTCCAATGAGATCCACAGCCACCCTCGAGAAAGGCTCTTCGATGATGGGCAGAGTTACCAGTGGGGCTTTGGGGCGCGGCCCCGCCTTCCCCACCCTCTGACAGGTGTCACATGAACGGCAGTAGGCTATCACCTCGGTCCTCATTCCAGGCCAGTAGAAATGCTGAGCTAACCTGGCCCTGGTTTTAGTGATCCCTAAGTGTCCGGCCATTGGAATCTCGTGTGCGATCCGCAACAATTCCGCTCTGAACGGATGGGGCACCACTAACTGTCGGTCCCTGGGCCACGCCTCCGGTGAACCCTGCTGGACCGTTACCCGGTACAGCCGTCCCTGGTCCCAGACCACTCGCTCGCGGTCGGACTCCAGGGGAGGCTGTGCCGCCTGTTCCTTGAGAGTCTTCAGGCTAGGGTCAGCTTCCAACGCTGCCTGAAATCCCTGACTGGATATGGCAAGAATTGATGAAACTGCCCTGTCCTCTGTCAGTTCCCCGGGATCTGTCTCCTGGCTACTGTCTGACTCGGCAGCCACTTGGTCAGAGAGGGGAAACTGTCGGACCTCCGCGAGGCTCCTTGGGCTTCAGCGCTCCCACTCCTGGTAACAGCGGCCACGACCGCTGAGACCACGGGTAGCGCCTGCTTTCCCTCCTCCTCTGACCAAGTCGCCGGGTCAGGCAGACTTCCCTGACTTCCTGACATCCCGGATGTGGGGAACTCCTGACCTGGGGTCCTACCTGGTGGCTCCTCTCCCGGGACACCCCCTCCCCCCATGGCCTGTTCCTCTTCCTGCAGGGGCCCTAGACTCAGCAGGCTGGATTCACTTAGGGGCCCTACACTGCCCATAGCAGCCCCTCCCTCCACCTCTGAGCTCTCCCCTACAGCCTCCTCACCTGTCCTCACTGTGAGCCCTGTGTGTGTAGTGTCAGTGCATGGCTTACCATCAGGTTTCACTCCCTCCTCCACTGTTGGAGGCACATTCAATACATTAACATTAGCATTCACAGTAGAGTCATGACATTCTTGGGGAGCCGGACTTGGGGGTTCAGCGGCCACATACTGGGACACTAGCCGCCCCAAATCGGTCCCAAGCAACACATTTGCAGGAATATTCGGCGTTACTCCCACCTCCCGCATCCCCCTCCCGGCACCCCAATCCAAATACACCTTGGCAACGGGCAGCGCCGGTTCAACGCCTCCAATTCCGGAGACGGAAAGGGTTTTCCCAGGTACCAAGTCTTGAGGGACACCACCTCAGGGCGTACCAGGGTTCGTTCAGCGCCTGTGTCCCGCAGTCCCATGACCGCTGAGCGGCCGATGGTGACGGGTTGGTAATTGTCTAGGGACCTCCCACCACCCCCTCCCACACACAAAACAGTGGACGGTTTCTGGGACAGGGATGGGGCCTTCTGGCGCTGGGGACATGCAGCCTTAAAGTGTCCTGGCTGATTGCAATTATGGCAACGTCTGGGTTCTGTTCCTGGCCTGGAGAGGGCAGCAGGGGGGTACACCCCTTGCACTCTGGGGGCTGGATATGGGGCTAGGGCAGGATTGGGCTTACCCCCTCTCCAGGTGCTGCTGGCAGGCTTCTTTGGCTCCGGCGCCCTGTTGTTGGCATACTCGTCTGCCAGGGCAGCTGTAGCAGAAGCCCCCTTTGGTTTCCGGTCACGGAGGAACTGCTGGAGGTCCTCTGGGCAGTTCCACAAAAATTGCTCCATGACAAACAGTTCCTGGACCTCCTGGCGGGTAGTGAGCTCTAGACCCGAGGTCCAGTGCTCCGCAGCTCTCAGCAGGGCCCGCATGTGGTCGGTCGAGGTGTCCTTTGAACCCCGCTGCAGGCTCCTGAACTTCCTGCGGTACGACTCCGGGGTGAGGTTGTAGTGCTGGATCAGGGCCCGCTTGATGCTGTTGTAGTCCTGCTCCTCCCCGGCAGGTAAGTCCCCCAAAACTTCCAGGGACTTACCCCTCAAACGGGGGGTCAGGTACCTTGCCCACTGATCCGGGGCCAGATGATGTTGGAGGCATGTCCTCTCAAAAGCAAGCAGAAAGGAATCCAGGTCTCCATCCTTTTCAAGTAAGGGAAAGTCCTCCGCCCGGACCTTGGGAGCCCTTGTCTCCAGTGGGCCTGGTGCGTCCAGCGGGGGCCCGTGCTGAGCCATCTCCAGTCGGTGCTGGCGCTCCGCAGCTTCACGGCGTTCTGTAGCCTGCAACACACGTTCTGCATGCTCACGCTCTGCTGCTCTCTCTGCCGCTGCTTGCTCACGCTCCGCAGCTTCACGGCGTTCTGCTTGCTCACGCTCTGCTGCTTTCTCTGCCGCTGCTTGCTCACGCTCTGCTGCTGTCTCTGCCGCCACCAGGAGTCTTTCATAGGTGGCGTCATTACCAGCCTCGAGCTGCGCCATAGCCGCTTGGAAGAGGGTCTCCGATCTGGACAGGCTGGGACGGGCAGGGGTGGGCAGTCCACTGTGAGACTGAGCACGGGGGTCGGGCTCCTTGGGGAGCCCTGGCTGAGCTCCCCCTCATGGGTATCGAACCCCTCATAGGCCACAGCATTGGCCTCCCCCTTTGCCCTACTCCTGGTGCCTTCCGCCATCTTGGGAACCTTTGGTTACTGAAACACAGCTGCAACCCTGACCTTGCACACAACTTGTTATATTTACACTCTGACCGTCTAGTGCTGGGCTGACCTTAAGACCCCAGCAGTGAAAGTACCGCTGGTAGTCTCTAGTGTCTGGGAGTAGGGGTCCCACGCACACTATTACTCTGATCCCACCGCTGCCACCAATTTGTGAGGAACTCAGCCGACCGCCACACGGTAGCCCGGGTATCACAGCTTCTGATACCACCGCCGCTACCAAATGTGACGGACGATCCCTTTCCTCCCACGTCACCAATGGGACGTAACTCCACAGGTACAGCTCTCCGGCGCCCCCCTTTGTCTCTCAGGTCAGTAAGAGAACTGCACCTAGAGCAAATGGCCGCCGGGGAAGGTGTCCTGCTACCCACTGGGTATTCTAAGATTCGTGATCAGAGTAAAAGCATCAGCCCAAGATTAATTTTATGGTTTAATTTGCCTTAAGGGCGCACTAGATAATTACAGAAATATACAGTAAAGCTATACAACGTAACTACAATGGAATGGCAGTCAGAGTAAAAATACAACAATAATGTACAAGGCTTAAAGGTATTAGCTATAGATCAATATTACCGGGTTGTAGTATGGACATGGGAAGGCAGGGGCTTTGCCATTCCCAGGTAGTAGTCTTCAGTTACTGGATAGTCCCCAAAGCATATGTTGCTGCACCCTTGGCAAGACAAATCCGTTTTCTTTTGGTCCTTTCCTAGACCATCTTCTTGGCTTCTGTGTGTGAAATGGAATGAGAGAGCAGCCTCTTCCTGGCTACAGCTTTTGAACCTGCTAGGCCCTTCCCCATTTGCTTTGAAGCCCGCATATTAACTGGCCTGCAATTCATATGGAGCAGGAAACAATGGCTTGAGCTTGAGCTAATTACCATACGACTGACCATCTTATTCAGACCCTGGCCTAAACCAATTAGCATGTAAAGGCCTATTGATTCATAGTGGGCATCAAAGCTGGCCGTACTGAATATGCTAATAGGCCCTGTGTAGCTAAAAGTCTGTGGCTGTGTGAACTGACAAAATGGAGGCTGGTACAGGCCCTATACAAAATGGCGACAACCTTTTCCTTACATCCACCTACAGGAGCAATAATGCTAACATTAGTGTCATCCACACTCCCAGGGGCCAATATAACTAGGAAATGGCTGGACTACAAATTTGGCAGAATCCGGAGATAAGGGGCTGCCTTCTGAGCAGGGGTTGGGGACAGCTTGGTTGTTGGGGATGGAACTGCAGAGTGATGAAGGTGCGGCTGGAGGAAGATTCATGCTTTCTGCAGTGGAGCAGTAAATGCTGCCTGTCACTGCGAACACATTACAAAGACTTGTAGGTTTTGGCTGCTCTCCCTGCACCAGTCCTAGGGCTGATTTGGGAATCCAAGAAGACGCTGCGGAAAACATCCCTGCAATGATGGAAGGCAGCGATAAATGCTGATATAGGTTCCATCAGACCAGACATATGAGGAGCCGCTGTGGGCACTGCCCGTCTTCACCATCCGCCTTCACCATCCGCCTGTCCAACCAAGCAAATAAAATGAGTGAAGCTGCAATAAATCACTATAATGCAGATGGACGCCGGCACCGTACACAATTCACATTTGCATTTTAATGCTCTGATTTTGCATCTGCAGACATCATGCATAGCACCGAGCTGCACTTCATGTCCCACAATTATCCATATCATTGCATGCAAGAAGATGTTTAACTAATACCAGCAGTACGTATGCACAGAACTGTGCAAAAGTTTTAGGCAGGTGTAGAAACAATGCAGCAGAGAAAAAGCTTCCAAAATTAGAAGCGCTAAGGGCCTGTGCACACATTGCGGATTTGCCTGCGGACTTTTCCGCGCCCAAACCGCACCTCTTGGCAGAAACCGCAGGCGCGGTTTTGATGCGGTTTTTGGCGCGGTTTTGACGCGGTTTTTCTCATGCGGTTTTTACAGCTAAATAAAGATTTGTTGTTTAACAAAAAAAAAAAAGATTTGTGATGTCATTTCTTGTCCAACCTCCTCTTTTACATTTGTTCCCACCCACACTCCATTACACACACACACAGATAGAGATAGGCCGGCGTCACACTTGCGAGTGTGATGCAAGTAAGTCGCACGACTTTCTCGCATCAACACCCGGCACGGCTGCCCGCTCTCGGACCCGAGTGTGCGGCTGCATGTATTTCTATGCAGCCGCACACTCGGGTCTGAGAGCGGGCGGCCGTGCCGGGTGTTGATGCGAGAGAGTCGTGCGACTTACTTGCATCACACTCGCAAGTGTGACGCCGGCCATAGATAGATAATAGATACCAGTAGTTAGATAGATAGAAAATACATAGATAGATGGATAATAGTTAGAAATATATATAGAAAGATAGATATAGAGATAGACAGAAAGATATATAGGTAGATAGATAGAATGGTACATAAATAGTTAAAGACACACATGCGTATACATACACAAAATAACGCAATAGTTAATAAAAAAAAAAAAATAGGAAAAAAAATGGTGTGGGCTCCCGCGCAATTTTCTGCACCAGAGGGGAAAGCAGACAGCCGGGGCCAATATTTCTAGCCTGGGAAGGGGTTAACCCCTTCATGACCCAGCCTATTTTGACCTTAAAGACCTTGCCATTTTTTGCAATTCTGACCAGTGTCCCTTTATGAGGTAATAACTCAGGAACGCTTCAACGGATCCTAGCGATTCTGAGAATGTTTTTTCGTGACATATTGGGCTTCATGTTAGTTGTAAATTTAGGTCGATAATTTTTGCGTTTATTTGTGAAAAAAATGGAACTTTGGCCAAAATTTTGAAAATTTCGCAATTTTCAAATTTTGAATTTTTATTCTGTTAAACCAGAGAGATATGTGACACAAAATAGTTAATAAATAACATTTCCCACATGTCTACTTTACATCAGCACAATTTTGGGACAACATTTTTTTTTGTTAGGAAGTTATAAGGGTTAAAAGTTGACCAGCGATTTCTCATTTTTACAGCAAAATTTACAAAACCATTTTTTTTAGGGACCACCTCACATTTGAAGTCACTTTGAGGGTCTATATGGCAGAAAATACCCAAAAGTGACACCATTATAAAAACTGCACCCCTCAAGCTACTCAAAACTACATTCAAGAAGATTATTAACCCTTCAGGTGCTTCACAGGAACTAAAGCAACGTGGAAGGAAAAAATGGACATTTTAATTTTTCCAACAAAATTTTTCTTTTAGCATCAATTTTTTCATTTTTGCATGGGCATCAGGATAAAATGGACCATAAAATTTGTTGGGCAATTTCTCCTGAGTACACAGATACCTCATATGTGGTCATAAACCACTGTTTGGGCGCACGGCAGGGCTCAGAAGGGAAGGAGCGCCATTTGACTTTTTGAATGGAAAATATGCTGGAATATTTAGCGGTTGCCATGTCGCATTTGGAGAGTCCCTGTGTGCCTAAACATTGGAGCTCCCCCACAAGTGACCCCATTTTGGAAACTAGACGCCGTAAGGAACTTATCTAGATGCAGAGTGAGCACTTTGAACCCCCAGTGCTTCACAAATTGATCCGTAAAAAAAAGAAAGTACTTTTTTTTCACAAAAATTTTCTTTTAGCCTCAGTTTTTTCATTTTCACATGGGCAACAGGATAAAATGGATCCTAAAATTTGTTGGGCAATTTCTCCTGAGTACACTGATACCTTATATGTGGTCATAAACCACTGTTTGGGCACACGGCAGGGCTCAGAAGGGAAGGAGCGCCATTTGACTTTTTGAATGGAAAATATGCTGGAATATTTAGCGGTTGCCATGTCGCATTTGGAGAGTCCCTGTGTGCCTAAACATTGGAGCTCCCCCACAAGTGACCCCATTTTGGAAACTAGACCCCCCAAGGAACTTATCTAGATGCAGAGTGAGCACTTTAAACCCCCAGGTGCTTCACAAATTGATCCGTAAAAAAAAGAAAGTACTTTTTTTTTCACAAAAATTTTCTTTTAGCCTCAGTTTTTTCATTTTCACATGGGCAACAGTATAAATTGGATCCTAAAATTTGTTGGGCAATTTCTCCTGAGTACACAGATACATCATATGTGGTCATAAACCACTGTTTGGGCGCACGGCAGTGCTCAGAAGGGAAGGAGCGCCATTTGACTTTTTGAATGGAAAATATGCTGGAATATTTAGCGGATGCCATGTCGCATTTGGAGAGTCCCTGTGTGCCTAAACATTGGAGCTCCCCCACAAGTGACCCCATTTTGGAAACTAGACCCCCCAAGGAACTTATCTAGATGCAGAGTGAGCACTTTGAACCCCCAAGTGCTTCACAAATTGATCCGTAAAAAAAAGAAAGTACTTTTTTTTTCACAAAAATTTTCTTTTAGCCTCAGTTTTTTCATTTTCACATGGGCAACAGTATAAATTGGATCCTAAAATTTGTTGGGCAATTTCTCCTGAGTACACAGATACCTCATATGTGGTCATAAACCACTGTTTGGGCGCACGGCAGGGCTCAGAAGGGAAGGAGCGCCATTTGACTTTTTGAATGGAAAATTAGCTCCAGTCGTTAGCGGACACCATGTCATGTTTGGAGAGCCCCTGTATGCCTAAACTTTGGAGCTCCCCCACAAATTACCCATTTTAGAAACTAGACCCCCTAAGAAACTTATGCAGATGCACAGTGAGCACTTTGAACCCCCAGGTGCTTCACAAAACTTTATAACGCAGAGCCGTGAAAATAAAAAATCTTTTTTTTTTCTCAAAAAATTATTATTTAGCCCCATATTTTTATTTTCACAATGGTTACAGGAGAAATTGGACCCCAAAAGTTGTTGTCTAATTTGTCCTAAGTACGCTAGTACCTCACATGTGGGGGAGAACCACTGTTTGGGCACACGTCAGGGCTTGGAAGGGATGTAGTGACGCTTTGAAATGCCGACTTGATGGAATGGTCTGCGGGCGGGCAGAGCCCCTGATGTGCCTAAACAGTAGAAACCCCCCACAAGTGACCACATTTTGTAAACTAGACCCCTCAAGGAACTTAACTAGATGTGTGGTGAGCACCTTGAATCCCCACGTGCTTCACAGAAGTTTGTAATGCAGAGCCGTGAAAATAAAAAATCATTTTTTTCCTCAAAAACTGATTTTTTTAACCCGCAATTTTTTATTTTCACAAGGGTAACAGGAGAAATTGGACCACAAAAGTTGTTGTACAGTTTGTCCTGAGTACACTGGTACCCCATATGTGGGGGGGAACCACTGTTTTGGCGCATGGGAGAGCACAGAAGGGAAGGAGCGCCATTTTGGAATGCAGACTTGATGGAATGTTCTGTGGGCGTCATGTTGCCTTTGCAGAGCCCCTGATGTGCCTAAACAGTAGAAACCCCCCACAAGTGACCCCATTTTGGAAACTAGACCCCCCAAGGAGCTTATCTAGATGTGTAGTGAGCACTTTGAACCCCAAAGGGCTACACAGAAGTTTATAATGCCGGGCCATGAAAATAAAAAAATCATATTTTTTCCACAAACATGATCTTTTAGTCCCCAATTTTTTTATTTTCCCAAGGGTAACAGGAGAAATTAGACCTCAAAAGTTGTTGTCCAATTTGTCCTGAGTACGCTGATATCCCATATGTGGGAGAAAACTACTGTATGGGCACACTTCGGGCTCGGAAGGGAAGTAGTGAAGTTTTGAATTGCCGACTTGATGGAATGGTCTGCGGGCGTCATGTTACGTTTGCAGAGTCCCTGATGTGCCTAAACAGTATAAACTCCCCACAAGTGACCCCATTTTGGAAACTAGACCCCGCAAGGAACTTATCTAGATGTGTGGTGAGCACTTTGAACCCCCAAGTTCTTCACAGAAGTTTATAACGCAGAGCCGTGAAAATAAAAAATCATTTTTTTTCCACAAAAATAACTTTTTTAGTCCCCAATTTTTTTTCCCAACAGTAACAGGAGAAATTAGACCCCCAAAGTTGTTGTGCAATTTTTCCCGAGTACGCTGATACCCCATATGTGGGGGTAAACCACTGTTTGGGCACACGTCGGGGCTTGGAATAAAGGGAGCACTGTTTGACTTTTTCAACGCAAAATTTGCAGGAATCAATGGTGGCGCCATGTCGCGTATGGAGATCCCCTGATGTACCTAAATAGTGGAAACCTCTCAATTCTAACTCCAACCCTAACCTCAACACACCCCTAACCCCAACCCTAACCCCTACACACCCCTAACCCTAATACAAACCCTAACCATAACCCTAACCCCAACACACCCCTAACCCTAATCCCAACTCTAACCATAAACCTAACCACAAGCCTAACCCTAATCCCAACCCTAACCCCAAAACACCCCTAACGCTTATCCCAACCCTAACCCTAATCCCAACCTTAACCCTAATTCCAACCCTAACCCTAATTCCAACCCTAACCCTAGTTCTAACCCTTACCCTAGTTCTAACCCTTACCCTAGTTCTAACCCTAACCCTAGTTCTAACCCTAAGGCTGAGTTCATATTGCGTTTTACCAGCCCGTTCAACACGTAGCGTTGACGGGCTGGTAACGGTATAGCATAACGCGATCGCGTTATGCTATACCCGCTAGTGCAGAGGAATCAGCGATGATTCATCTGTGCTAGCGGTGATGGAGCCCAGACGCTGCAGCCTCATGGCATGCGTTGCGATGCGCACACAAATGGGGTGAATGGCAGCGTTAACGGACTGCGTTACACCGCGTTATACCGCGGTGGAACGCAGTCCATCTAACGGACAGACATAATGCAATATGAACCCAGCCTGACCCTAAGGCCCCGTGCACACGTTGCGGATTCACTTGCGGATTTTTCTAAAATCCGCAGGTAAAACAACCTGCCTTTTACCTGCGTATTTAGCGCGGATTTGCTGCGGTTTTTTCTCTGCGGTTTTACACCTATAATGGAATAGGTGTAAAATCGCTGCGGAATCCGCACAAAGAATTGACATGCTGCGGATTTAAAACCGCAGCAAATCCGCGCTGAAAAATCTGCAGCATGTGCACAGCGTTTTTTTTTACCATTTATTTGCATTGTACTGTACATGGTTTCTGGATCTGCTGTGGAACCGCAGCGCCAAATCCGCTGCGGATCCGCAGCAAAATCCGCTGCTGATCCGCAGCAAAATCCGCTGCGGATTAGCAGCGAAATCCGCTGCGGATCAGCAGCGAAATCAGCTGCGGATCAGCAGCGAAATCAGCTGCGGATTAGCAACGAAATCCGCTGCGGATCAGCAGCGAAATCAGCTGCGGATCAGCAGCGAAATCCGCTGCGGATCAGCAGCGAAATCCGCTGCTGATCCGCAGCTGATTTCGCTGCTGATCCGCAGCTGATTTCGCTGCTGATTGCGCTGCTGATCCGCAGCGAAATCAGCTGCGGATCAGCAGCGAAATCAGCTGCGGATCAGCAGCGAAATCCGCTGCACATCAGCAGCGAAATCAGCTGCGGATCAGCAGAGAAATCAGCTGCGGATCCGCAGCAAAATCCGCAACGTGTGCACAGGGCCTAATAGGAAAAAAAAAAAATTCTTTATTATTTTTCCCTACCTATGACAGGGGGGGTTCACTTACTTTTTTTTATTTTGATCACTGTGACAGTTTATCACAGTGATCAAAATAATTTTTTTGACTAGGCAGGGCGCACTGCGCATGCGCCGGCCGGCGGGCGCACTGCGCATGCGCCCGCCATTTTCCAAGATGGCGGCGCCCATGAAGAGGCCCGGGCGGACGCCGGGACCGATCCAGGGACATCGGTGGATCGGGAGAGGTGAGTAGGGTGGTCGGAAGGTTAGGGGGGGGATCGGAAGGTGGGGGCACAGGAGCAAAGGAGGAGGGAGCTGTTAGTGACGGCGGTGACCGATCGCTGCCATCTTTCGGTGGCGGCAGCCGATCGCCGCCGTGAATCCGTGTGGGGGGGTCAGGGCTCGGTGTCCAGCCATGGGAGATGCTATTGCAGCATCGGCCATGGCTGGATTGTAATATTTCACCAATTATATTGGTGAAATATTACAGATTGCTCTGATTGGCTGTTTCACTTTTAACAGCCAATCAGAGCGATCGTGGCCACGGGGGGGTTAAGCCAACCCCCCTGTGGTGAAGCACAAAGGGTCCTGTGCCGGCGGGTCGGGTGACCTTTCAGTGACCCCGGTCACCCGGCCCTAATCCTAATCTTATATTAATAAAGGGTTAAAAAAACAACACACACAAGAATAAATTATTTTAATGAAATAAAATACAACACGGTTTTCATATCTTTATTATACGCTCAGATCCAAGCGACGCCCTCGATCTCCTGTAAAAAACGTAAAAAAATAAAACAACCGTATACTCCCTGTCTGACGCAGTCCAATTAATAACGAGGGTCCCACGACGGTCTCCCCTATAGAACAGTGACATCAGGTGCTGCCACTGTTCTGTAGGGCCTCCCAGTGATGCACTGACAGGAGACAATGGCTCCTGCAGTGCATCCCTGAGGTTACCTGAGTTCATTGTCTCACTTTATGGCAATGCTGCGTGGGAATTTTCTCACCCAGCATTGCCGTGAGAGAATGAACTGTCGTGACGTCATTCTCTCCCGGCGGCAGAGGCAGAGCAGTACAGATCGATGGCGTCGGGGAATAGGTGAGTATGTACTCTATGTTATGTGTATGTTATATGTTCTGTATGTCATATGTGTATGTTATATGTTGTATGTCATGTATGTTATATGTTCTGTATGTCATGTGTATGTTATATGTTATATGTTGTATGTCATGTGTATGTTATATGTTATATGTTCTGTATGTCATGTGTATGTTATATGTTATATGTTGTATGTCATGTGTATGTTATATGTTATATGTTCTGTATGTCATGTGTATGTTCTGTATGTCATGTGTATGTTATATGTTGTATGTTATATGTTATATGTCATGTATGTTATATGTTCTGTATGTCATGTGTATGTTATATGTTGTATGTCATGTGTATGTTCTGTATGTCATGTGTATGTTATATGTTGTATGTTATGTTATATGTCATGTATGTTATATGTTCTGTATGTCATGTGTATGTTATATGTTATATGTTGTATGTCATGTGTATGTTATATGTTATATGTTGTATGTCATGTGTATGTTATATGTTATATGTTGTATGTCATGTGTATGTTCTGTATGTCATGTGTATGTTATATGTTGTATGTTATATGTTATATGTCATGTATGTTATATGTTATATGTCATGTATGTTATATGTTGTATGTCATGTGTATGTTATATGTCATGTAATTTTTTTTTTTTCACTCAGCACATTAGCCGGATGTTGGGACTACTACTGTCCCATCATTGGCTAATGTGTCAGTCACTGTAGCAGGCATCGCCGGATGGGACTTGTAGTCCCATCCGACGATGCCTGCATACACGGAGACATACACACAGCCCCGCACACCGCCGCACATACACAGCCCCACACACCGATCACGCACACAGCCCCGCACACCGATCGCACACACAGACCCGCACACCGATCGCACACACAGACCCGCCACACCGATCGCACACACAGACCTGCACACCGATCGCGCACACAGCCCCGCACACCGATTACGCAGACACCGGCACACAATCACCGCTCACACACACAGCGCCGCCCACTATACACGCCCACGCACCGCCCACACACATAGCGCCGCACACTATACACGCCCACGCACCGCCCACACACTTATCTCCTCCCGAACTGCAGCGGTTTCACCCGCAGCAAACCCGCAGATCTTTTTTAGATCTGCGGTTTTGCTGCGGAAGTGCCCGACTTAATGCAAGTCAATGGGCGCCGAACTGCTGCAGTTCCGCACAAAGAATTGACATGCTGCGGAAAATAAAACGTGGCTAAACCGCGCGTTTTTTTCCGCAGCATGTGCACAGCAGACATGCGGTTCCCATTGGAGTACATTGCATGTGCACTGTGCTGCGGGTTGGATACGTTTCCGCTGCGTTGAAAAACGCAGCGGAAACGCATCTAAAACCGCAATGTGTGAACAGGGCCTAATAGTTTATTTTTATCAATTAGCAAAATGAGTGAACAAAAGAGAACTGTAAATCCTAGAGTATTTGGTGACCGTCCTTTGTCTTCAAAGCATCAGTTCTTTTGTAAGATTTATAGTCAGGTGTATGAGTGACCAATTATACCAAACGGGTGATAATAATAATAGTTTTCAATTGTAGGTTGAACCATAGTCATTAACTGAAACAGAAACAGCAGTGTAGGAACTTAAACTGGGTGAGGAACAACCAAACTTTGCTCCAAAGGTGATGTTGTGGAAGACAGTTTCATGTCACAGGTCATACACCATGGCAAGACTGAGGGCAGCAACAATACACAAGATAGTTATCCTACATCAGCAAGGTCTCTCCAAGAAAAATATATCAAACCAGACTGGAGTTTCAGGTTTTGCTGAACAAGCTTTATTAAAGAAGCATCAAGAAATGGGCATCGTTGAGGATCGTAGACGTGTAGATCAGCCAAGGAAACTTAGTGTAGCAGATGAAAGACACAATATACTTCCCTTTAAAAACAGATGTCCAGCAGTGCCATCAGTTCAGAACTGGCAGTAACCAGTGGGACCAGCCACACTCATCTACTGTTCGGAGACGTCTGGCCATAAGTGGTCATCATGGAGGAAAAATGGCCAAAAATCAGAAATTCCACATGGAAACAAGGCAACTGTCTCAATTATGCACACAAACATAGGAACTGGGGTGCAGAAAAATTGTATCAGGTGCCCTGTACTGAGGAGTCACAATGTGACATGTTTGACTGTAACAGTAGGCAGTGTTCCTAAAGTGCTGGAGAGCAGCACAATATAGGGTCTATAAGAACAGTGAATCTCGGGGGAGGGCCCTTGCATTTCAGCAAATGAAGTTGGAGATTTGGTCAGAATTAACTATGTCTTAAATGTTGCCCATTTCTTGATGTCCTCAATGCTGAGAAATACAAGCAGATACTTTTCAATTATGTAATACCATCAGGGAGGAGTCCAATTGGCTGCAAATGTATTATATACAGAAGATACCCTGGTTACACCAGCATGGATTACTACGTATAAGATGTTCTCACCTATTGTTTAGCAGATCTTATTTGCCAACATTTCCAAATTACCCGTGATTTTAGAAAACAATTCCAACAAATATGAGATGTTTCTTGATTTTAAAAAATCCTAAATCTACATACACCTCAAGGCGCTTTATGATCTGCCGTCCGCAGGTTATTTCACTCTTAGGAGCCTCTGTGACCTCGGAGTCACCTCTTTTCTTCTTTCTATTTGTTTATCAGAAATTTTCCAGAATGGTATATCTCAGTGTTTGTTCTGGGCTTCGGCTGAGAGACAGAATATTGGTCTGCGAAGAACGGAGCGTTTATTGTGAGGAGGGGAAGAGGCACCATAGAAGGAGGTGACACGCTGGAAAATGGCTTCTGATAGGACTCTGGTGCTCAGGAATAGTGTTGAGCGATACGATACTGCAAATATCGGGTATCGGCCGATATTAGCTGTATCGGGCTTTCGATTCCGAGTACCGATATTTTCGTCATATCGGATACCGGAATCGGATTTGTCACTGTCACTGTGAGTGTCCGTCGGTCGGGTCTGTCAGGAGTCAGCGGCACTTACCTGGCAGGAGATCTCCGGCGGTCACGTCCTGGACTGCTTGATGGCCGCCATTATCTTCTCCCTGGCGGTCACATGCAGTTTTTCGCGATAACTGCAGTGACTGCAGGGTAATCCCGGCCGTAAACCAGTCCGATGACGTCACCGCCGGGGAAGCAGGTAATCAGCTGTGCTGCGCCGGGATGACAGGCTCTGCCTGCCTGCCTGCCTCTGATGTCATTCTGATGTAGCAGAGCTGGATCGTTGTGGGA
Source organism: Oophaga sylvatica (assembly GCA_033576555.1). Taxonomy (NCBI): domain Eukaryota; kingdom Metazoa; phylum Chordata; class Amphibia; order Anura; family Dendrobatidae; genus Oophaga; species Oophaga sylvatica. The sequence goes on from JARQOD010000003.1 coordinate 385,176,325, forward strand.
CACTCGTTACTATGGACTGCGTCGGACAGGTAGTATACTGCTGGGTTTTTTTTTTTCATTTTTTTACAGGAGATCGATGGCGTCGCAGGATGAGACTGTAATAAAAGTAATGAAAACTGTGTTGTTTTTTTTATTAAATTAAAAACTTTTTTATGAACATTCACCCGTCCGGGTACATCAACAATTTAACTATTTACATACAGGGACCCTGTCCGGGTTATTTATAATTCTTTGGCAGGGGTGTTCCAGGTACCACCTGGTACTCTTCTGATGCTTGCCAAACATCCGAGACACCAAGGACCACCAGGACCTGATGACGTCGTGTGGCCTGTACAGTCAAGTCGTGACCCGCTATCTGTGTCTGTGTGGCCACCTCTTTCGTCTCCCTCCGGGTCTGGAACCCTATGTCCCGGACTGTACGAACCCCAGGGGGCCTAACAGGCGCCGGGTATGGGCCAGCTATCATTATCATGTCCATAGCTGGGGCTGCTGAGGAGACCACTGAGGGAGGCTGGGGAGATTTACGGCGTGGGGTGGGCACTTGTGCAGAGACCTGGATGTGGGAGGCTGAAGGCTCCGAGGGTCTCACAGGTTCCTGACACTCTGGGGACCAGGGGTCGCACCTGGTGACATTTAGGGCATACCATCCATTGTAACCCCAGTGTCGGGTGTAAGTTACCAAGTCTCCTGGCAACAGGTCCCTCCCCGGGTGTCCTTCTGGGAAGTGAGTCTCCACGTCCCGCCGGGTCACAAACACTTCTAAATAAAGTCCAGGCTCCTGGATGAAGCCCCAACCAGCTTTCAATTTAAAGCTCCGTACTGCACCCTTACGCCGCGGCTCCCTCACCGTACTTTTATCTTTTTTCATCCGGTCCTTATCTGCCCGGTCCTTCTCGATGTGACGTTGGCGAAGCTTCTGGGATTCGCGCTGCTCCCTTTGTCGCTCGGCTTCTCTCTCCCGACGTCTCCACTCTTCCTCCTGACGCCGGTTGTAATTCTTCTCCACCAGCATCTCCATGTCTCCACCATCAAACTGCAGCTTACGATGTCCGGTTTGCGGCAGCTCTCCTGGCGCCCGACAGTCCTGGCGGCGCTCACCTGCGGAGGAAGCAGCCGGCTCTGGAACAGATGACAGTTGGGGCTCCGGTACAGACAGGTAGACCTCTGGTGCCTGCGCGGCCTCCTCCATGAGGACGGGTGTCGCTTCTTCTGTCTCAGCGACGGGGGCAGACAGCGGGATCTGGGGTGCTGCCGGTGCAGCGTTTTTTGCAGGAACGGGTGCCTCCACTGCGACAACGTCAACCGGATCACATTGCAAGGGCTGGGATGCCCGCACGGACTCCTCTACTAGAACGGGTGCCTCACCTTCCGGTACAGACACTTCAGGTAAGAGGGATTGGCGCCGCTCCAAGTTTAGTTTTAGGGCACGCCAGCTGGCTTCCATCCTGGCGACCTCCTCCCGGTGCCGGGCCAGGCCTCTTAGGGTATCCTCCGCTTCTTGCAGCGTAGGAGGGTTTCCAGGCCGGGTGCCCAACGGTGGTTCCGTGGCGATCAGGTCGCTTCCGTGGGGGGAGAGCTCTGACTGCTCCATCCCTTCACACTTCTGCTCGTGTCCATTAGCCATCTCTGCCAAGTCACATGTGTCATTAGCATCTGGAGAGGGCCCCTCTTTTGTAGTGAGGCGGGACCTTCGTGTTAGTTTCCGCACACTGAGGAGGATGAGGAGGCGGAACTGAAGAGCTGTGGGGCACGATCTTACATTGCAGTACCATTTAGAGTGGTCGGCCATCGTTTTCGCGCCACTGAGTGAGTGTACACCCACAAAGAGCACGCCCTTCTTCTTCACCAGTGCATCGTCGTGACGCAGATATGGCGGAAAAAATGGCAAATACATTCTCTGATGATTTTAGCAATTCTCAAGCACAAAACCAGTTCAATTCAGGCACACAGGACTCGCTTATAGCGAGCTACAGAATCCTGTTCGTGACGCCCAAGTTGAGTCGCACAGAGCCAGAGGTTTTGGGGGTACTCGGCACCGAGCCCGTCGACTTCTATGGGGTATGTCACGGCTTTACCCGGCAATTGAATCAGAGTCTATTTTACTATGTAGAAGTGTATAAACTATAAATATATGTATATATATATGTCACAATGACATGTATATATATATATATATGTATTCTATGTGTGTATATTTTGTGTTTACAACGAAAGAAAGTGTTTTTTTAGTTGCGATATTTTGTTCCCATAGACTTACATGGGACTTCCGGTATCGGAATCGGATATCGACGATATTTAGTGATATCGGCGATACCATTCCGATCCGATATTTTTAGATATCGAGCAGTATCGCTCAACACTACTCAGGAAGGCAATAATTCTGCGGTCAGCCACCATCACTAAAGGGTGATGATATGAAAGGAGCCAAATCCAGGATTGAAGACTCGTAAGCGACAGCAATATGATAATCACCACTACAATGGTATTTATGGGTGCTAATTAAAATCTGAACCATCTTGTGCCACTGACCAGTAACAATCACCAAAAACATGACATTAAAGCCGATGCCATGGACGTCCCTTCTCTTCTCATCTTCAGTCTTGCACTCTTCTTGGTTCAGGTTTTCTCGTCTTCGGGTCTTCTATTCTTCTTGGTTCTGGTCTTCTCGTCTACAAGTCTTCCACTCTTCTTTTTCCGTCTTCCGTTCTTCTCCACGTCGATCTTCTCTTCTTTGATCTTCTACTCTTCTCGTCTTTGGTCTCCTGTCTGGGATCTTGGACTGAAGACCATATATAAAAAGTGTTGAAGACCAAAAGATGAGAAAAGTGGAAAATTGAAGAAATGAAGAGTGGAAGATCAAAGTCGAAAAGAGTGGACGTCCGAAGATGAGAAGTGAGCGAAAGACTGGGCATGGAGCTGTGGTGGACAGTTCAGGAGTGAATCTATGACAGGTGAGAATAATTGTTTTTTTATTTTTAACCTCTTCCCACCCCTATAACAAATTTAGCTAAATAGCCATTGACTGGCTGTCATTTTGCCGTATTTGTGTGAATCAAATCCTGAAAAATTCATATAGAATTTGATTTGCTCCTCTTTATTTAGTTGTAAAAACCACAGTATTATGTCACTGTCCTATAAAAATTCACTCCAAGCAAGAATACACCAAAGGACTATCAATAATGGCAAACCCAACAATGTCGTCCCCAACCATCATATATCTGTGGGGCCACCAGGAATTACATCTACCACTATTCTACAATGTAGAGAGAGATAAATTCTGTCATCTGGATCACAATGTGAACGACGCCCTGCTGATCAAGATCCATGTTGCGATGACTTTTATTTCTGTGGTCTGTTCTGTTCTCTCCGAAGCTCTGGGTCCATTAAACACTACTAGATGTGTGCCAGACGTGAGCAATGATGTCAGGGTTATGTAGGGTAGGGATTAATGAGTAACACTACTAGATGTGTGCCAGACGTGAGCAATGATGTCAGGGTTATGTAGGGTAGGGATTAATGAGTAACACTACTAGATGTGTGCCAGACGTGAGCAATGATGTCAGGGTTATGTAGGGTAGGGATTAATGAGTAACACTACTAGATGTGTGCCAGACGTGAGCAATGATGTCAGGGTTATGTAGGGTAGGGATTAATGAGTAACACTACTAGATGTGTGCCAGACGTGAGCAATGATGTCAGGGTTATGTAGGGTAGGGATTAATGAGTAATTAGACTAGTGAGGACAAACCATACAAGGTCTATTTTAGGGGAAAAGGGAGAAAGCCCCCAAACACATCCTCACCTTCCCTATCAGTATGAATATTGGGCCCATTTACATGATGCAGCAATCAACACAACGGATGTTTGTTCCCACCAAGGACAACATCAGCAAGGACTTCGTATGTTCTTCCTGTGTTTGATGGGTTTTTGCCGATTTCCTCCCAAAGTCATACTAATGGGGAGTTTAGATTGTGATCCCCAATGGGGACAGAGATGATGTTTGTAAAGCGCTGTGGAATTAATGGCGCTATATAAGCGTGTAAAATAAAAAGTATAGCTAATTAAATTTTAAGAAGTACAATGATATGTGGAATCCAGACGTTTTCCCACCCATCTAGAAATGCCCAATATGTGCACACTTCATGGTACGAGAGCCGGTGGTCCTTGTACGCTGCCTCCGGATATATCCCCATCTACTAACTATTGATGTGAACCAATGATATCTGTGAGTCTTCAGCAGACATCGGCAAACAGCCGCCTGGAAGACGTACAATGAAATCCTCAGCAGGAAATAATTGCTTTCTGCATTTGGGATTTATAGAAGAGGCTCCGAGACACAAAACTGCATCTTAATGTGAATGGGACTTGTCATATTCCCGACTCCTTCTTAATGAGATCCCCAGACTTAGAGAAGATATTCAGCTGAAAAAAGGATTTTATATCATCAGATAAGGTGGGAAATACCTGATATGGTGTCACCTGCATCCTAAATACAGATGTAGAATTTACTGCCAGACAAACATAGTGTCTTAAAGGGGAACTCCGCTATGATGTGAGGGTGAGTGAACAGCACTGTGGTCCTATTGTATTAGTAACAAGTTAGGATCTCAGCTCCTCACCGACACTGTAATAATATAATCATTCTATGTAGAACGTTGCTACAACATTCATTTCCTAATGTACCTTTATGGTGGCAGGAGTTCTGGTACATAGCTCCAAATCCCCTGCGCATATAATTATTGCTGCCTGCAGCCACCACTAGAGGGAGCTCACTGTAAACTCAGAAATAAAACAGTATTCAGTGAGCCAACCCTAGTGGTGGCTGCAGGCAGCAATAATGTCATTTAACTCTAGGTCAATGCAAGGTATTTGGAGCTCTCACCATTGTAATGATTTATTGCAAAATTCCCTGCATAGGCGTAAATGCTGAATGTAGTTTTTCTCCTCTCTCCTCCCTCTGACAGCACCCATACATTGAGAGAATAATACTGCAGCAGCATCCCCTCTGCTCCCTTTGTTTTTTAATATTAATAAGATAAGAATATTAATTTCTTATCTTGTCAAGTAAAACTACAGATGGCCAAAAGGTGAGGGCCTTTAATATCACAAAAGAAACATGAGCCTTAAAGGGAATCTGTCGGCAAGTTTCTTACAATTTTAGAGCATCATGATGTGGGTGCTGAGACCCTGATTCCTGCAATGTGTCACTTGCTGATCTGCTTGCTTTCATTTTGATACAATCATTATTTTATCTGCTGCAGATCTATCAGAGCTCGGAATGCTGAGCTGTGTACAACTCCGCCCACATCATTCATTGCCTGCTTTCTGTGTACACTGTATATAGGCTGCTAATCAGTGGTGGGGGCGTGGTTGGACTAGGGGACATGAGACAACTAGTCCTGCTGTGATAATCTCCTGTTGATAAAACACTGATTTTATTAAAACAGCCATACACAACCTAATAAGTGACACATCACTGTAATCAGGGTCTCAGCCCCTACATCATCCTGTTCTCAGATTCCATAGCAAAAACCTGCTGACAGATTCCCTTTATGAGGGAATGAAAAAAACATTGACACGTGATTTACCTAATGTGGATGACAGTGCTTAAATACAAGGCCAAAATGATACAGAGCAATTATATTTGCCTGCTAAGTAAGAGGAGAACAATGATATGATGATATGTAGTCAGTGTCGGACTGGGGTACCAAAGGCCCACCAGTGACCAACTCCAGGGCCACCAGCTACATGCAAATGTGACATCATCATCAATCTGAATTTACATAACAATGATCTGGGTAGATTGTTACATGAATAAGATGCTGTCTGTACAGAGTGATTCATGTATATTGTGCTGAGTACTGCTCATATAAGTGGGTGGTGCCCACTCCTGCACAACGGCCCACCCAAGGATTCTCCTGTGGACAAGTCCAAGCCTGTCTGTAGCAACAATGCGGCGCAGTCATCTTCCATCTATAAAAAGGACAGATAATGTGGCCTCCATTTATAAAGCCGCCAAGTGTGAAGGACCTCCAAGTTTTTACCGCATAGAGAGGATGAGTAATCTCCGTGTTGTGAATGGAGACTGTTCTGTTTCTCGTTTATGCCTCTGACACGATTGTGGTAACGGGTTACTTTATTGTGTGCAGGTTCTCTCAGCCACCATTACATGAATGCTTCCTGTCTCGTGCTCTTACCAACGAGTCCCTCCTTTCTATCCTCTGAATACATCCAGGTATAGGAAAGATGTGTATCTTCGTACCGTGTTAGCCAGTAGATAGAAAAATATTTAGACTTGAGAGTCCTCAGTGGTTGATACCTTTTAATGGCTAACTGAAAAGATGGTAACAAATTGCAAGCTTTCGAGACTACGCAGGTCTCTTCATCAGGCTGAACTAATACAAAATCTGAAGAATCACATATTTATACACAAGAGGACACAGGAATAGTGCAATAGGTAAGACATGTGACGTGAAGCAGAACTGTCATTATGGCCGAGGGATGAACATAAATATGACTAGTTCATAGATAAGGAGTGAACGTTTTATTACCCTCTGATTGGGGTCTGGTATTGTGTTGTGATGACCCTAAAAGGTCAGGGAAGCAGATTCCTTAATTGTTGTAGAAAGTCATAAAACTCTGGGATATATTCATCCCAGCACTAAGAGTGTCAAAGGTCATCATAAGTTTATATTCCCAGACTTTTCTATCCTTCTCAGATTTGAAGTTACATTTTAATACCAGTAATTCCATATCCGTCATGCTATGACCGGGCATACAAAAGTGTTTTGCCACAGGTAAATCCATTCTCCTTTCTCTTATTGTGTGGCGATGAGAATTCATCCTTGTTCTCAGTTTTTGCCCGGTCTCCCCCACATACAGACCCCCAGTTGGACATTTAGTACATATAATTAGGTACACCACATTAGATGTGATGCAGCTGAAAGTACCTGGTATCTTGTAGTCCTGATGGGAGTTGGGGATCTTTATCCTGTCCGTGGTCATTATAGATGTACAGGTTTTGCATTTCTTTTGTCTGCAAGGAAAGGTACCTGCAGCTGTTGGGGAGGACAGGGAGCTTCTGACAATGATGCTTCTTAGATTTGGGGGCTGCCTAAAGCATAGTAGTGGGGGGTCTGGAAATATGGATTGTAATCGGGCATCTTTTTGTAGTAAAGGTTGTAGTTTCCGTGCAGCTCCCCTTAGCATCTCCAGACTTGGATTGTAGGTGACCACTAGAGGCACTACAACCTTTACTACAAAAAGATGCCCGATTACAATCCATATTTCCAGACCCCCCACTACTATGCTTTAGGCAGCCCCCAAATCTAAGAAGCATCATTGTCAGAAGCTCCCTGTCCTCCCCAACAGTTGCAGGTACCTTTCATTGCAGACAAAAGAAATGCAAAACCTGTACATCTATAATGACCACGGACAGGATAAAGATCCCCAACTCCCATCAGGACTACAAGATACCAGGTACTTTCAGCTGCATCACATCTAATGTGGTGTACCTAATTATATGTACTAAATGTCCAACTGGGGGTCTGTATGTGGGGGAGACCGGGCAAAAACTGAGAACAAGGATGAATTCTCATCGCCACACAATAAGAGAAAGGAGAATGGATTTACCTGTGGCAAAACACTTTTGTATGCCCGGTCATAGCATGACGGATATGGAATTACTGGTATTAAAATCTAACTTCAAATCTGAGAAGGATAGAAAAGTCTGGGAATATAAACTTATGATGACCTTTGACACTCTTAGTGCTGGGATGAATATATCCCAGAGTTTTATGACTTTCTACAACAATTAAGGAATCTGCTTCCCTGACCTTTTAGGGTCATCACAACACAATACCAGACCCCAATCAGAGGGTAATAAAACTTTCACTCCTTATCTATGAACTAGTCATATTTATGTTCATCCCTCGGCCATAATGACAGTTCTGCTTCACGTCACATGTCTTACCTATTGCATTATTCCTGTGTCCTCTTGTGTATAAATATGTGATTCTTCAGATTTTGTATTAGTTCAGCCTGATGAACAGACCTGCGTAGTCTCGAAAGCTTGCAATTTGTTACCATCTTTTCAGTTAGCCATTAAAAGGTATCAACCACTGAGGACTCTCAAGTCTAAATATTTTTCTACATCCAGGTAGTGAGACCCCTAGAGGCGGCTCAGCATATAACATATTGCTACATCCTTTGTCTTTTAACTGAAGAAATAACTAAGCTAATATAACTAACATACATGTGAACATTTCAATATTCAAGATATTGGTGACATAAACATAACTGGCAAGCATCATGCTATTAAGATACTTTAAAATACTTGGTTGTATATATAGTCCTTGACGTGTGCTGGCTTTGTGATCATTCTGCCCGATCTAGTAACATACGATGCGTTACTGCCACTATTCAGTGGTTCTCTCGATTCGGGCGTTCCCGCATCTGGTATTGCCTGTCTCCGACCGGAATCTCCACACTGAACCTGGGCCATCCCTGTAGCCTCTCTGCTTAGACTTGCTGTTTCCTCATCTTGGATATGAGGATACTGTTCATATGACCATGTATCAGATCCTTCTTGCGTTTTCCTCAGATGTCTCCGATTTCTCCTTAGTTTTCTTCCTTCCTCTGTCACAATCTCGTAAGATCTAGGTCCTAGTTTCTGGAGCACCTTTGCTTTTCTCCATTGTTTGTCATATTTGCTCGGCTGCATCCTGATGTTGTCATTTTGTCTCAGTTCTGGTAGATCTTTTGCCGACTGATTATAATAGAAGGCTTGTCTATCCTGATTTTCCTTTAGTTTTGACCTCATTCCCCTCACCAGATTTGGCTTCAGAAGACGACTAGCTGTTGGTATGAGTGTCCTTGTCCGTTTACTCAGAAGCCTCTGTGCTGGGCTGCTGTCTAGACCTTGGGAAGGTGTGTTTCTGTGGTCCAGTATAGATAGATATACATCTGTCCCTGCCTGTTTCGCTCTCTTAATCAACTTCTTTGCTGTTTTCACTGCTGATTCCGCTTTGCCATTGCTTTGAGGATATCCAGGAGATGATGTATTGTGTTCAAATTCCCATAACTTGCTGAACTCCTTGAACTCTTCTGACCTAAATTGAGCGGCATTATCAGTAAAAACAATCTCTGGAATCCCATATCTGGCAAAATGAGCCTTGAGTTTTTTAATAACTGTTCTTGCTCTTGTATCCTTCAAATGGTCCACTTCCCAAAAGTTAGAAAAATAGTCCACAGTTACCAGGTATTCTCTTTCCTCCAATGTGAACAAATCTATTCCTATTTTTGACCATGGTCTATTTGGAACGGCATGCGGTTGCAATGGCTCTTTCGGTTGTTTTATCCCCGCCGGACGCACATATCTCACATTGTGCTATGTAACTTTTTATGTGATCATTCATACCCGGCCAATAAACTGATTCTCTTGCTCGCCGCAAACATCCTTCAATGCCCAAGTGGGACGAGTGTAATTTCTGTAGTATGTCTCTTCTCAGAGTCTCCGGTATCACTGCCCTTTCTCCCTTTATGATGATTCCTTGGTGTACTGACTGTTCATCTCGTATATGGAAGAATGGAGCAACTTCCTTTGGAGCATGCTGCTTATATTTTGGCCAGCCCTGCAGGATCACAGTTTTTAATATCTGTAGTGTTTTATCTTTTTCTGTGAAGGTCTGTATTTGTTTCAGTTTATCTTTAGATACTGCAAGATAATCACACATATTGATGTTGTCCATTTCTTGTCCTTTATCCTCTGAGTTGGGTAAGTACGCTCTGCTTAGAGTATCTGCAATCAACAAGTCTTTTCCTGGACAATATCCAATTTCATAATCATATTTTTGAAGTCGCAGAAGCATGCGCTGCAGTCTCTTTGGTGCATTTAGTAGTGGTTTTTTTGTAATGCTCTCCAACGGTTTGTGATCGGACTGTACTGTTACCTGTCGACCGTATGTGTACTGATGAAACCTTTCCATTCCAAACACCACAGCTAGTAACTCCTTTTCGATTTGGGCATATCCCTGCTCTGTCGGTGTTAGCGCTTTGCTTGCAAATGTGATTGGTTGCCGCTCTTGCATTAATGTGGCACCTAGGCCTTTTTCTGACGCATCACATTGGACTACCACCTCTAACTGTGGATCAAAATATTTTAAGGTTGCTGTGTCTGCAATGGCTGTCTTTACTGATTGGAAAGCCGTCTCCTGTGCTTCTGTCCATTCCCACAACACATCTTTGTGAGTTAGCTGTCTCATTGGCTCACACATGTCTGATAGATTCTTGCAAAACTTGGACAGATAATTCACCATGCCCAAAAATCGTTGTACTCCACACACATCTGTTGGGGTAGGCATCTCTTGTATCGCCTTCACCTTTTCTGGATCCACTTTCACTCCATTTGAGGTTAGAAGATGTCCTATATATGGCACTTCCGTCATTTTCAGTTTCAACTTTTCCAAGTTCAACTTTATCCTTTTTTCCCTACACCTATCTAAAAATCGTACCATCCTTGTATCGTGATTCTTTATTGCAGATTGCATATCGTCACCTTCTCCCACTATTAATATATCATCTGCTATCGTCTTTACCCCTGGGAGTCCTTCCAAAGCTTGCATCAACTTCTGCTGAAATATTTCTGGAGCTGGTGTCAGTCCCATGGGCATTCTCAGCCATTTACGGCGACCAAATGGAGAAGAAAACGTTGTCAATAATCTGGATTCTTCATCCAGTTCCACATGCCAAAATCCATTTTTTACGTCACAAACTGAAAATATTTTTGCCTTTGATAAATCTGGTAGCACATCCTCTATTGTAGGCATCGGATAGTGATTCCTTTTGAGAGCTTTGTTGAGTGGTTTGGGATCGATACAAATTCTTAGTTTTCCTGATGGTTTCTGCACTATGACCAAACTACTTATCCAGTCTGTGCTCTGATGGACGACTTCTATCATGCCTCGCTTTTCTAAATCCTGTAGTTCTTCTTTCAATGGCTGATGTAGCGCTACAGGCACTTTTCTTGTCAGTAATCTGGTAGGTTGTACTGTGTTATCAATTTCCAGTTTGTGTTTTCCTTCAAAACATCCATCACCCTCAAATACATCCGCATACTGTGTTTTTATAATCTGTAAATCTAGATTGCTGTCTGCTTTTGGGATATCCCTCATACTCTGTTTGACTTCCACAGACATAATGTTATGGAATTGTACCTTTATTAAGTCCATTGCCTGAACTGCTTTTATACCTAGTAACGGTATGTGGTCACCACCCTGCAGCACTGTAAATTGGGCTCTATAACTCTTTCTGTTGCATGGGTTACTAACCTTCAGTTTGCATGTCCCAAGAGGTTTCAGTATCGTTTTGTTGTACATCATAAGTACCTTATCAGTAGGTTCTATGGACACCTGTTCATTTAGTAGATCCTCCGCTTTGACATTGCAACTTGCTCCACGGTCCAACTGAAATCTAATGGGTTTGTCATTTAATAAAAGAGTTGCAAACAGTTGTCTTGTATCTTTAGGTTCTGGCTGTCTGACTGTATTGACATTCTCTGTTGCAGACTGTAGCTGTATCCATGTAATATCTTCTGCACTGTCACTGTCATTGTCCTGTGTCACACTGTGAATTTCTCTGTGCTTTTTAAAGGGCTTAAGTCTGCAGAGAGCTGCAAAATGATTCATCTTACCACAGGTCCTGCAGCTTTGTCCATATGCTGGACACTTCTCTGTTGTGAATGGGTTTGAGATGAGTTCTGAGCAGAGGCTCCCTCTGGTGGTTACAAGCGGTGCTAGTCTGTCCAGTGAAGATTGTGAGGACTGGGAATCAGGTGTTACTGATTGGTCTTATATAAGGGAGTCACCTTCCCATCAGGGTTGCCGGTGATCAATTGTTCTGGTCTGGATCCTTTATTCCTGTTTCCCTTGTAGCCTGCTGTGTCGTGTCTGCATCTCCTGCTAACAGATAAGACATTTTCTTCTTTTGTGTTTGTGCTATATTTTTGCATTTTGTCCTGCACTTCTGTGGGGGCCTTCAGGGTCCCCTCCGGGGGCTTCTGCCCTCTCAGTTTTGTTCAGCCACTGATGTTTGTACTTTTGCTTTTTCCAGTTTTTTCAGTGGCTGCTGTTTTGATTTTGTTACACCAGAGAACTAATTTAGGTTGTAGAGGTCGTGTGATCTCAGGTGTTTTTTTGAAATTAGTAGAGTTGGTGCCTTTCAGGGTTTTCTGGGATTGCAGTAAGTACCCTTCCTATCCTTTTCTATTTAGTTAGTTTGGGCCCCAACGTTTGCTCATACTATTTTCTTTCTGTGTCAGTATTTCATCTTGTCTAACCGCCATTACATGTTTGGGGGCTTTCTATTATCTTTGGGGTTCTGCTCCGGGGCAGATAGCTTTCCTATTTCTATCTTTAGGTGTAGTAAGTTTCTCAGGCTGTGACGAGGCGTCTAGGACCAACGTAGGAACGCTCCACGGCTGCCTCTAGTTGTGGTGGTTAGTCAGGGTACTGCAATCTCATAGATTCCAACTGCTCTGGTGTATTTCCTTTTTTACCTGCACTCCTCAGCTACCGAAACATAACAGTATCACCGGCCCAAAAATTGAAAAGTGTATGGTACTCACAGAAGGGAAAAAATATTGTGAAAGAAAAAAGGTTGTCAGAGTTGTCAGAGATATTTTTCTGTTTGTTGCATTTTTTTTTTTTTTCCCTCTGTATCTCTGGGTGCTGGGGAGGATCTTTTCTCTCAATGGAGTTTGCACAGTTGTCTGGCCATGTGGATCAGCTTGCCACTGAGGTTCGGAGTATTGCTATCTATCTTGCTGGGTTGCCTGTTGTGGAACCTAGGATTCCCATGCCAGATTTGTTTTTAGGGGATCGAGCTAAGTTTCAGAATTTCAAAAATAATTGTAAATTGTTTTTTGCCTTAAAATCTAAGTCCTCAGGGAACGCAGCGCAGCAGGTTCAAATTATCATCTCTCTCCTGCGCGGCGTTTGCGTGAGCGGAGAAGTATGCGTGGAATGGTGTTGCCTTGTGAACCAGCTTCTGAACCCATGCAGTGTAATAGAGTGGTGTCTGGGGCACAGCGTCATGAGTTTCGAAAGCGCAATGGGTTATGTTTCTACTGTGGTGATGCCTCTCATGCTATTTCAGTCTGCCCTAAGCGGGGAAGACGTTTTGCACGCTCAGTTGTCTTGGGTAGTGTTCAGACTAAGTTTTTATTAACTGTCACTCTGATATGCTCTCTGTCCTCATTTTCTGCTCAGGCTTTCGTTGATTCTGGAGCAGCTATTAACCTGATGGATTATGATTTTGCTAAACATTGTGGATTTCCCTTGATACCCCTACAGAAGTCTATTCCCCTACTGGGGATCGATTCTACCCCTTTGGCTGAGAATAAACCCCAGTTTTCTACTCAGGTGATAATGAGGGTTGAACCTGATCACCAGGAGTGCTGCAAATTTTTGGTTCTGTATAATCTGCATGACATTATCGTGCTGGGTTTCCTTGGTTACAGTCTCATAATCCTGTTTTTGATTGGAAATCTGTGTCTGTAACCAGTTGGGGCTGCCAATGTGTTAATACCAACACTCCTGTTTTTTCTGCCCCCCCCCAGGCTCAGGATGTTCCTGACTTTTTGATTGATTTTTCTGATGTGTTTAGCGAAAGTAAATCTGCATCCTTGCCTCCCCATAGGAGCTATGACTGCGCTATTGAATTAGTGCTGGGTAGTAAATTCCCTAAAGGTCGCCTTTTTAACTTGTCTGTACTGAACATGACGCTATGCGGTCTTATATCAAGGAATCATTGGAGAAGGGTCATATCAGACCATCCTCTTCACCCTTAGGTGCCGGTTTTTTCTTTGTGGCCAAAAAGGATGGTTCATTAAGGCCGTGTATTGATTATCGTCTCTTGAACAATATTACTGTGAAATATCAATACCCGTTACCCTTGATTTTTGACCTGTTTTCCAGGGTGAAAAACGCTACTTGGTTTACCAAGCTTGACCTCAGGGGGGCGTATAACCTTATTCGCATTAAGCACGGGGATGAATGGAAGACGGCATTCAATACCCCTGAAGGGCATTTTGAGTACCTGGTGATGCCCTTTGGGCTCACTAATGCTCCTTCCGTCTTCCAGTCCTTCATGAATGACATTTTCAGGGATTTTGTGGACAAATTTCTGATTGTTTATTTGGATGATATCTTGATTTTCTCTAATGACTGGGTTTCGAACTGTATTCCAGATTTTGAGAGAGAATGCTCTGTATGTGAAGGGATCAAAGTGTCTTTTTGGCGTACAGAGGATCTCATTTCTGGGATTCATTTTGTCCCCATCTGTTATTGAAATGGACCCGGTCAAGGTTCAGGCCATCTGTGATTGGGTCCAACCTACTTCATTAAAGGCTCTTCAGAGATTTTTGGGTTTTGCCAATTTTTATCGTAAATTTATTGGTAATTTCTCGGTTATTATTAAACCATTAACTGATTTGACCAGAAAGGGTTCTGATGTGGTGAATTGGCCTCCTGAGGCAGTCTCTGCATTTCAGGAACTTAAGCAGAGATTCACTTCTGCTCCTGTTCTACGGCAGCCTGATGTTTCTCTGCCATTTCAGGTGGAGGTTGATGCCTCTGAAATTGGGGCAGGTGCGTTTTGTCCCAAAAAGATCCAGAGACCTCTAAAAGTAACCCTTGTGCCTTTTTCTCTCGAAAATTTTCTCCTACTGAACGTAAATTTATGACGTGGGTAATCGGGAGTTATTGGCCATGAAGTGGGCTTTTGAAGAGTGGAGACATTGGCTGGAGGGAGCCAAACATCAGGTGGTGGTCCTTACGGACCATAAGAATCTGGTCTATCTGGAATCTGCCAAGTGACTCAATCCTAGACAAGCCAGGTGGGCCTTGTTTTTCACACGTTTTAATTTTGTGGTTTCCTTTCTTCCTGGCACTAAGAATGTTAAGGCGGATGCCCTCTCGAGGAGTTTCCTTGCGGACTCTCCTGAGTTATCTGATCCTTCTGTTATTTTGAAAGAGGGTGTAGTTCTTTCCGCCATCTCGCCCAATTTGAGACTTGCTCTGGAGGGGTGTCAGGAGGATAGGCCCGAGCGCTGCCCTGTTGGAAAATTGTTTGTCCCGAACCAGTGGAAAAAGAGTTTGATGTCTGAGATTCATTGTTCCGCATTGGCTGGGCATCCCGGAATTTTTGGTACCAGAGACTTGGTTAGTCGGTCCTTTTGGTGGCCTACCTTGTCTCGTGATGTCAGGGAATTTGTGCAGTCCTGCGGGACTTGCTCTCGCTCCAAGCCTTGCTCTCGCTCTAGTGGTTTGTTGATGCCATTGCCTGTGCCCAAGAGACCATGGACCCATATCTCTATGGATTTCATTTCCGACCTTCCTGTTTCTCAGAGAATGACCACCATCTGGGTAATTTGTGATAGGTTTTCCAAAATGATACATCTTGTGCCATTACCTAAGTTGCCTTCCTCCTCTGAATTGGTGCCGTTGTTCCTTCAGCACGTGGTTCGTTTACACGGCATTCCTGAGAACATTGTGTCTGACAGAGGAGTCCAGTTTGTTTCCAGATTTTGGAGGACTTTTTGTTCTAAACTGGGTGTTCAATTGTCTTTCTCCTCGGCATTTCATCCTCAGACCAATGGTCAAACTGAGAGAACAAACCAGACATTGGAGACTTATCTAAGATGCTTTGTGTCTGCTGATCAGGATGACTGGGTCTCTTTTTTGCCTTTGGCTGAGTTTGCTCTTAATAATAGGGCTAGCTCTGCCACTTTGATGTCTCCATTTTTTGTAATTCTGGGTTTCACCCTCGATTTTCTTCAGGACAGACGGAGGCTTCTGTCTGTCCAGGTGTTGACTCTGTTGTGGAGCGTATGCAACAGATTTGGGACCAGGTAGTGGAGAGGTTGTCCCTCTCTCAGGAGAGGGCCCAGCAGTTTGCTAACCGGCATAGGACTGATGGTCCTCGGTTTAAAGTGGGGGACTTGGTCTGGTTGTCCTCAAAGAATATTCCTATGAGAGTAGCATCTCCTAAATTTAAGCCTAGGTTCATTGGACCTTATAAGATCATGGAGATTATTAATCCTGTTTCTTTTCGTTTGCTTCTTCCAGGGACATTTAAGATCCATAACGTGTTCCACAAGTCCTTGTTGAAGAGGTTTGTTGAGCCAGTGGTTCCTGCTGCTGTGCCTCCTGACCCTGTTTTGGTTGAGGGCAATCTGGAGTATGTGGTTGAGAAAATATTAGATTCTCGTTTTTCTAGACGGAAACTCCAGTATTTGATTAAATGGAGAGGTTATGGTCAGGAAGACAATTCTTGGGTGTTTGCTTCGGACATCCATGCTAGGAGACTTATCCGTGCGTATCATAGAACTCATCCTGACCGACCTGGTTGCTCAAATGAGGGTTCGGTGACCCCTCCTCAAGGGGGGGGTACTGTTGTGAATGGGTTTGAGATGAGTTCTGAGCAGAGGCTCCCTCTGGTGGTTACAAGCGGTGCTAGTCTGTCCAGTGAAGATTGTGAGGACTGGGAATCAGGTGTTACTGATTGGTCTTATATAAGGGAGTCACCTTCCCATCAGGGTTGCCGGTGATCAATTGTTCTGGTCTGGATCCTTTATTCCTGTTTCCCTTGTAGCCTGCTGTGTCGTGTCTGCATCTCCTGCTAACAGATAAGACATTTTCTTCTTTTGTGTTTGTGCTATATTTTTGCATTTTGTCCTGCACTTCTGTGGGGGCCTTCAGGGTCCCCTCCGGGGGCTTCTGCCCTCTCAGTTTTGTTCAGCCACTGATGTTTGTACTTTTGCTTTTTCCAGTTTTTTCAGTGGCTGCTGTTTTGATTTTGTTACACCAGAGAACTAATTTAGGTGGTAGAGGTCGTGTGATCTCAGGTGTTTTTTTGAAATTAGTAGAGTTGGTGCCTTTCAGGGTTTTCTGGGATTGCAGTAAGTACCCTTCCTATCCTTTTCTATTTAGTTAGTTTGGGCCCCAACGTTTGCTCATACTATTTTCTTTCTGTGTCAGTATTTCATCTTGTCTAACCGCCATTACATGTTTGGGGGCTTTCTATTATCTTTGGGGTTCTGCTCCGGGGCAGATAGCTTTCCTATTTCTATCTTTAGGTGTAGTTAGTTTCTCAGGCTGTGACGAGGCGTCTAGGACCAACGTAGGAACGCTCCACGGCTGCCTCTAGTTGTGGTGGTTAGTCAGGGTACTGCAATCTCATAGATTCCAACTGCTCTGGTGTATTTCCTTTTTTACCTGCACTCCTCAGCTACCGAAACATAACACTTCTCTTTGTCTCTCTCATGTCTTCTGCCACAGTATCTGCATTGGACTGTTCTCGCTTGGTGCTCTGCTTTTCCTCTCATGGTTACTGCATGTACTGGCTCCTCAGTGGTGTCTGCCATCATCTTCAGGCTGTCTCTTGTTAGCTCTGCAGCTCTGCTTATTTGCATGCATTTCTCTAGGGTTAACTCCCCTCTCTCAGCAGTCTCTCTCTTAGCTGTGGCTCTCTGATGCCGCACACTATTCTATCTCTGATAAGAGAATCTCTGATCTCTCCAAAGCTGCATGTTGCTGCCAGTCTTTTCAGCTCAGTCACATATGCGTCTATATTCTCTCCCATCTCCTGATTTCTGGTGAAAAACTTAAATCTTTCCACTGTCTCATTCTTCTTGGGGTCACAGTGCTTATCAAATGCCTGTACAATGTCTGCCAGACTGTCCGTACCGTCCTGGATCAGGGTCTGAGCAAGTTCTCTGCCTTTTTCTCCAATCAGATAGTAGAAGAGCTTCACCTTACGCTTCTGATCATTGGTGTCTACTGTAAGATCCACATACAGAGTAAACTCCTCCTTCCAATGTCTTCAGGTCTGCGATAGATTTGAGGACATGATGTCTAGTCTCTGAGGAGGTTTTAATGCGGTCTCCATAATGCTGTACTGTGGGCACTGTACTTACAGTTGAGCTTTGTACCACAAGCTGCCTGGATTGTCTGTCCACTTGTTCTTTATAGGTTCAGCCCTGCTGCCACCATGTTCTGTTTCTCGTTTATGCCTCTGACACGATTGTGGAAACGGGTTACTTTATTGTGTGCAAGTTCTCTCAGCCACCATTACATGAATGCTTCCTGTCTCTTGCTCTTACCGAGTCCCTCCTTTCTATCCTCTGAATACATCCAGGTAGTGAGACCCCTAGAGGCGGCTCAGCATATAACATATTGCTACAGAGACAAAGAACTTCTGTCTCTATAATTCATACATTTAACCTAAAACAGTGTAAGGTTCTAGCAGGTAACGCGGCATGCAGTGACGGACGGGAGGCAGAGCAAGGGCTAACAGGTTTATTTACAGGGGAATACTCCACGCAGGGAGGTACACGGTTAAACAAGGGGTAAACAGTAGAAATGGCAGAGAATAACGGTTCTCGTAACGGCAGTTTTGGCAAGAGTCAATGATTCCTAAGTCCATGAAATGGATAGCGCCGACAACAGCTGGCACGGTCTGTCTTCATGGAAGGTCCTGTGGGCTTCAATGCCCCATCTTCTGGCGGCAGCGGTTAGCCCCCGGTACCTCCTACTGAGCCCTAGTCCATATACTGATGTGGTCAGAGGAGTGTGGGCCACGGCACTGTCTGAGCCCGACGTGGCCCCTGCACGGCTCTCCCCAGAGTCTCTGTCAGTGGTGGCATTGCTTGGGCGCGGGCCTACACTGTACGGATTGTCTGGGACTGAAGCACTCACGGATCCCTGCTGTAGTGTCTGACAAGGGTACGGGCCACAGTCCTGTACGAGCCCAACATGGCTCGGCAAATATTTACTAGCACAGTCAGCGTGGATGTGTCTATCCTGTCCCTGGTCACTCTTATGGGGCACGTGTGTTGTACTCATGGACATGGAACGTTCGGTGCCTTGTTTTCTGGCAGTCACCGGGTTTACACTGAACGTCTCTTTCTCTCTGGTCCCAGCTGTTGACGGCAGGTGACGATGGGCACCAGCTTCCACTCTGCTGGTGCTCTCAAGAGGGAGCACTTCTCTCTCTGGCTACTGTACGGCTCTGCTCTGTCCTGCTGCAGAACAGCCGGGCCGTCTCTCTCTAAACTGCTACTGAGCACACCACTCCCATCAGCTCAGCAGTCCTCCTACAGATGGCGGGGACCCTCTCGGTGTGGCCTGTTGCGGCGCCGGCACTCTGTGTCTGGAGGGAGAGCATGCCTGACTGCGCGCTGTACTCCGTTGGCGCCAAACTGACATGCTGCGCGCGCTTTTCTTTTTTATCCTCTTGCTGCTGCGCGCGCTTTTCTCCTGTCTCTCCCCTCCTTCCTCGGTCAGCAGGATGCTCCACCTCTCCAGAGCTTCCCTCAGACAAAAGTGGAAGGTCCGCCTTATTAAAGCTTCCCCCCGGGAGCAGAGGATGCAGCCTCAACAGTTATGGACCCGGCATACAGGTACCCGTGGTCCGGTCGTCCCCCTTACAACTACATCAGATTTTCACACATGTACTGGAAGTAAATAAAGAGAATCAAACCAAACAAATGAGTCACAAATATTAGACTTTGTCACTTTTTTGAATGAGGAAAATGATTCAATATCACATGTCTGTGAGTGGCAAAAGTATCTGATCCTTTAGAGTACGTGCGCACGATCAGGAACTGCTGCGGGTCTGACGCTGCATATACACTATTTTCAAATTATTATGCAAATGATATTTTTCTCTGATTTTCCTAAGTGGTCGGTGTAAATGACAGTCAGTCTAATAAAAGTCATCACCCGTTAGCGTATACATCGAATTTTGTTGAAGAAACCTCCCAATGATAACAGTATAATCTCCAAAATGAATAAAAACTCAAAATGCACTGTTCCAAATTATTAGGCACAGTAGAATTTCTAAACATTTGATCTGTTTTAAAGAACTGAAAATGCTCATTTGTGGAATTTGCAGCATTAGGAGGTCACATTCACTGAACAAAAAAGCTACGTAACTCCAAAACATCCTAACAGGCCAAGTTACATGTTAACCCCTTAATGTCCAATGACGTGCACAGTCCGTCATGGCCGGGTGTCAGTTCCGGCACCAGGACGGACTGTGCACGTCATGCCTTTGATCTACCACTGCGTGTAAACACGCAGTGGTAGATCAGTGCCGACAGCTGTCACAGACAGCTGACAGACACGGCAAGCGGTGCGGGGACCTTTGCCGTCGGTCCCCGCACCTACAGCGCTGTGCTTGGTCAGTCAATCTGACTGACCAAACATAGCAGCGATCGCGCAGGAGAAGCTGAAATTTCAGCTTCTCCAGCGCGATCAGTGCAGGAGCCGGCGCTGCAGTGGCCAGGCTTCCTGCACTGACAGCCAGGAGCGGAGCCCCCACTGCCCCTGGCTGTTAACCCCCTGACTGCTGCGATCGAGCGCGATCGCAGCGCTCAGGGGGGGGGAGGCAGAGGGTCGGGAGCTCCCTCTGCCTCAGATCGGCGCCCTGCAATGTAATTGCAGGGCCCGATCTCTGCCTTGATGACCCGGGGGTTGTCATGACAACCTCCGGGTCATCTAGCTACGGAATGCTGCTGTGATCATGCTCACAGCAGCTTTCCCCATAGGTACAATGCATTGCAATGCTGGAGCATTGCAATGCATTGTAACTGCAATAAAAAGTAAAAAAAGTGAAAGTCTCATAAAGGGACAAGTTAAAAAAAATCATTTTTTTTAAAAAATTGTAAAAAAAATATTAAAAAATAATTTAAAAAAAAATCCCCTAAAAAATACACATTTTTATGTAATAAAAAAAATAAAAAACAAAAAAAATACACATGTTTGGTATCGCCACGTCCATAAAAATCCCATCTATAAAAGCGTAACCCTAGTTAACCCCTTCAGTGAAAGCCGTAAAAAAAAAAAACACAAAAAAGTAGTAAACTATACTTTTTCCAAGCGGTATCATCATACCGCTTGGAAAAAGTGCAATAACACGCGATCAAAAAGTCAGATATAAATAATCATGGTACCGCTGAAAACGTCATCTTGTCCCGCAAAAAACAAGCCGCTATACAGCATCATCAGCGAAAAAATAAAAAAGTTATATCTCGCGGAATAAACTGATGCAAAAATAATTATTTTTTCTATAAAATTTTTTATTATGTAAAAAACGCCAAAACATAAAAAAATATATATAAATGAGGTATCGCTGTAATCGTAGTAACCCGAAGAATAAAGCGGCTTTATCAATTTTACCACACACGGAACGGAGGAAAAAAAAAAAAAAAAACAATTCCTGAATTGCTGGTTTTTGTTCATTCTGCTTCCACAAAAATCGGAATAGGAAGCGATCAAAAAACGTTATGTGCCCGAATATGGTACCAATAAAAACGTCAGCTCGTCCTGCAAAAAATAAGCCCACAGATAACTATGTCGGACGAAATATGGAAAAATTATAGCTCTCAAAATACGGCGATGCAAAAATTTCTTACAAAAAATTATTCCAAAAAAAAGCATCTTTTAGATTGTGACAGAAGCTAAACATGAAAAAAGGATGTACATCTTGTATCGCCGTAATCGCACCAATCCGAGGAATAAAGTCGCCTAATCACTAATACCGCACGAGGAAAGGCGCAAAAAAGAAAACCAATTCTTCACCTTTTGTGGATTTGTTCATTGTGCCTCCCAAAGATCGCAGTAAGGCGATCACAGTGGTTCCCCCCCACATACGGGGTATCAGCGTACTCAGGACAAAATGCACAATAGCTTTTTGGGGTCCTATTTCTCCTGTTACCCTTAGAAAAATAAAAATTTGGGGGCAAAAAGGTCATTTTTGTGGAAAAAAATATGATTTTTTTATTTTCACGGCTCTACGTTATAAACTTCTGTGAAGCCTTTGGGGGTTCAAAGTGCTGACCACACATCTAGATAAGTTCCTTGGGGGATCTAGTTCGCATAATGGGGTCATTTGTGGGGGTTTCTACTGTTTAGGCACATCAGGGGCTCTCCAAGCGCGACATGACACCCGCAGACCATTCCATCAAAGTCTGCATTTAAAAACGGTGCTCCTTCCCTTCCGATCTCTGCCATGTGTCAAAATAGTGGTTCCCCCCCACATATGGGATATCAGCGTACTCAGGACAAATTGCACAATAGCTTTTGGGGTCCTATTTCTCCTGCTACCCTTATAAAAATAAAAATTTGGGGGCAAAAAGATTATTTTTGTGGAAAAAAATATGATTTTTTTATTTTCACGGCTCTACGTTATAAACTTCTGTGAAGCACTTGGGGGTTCAAAGTGCTCACCACACATCTAGATAAGTTCCTTGGGGGTCTAGTTTCCAAAATGGAGTCACTTGTGGGGGGTTTCTACTGTTTAGGCACATCAGGGGCTCTCCAAACGTGACATGACACCCGCAGACCATTCCATCAAAGTCTGCATTTGAAAAAGGCGCTCCTTCCCTTTCGAGCTCTGCCATGCGTCAAAATAGTGGTTTACCCCCACATATGGGGTATCAGCATACTCAGGACAAATTGCACAATAACTTTTGGGGTCCTGTTACCCTTTGGAAAATAACAATTGGGGGTGGAAAGATCATTTTTGTGGAAAAGATATGATTTTTTAATTTTACGGCTCTACGTTTTAACCTTCTGTGAAGCCCTTGGGGGTTAAAAGCTCTCACAACACATTTAGATAAGTTCCTTGGGGGGTCTAGTTTCCAAAATGGGGTCACTTGTGGGGGTTTCCACTGTTTAGGCACACAGGGACTCTCCAAATGCGACATGGCGTCCAATCTCAATTCCAGCCAAAAAAGTCAAATGGCGCTGCTTCCCTTCCGAGCTCTGCCATGCGCCCAAATAGTGGTTTACCCCCACATATGGGGTATCAGCGTACTCAGGACTAATTGCACAATAACTTTTGGGGTCCTTTTATCCTTTGGAAAATAAAAATTGGGATGAAAAGATCATTTTTGTGGAAAAAATATGATTTTTTAATTTTACGGCTCTACGTTATAACCTTCTGTGAAGCCCTTGGGGGTTAAAAGCTCTCACAACACATTTAGATATGTTCCTTGGGGATCCAGTTTCCAAAATGGGGTCACTTGTGGGGTGTTTCCACTGTTTAGGCACACAGGGACTCTCCAAATGCGACATGGCGTCCAATCTCAATTCCAGCAAAAAAAGGCAAATGGCGCTGCTTCCCTTCCGAGCTCTGCCATGCGCCCAAATAGTGGTTTACCCCCACACATGGGGTATCGGTGTACTCTGGAGAAATTGTACAACAAATATTGTGGTTCATTTTCTCCTGATACCCTTGACAAAATTTTAAAAAATTGTGTCGAAAGAAAAATTTTGGGAAAAAAAGTTAAATGTTCATTTTTTCCTTCCACATTGCTTCAATTCTTGTGAAGTACCTAAAGAGTTAATAAACTTCTTGAATGTGGCTTTGAACACGTTGAGGGGTGCAGTTTGTAGAATGGTGTCACTTTTGGGTATTTTCTGTCATATTGACCCCTCAAATTCACTTCAAATGTGAGGTGGCCCCTAAAAAAAATGGTTTTGTAAATTTTGTTGGAAAAATGAGAAATTGCTGGTCAACTTTTAACACTTATAACTTCCTAACAAAAAAAAATTTTGGTTCCAAAATTGTGCTGATGTAAAGTAGACATGTGGGAAATGTTATTTATTAACTAATTTTTGTGACATATCTCTCTGATTTAATGGCATAAAAATTAAAAGTTTGAAAATTGCAAAATTTTCAAAATTTTTGCCATATTTCCGCTTTTTTCATAAATAAACGCAAGTCATAGCAAAGAAATTTTACCACTAACATGAAGTACAATATGTCATGAGAAAACATTCTCAGAATCGCCAAAATCCGTAGAAGCGTTCCAGAGTTATAACCTCATAAAGAGACAGTGGTCAGAATTGTAAAAATTGGCCTGGTCTTTAACCTACAAAATGGCTTGGTCGTTAAGGGGTTAACATAGGAACCCTTCTTTGATATCACCTTCACAATTCTTTCATCCATTGAACTTGTGAGTTTTTGGAGAGTTTCTGCTTGTATTTCTTTGCATGAAGTCAGAATAGCCTCCCAGAGCTGCGGTTTTGATGTGAACTGCCTCCCACCCCCTCAGATCTTTTGCTTCAAGATACTCCAAAGGTTCTCTATAGGGTTGAGGTCAGGGGAGTATATCTCCTTCTATGCCCATAGCAGCCAATGACTCCAAGGTATTCTTTGCAGCATGAGATGGTGCATTGTCATGAATGAAGATGATTTTGCTCCTGAAGACACGTTTCTGCTTTTTATACCATGGAAGAAAGTTGTCAGTGAGAAACGCTATATACTTTGCAGAGGTCATTTTCACACCTTCAGGAACCTTAAAGGGCCCTACCAGCTGTTTTCCCCATGATTCCGGCTCAAATCATGACTTCTCCACCTCCTTGCTAACGTAGCAGCCTTGTTGGGACATGGTGGCCATCCACCAACCATCCACTACTCCATCCATCTGGACCATCCAGGGTTGCTCAACACTCATCAGTAAACAAGACTGTTTGAAAATTAGTCTTCATGTATGTCTGGCCCACTGCAACCATTTCTGCTTGTGAGCACTGTTTAGGTGTGGCCGAATAGTAGGTTTATGCACCACAGCAAGCCTTTGAAGGATCCTACACCTTGAGGTTCGAGGGACTCCAGAGGCACCAGCAGCTTCAAATATCTGTTTGCTGGTTTGTAATGGCTTTGTAGCAGCTGCTCTCTTAATCCGATGAACTTGCCTGGCAGAAACCTTCCTCATTCTGACTTTATCGGCACAAACACGTCTGTGCTCAGAATCAGCCACAAATCTCTTAACAGTACGATGATCAAGCTTAAGTTTTCGGGAAATATCTAATGTTTTCATCCCTTGACCAAGGCATTCATTGTGTGTGGCCCAGCTATGTAAGGCACACATAAATCCAGGAAAGTGCACAGGAAGGTAACCGCAACGCTTGATATGCATTCACTTCACTCACACTTTCAGACACACCCATCAGGGGTATAAAAGGGAGTGACACGTAGCAGAGCTGGGTTGAGTTTCAGTTCAGTCTTTCCAGTCAGTCCACTTAGGAGGGAGAGGAGTTCAGTCAAGCTCCAGGTATGTAAAAGAGAAAAGAGCTACCGCAGTAATGCACACTACTCAGATAATGTAAAGTAGAAAAACAGTCAATTTTATTGGTGTACAGAGAGTAAAACACAAGTAAAATCAAAGTGACTCTGGTCCCAAACGCCCGCCCCTAACCATGAACAAGGTGTATGATAAGTAATGTCTCAAAAATAACAAAAACATGAGAAGTGGCTAGAAAGACATATAATCATACAATAAACATTGAAAATATGTAATGGTCCACCTAAAATGAGAGAACCTGTATGGATAGCAGAAAAAATAGTAATGATACAAAAAATATCAAATAATTATAAGCAGACCTAGATCAGGGGTAAAATAGTCCCCCGCCTGTGAACTGAAAAAACAGCTCCAAATCAATAGATGTGTCCTCTGGTCCTGATTGCCCGTTTGCTCTCTCATGCCTTTATCATGAGGTTTGTTTTTGGGGTTTATATCATGTGCTAGTGGATTTTCTCATGGTTTGTGCTTCACTTCACATCTATTGATTTGGAGCTGTTTTTTCAGTTCACAGGCGGGGGCTATTTTACCCCTGATCTAGGTCTGCTTATAATTATTTGATATTTTTTGTATCATTACTATTTTTTCTGCTATCCATACAGGTTCTCTCATTTTAGGTGGACCATTGCATATTTTCAATGTTTATTGTATGATTATATGTCTTTCTAGCCACTTCTCATGTTTTTGTTATTTTTGAGACATTACTTATCATACACCTTGTTCATGGTTAGGGGCGGGCGTTTGGGACCAGAGTCACTTTGATTTTACTTGTGTTTTACTCTCTGTACACCAATAAAATTGACTGTTTTTCTACTTTACATTATCTGAGTAGTGTGCATTACTGCGGTAGCTCTTTTCTCTTTTACATAGCTGTTGTTTTTTCTACCGACATGCACCTCCCTATTTAATTGTGTATAATTGGTGCACCCTACATTTCACATCATTATACAGTCAAGCTCCAGGTGGCTCAAGAGTGAGTCACCCCAGTCTGTTTCCTGTCTGAGTGCAGGGCAGTTCAGTGTCAGTCCAGTCTGGACTTAGAGGATACTGAGAGCTATTCAGTGAGCTCTAGAAGAAAGCTGACTTTACCATCGAAAGCTACAAGTGCTTATGTTAAGAGCGGGAAGCAGGGCGAAGGGCGCAGTGGAGAAGATAGAGAAGTGCCTTGGGTATTGGATTACCTGCACTAATTCACCGGACACCGGAGTCCGAAGCGTTGCTAGTGTTTCAAGCATAGTAACAAGAAATCCGGAGGCTATCTGGACTACAGGTCGCAGAGAGCAGCCCAAAGCGCTGATACGTAACCGGAGTCAGGGAGAACAGGGACTTTGAGCGGGACGCTGCAAAAGTAAGGACTTAGTTCTCTCAACATCTGCTAGTCAGAGACATAGAAGGCTCCACCACAATGTCGGCCGGGCTTGGCAGCTATTGAGAAAAGCTGTAGATTGCAGAGTTAACTTTGCTTCATGCAAGTTTGGACTCAGAGATATATGAAGTTAAGGAGGCCTCTAACCTGCTCAGCGGTTACCCGAATGTGCATTCTCCACCCCAACCAGCTCCCCGGGATCTTGCTGAAACACCTTCAAGTAAAAGGTATGAAAAGAAGCTGCATTGTGTGTGACTGAATTCTTAACTACACCCTGCATCATCACCATAGACTTCCAGGGACCAGTCTCACCTGTGGGAGACTTACCACCCAGCTGCCCCATAACATCCCCTGTGAAGATCCTTATAGCAGCGCTGGTCCAATTGATCAGATACCACAGGTGGCGTCACAAACTACCTATCCTAATAATCCCCTGTAAATATTCCCCATCGCTTGACTGCCAGGGCCACGGACCGAGTCCCGCTGCCAGTGACAACTCCCATAGAAATCAATGGGCTCGGCTCCGAGTACCCCATAGCCCTGGTATCCACACATGTGGTGCGAGTCAATTGCACTATTTGATGCTTTTCAGCAGCAGAGAGATCCTTTTTCTTTCCCATACTACTTGAAAACTCTGGCCTGCTTAATAGTGTGGAACATCCAGTTTTCCTTTTATTGGGCTCACATGGCAAACTAATTATGACAGGTATCTGAGATTGATTTCAGTTATCTAAAGAACCCTGAGACTCAATACGATCAATGGTAAGCAGGCCAGAGTTTTCAAGTAATATGGGAAAGAAAAAGGATCTCTCTGCTGCTGAAAAGCATCAAATAGTGCAATGCCTTGGTCAAGGGATGAAAACATTAGATATTTCCCGAAAACTTAAGCGTGATCATCGTACTGTTAAGAGATTTGTGGCTGATTCTGAGCACAGACGTGTTTGTGCCGATAAAGACAGAATGAGGAAGGTTTCTGCCAGGCAAGTTCATCGGATTAAGAGAGCAGCTGCTACAAAGCCATTACAAACCAGCAAACAGATATTTGAAGCTGCTGGTGCCTCTGGAGTCCCTCGAACCTCAAGGTGTAGGATCCTTCAAAGGCTTGCTGTCAGGGGCGGAACTATCGTGGAAGCAGGGGAAGCAGCTGCCACAGGGCCCTGGCTAGAAGGGGGCCCGTCCCTGCTGCAGCTGCTTCACCTACCACCACGGTAGTTCCGCAAGCTGCCGGTGGTGTGAGCAGGGTCGTATCTAGGGGGTGGCCAGCCGGCAGGGGGGCGCAGTCGGGCCGCCTAATGTGGCGGTCCGCAGTGTCTCCCCTGCGGCTGTGTTCTGCCGCCCCCGGCCTGGGAGTCGGCGGTTCCCTGTGCCGGCTGTCATGCTGACAGCCGGCGCAGAGAAGCTGCTGCGTGCCGGCTCCCAGGGATCAATTGCACTGGCGTCTATACAGACGCCAGTACAATTGAAGCTCTGACCGCCGGGTCAGAGCGACGTCTGCAGCGTGATCAGGTCATGTGATCACGCTGCTGACGTCACTCGTCGTCGGCGCCCAGAAGGGTGAAGATTTGTGGTGAGTGTGCTCCATTATGGAGCTGAAGATACCACAGAAGATAAATGGGGGACATACTGTGTGAGTGTGTGTGTATGGGGGGGGATTTAGAGTGGGGATGGGGGTTCTTTTATGTGTGGGGGGATTTGGAGTGGGGATGGGGGGATACATTATGTGTGGGGGGGATTTAGAGTGGGGATGTGGGTTCTTTTATGTGTGGGGGGATTTGGAGTGGGGATGGGGGGATACATTATGTGTGGGGGGATTTGGAGTGGGGATGGGGGTTCTTTTATGTGTGGGGGATTTGGAGTGGGGATGGGGATACATTATGTGTGAGGGGGATTTAGAGTGGGGATGGGGGTTATTTTATGTGTGGGGGATTTGGAGTGGGGATGGGGATACATTATGTGGTGTGGGGGGATTTAGAGTGGGGATGGGGGTTCTTTTATGTGTGGGGGTTTGGAGTGGGAATGGGGGATACATTATGTGTGGGGGGGATTTGAAGTGGGGATGGGGGTTCTTTTATGTGTGGGGGTTTGGAGTGGGGATGGGGGATACATTATGTGTGGGGGGGATTTGGAGTGGGGATGGGGGTTCTTTTATGTGTGGGGAGGTTTGGAGTGGGGATGGGGGTTCTTTATGTGTGGGGGATTTGGAGTGGGGATGGGGGATACATTATGTGTAGGGGGGATTTAGAGTGGGGATGGGGGTTCTTTTATGTGTGGGGGATTTGGAGTGGGGATGGGGGATACATTATGTGTGGGGGATTTGGAGTGGGGATGGGGGGGTTCTTTTATGTGTGGGGGGGTTTGGAGTGGGGATGGGGGATACATTATGTGTGAGGGGGATTTAGAGTGGGGATGGGGGTTCTTTTATGTGTGGGGGGGTTTGGAGTGGGGATGGGGGATACATTATGTGTGGGGGGGATTTAGAGTGGGGATGGGGGTTCTTTTATGTGTGGGGGGTTTGGAGTGGGGATGGGGGATACATTATGTGGGGGGATTTGGAGTGGGGATAGGGGGTTATTTTATGTGTGGGGGGATTTGGAGTGGGGATGGGGGTTATTTTATGTGTGGGGGGATTTTGAGTGGCGATGGGGGTTATTGTATGTGTGGGGGGATTTGGAGTGGCGATGGGGGGTTATTGTATGTGTGGGGGGATTTGGAGTGAGGATGGGGGCATTTAATATGTGTGGGGGGATTTGAGGGTACTGAAGAGTATGTATGAGGAAACAGTATGGGGGATGGGTGCAGACAGTATGGGGAGCGAACGGGTGAATGTATGTGGACACAGTATGGGGAGTGAGGGTGATGGGATGTGTGCAGACACAGTATGGGGAGTCAGGGTTATATGTGAGCAGACAGTATAGAGAGTGAGGGGGTAAATATATGAGGAGACAGTATGCTGAACAGGGGGGATGTGAGAGGAGACAGTGTGAGGAGGGAGGGGAATAGTGTGAGGTGACAGTATATTGCAGATATTTTTATTTAGGGGCATTATAATGACTCTTCTGTCTTTAAGGGCATCGTGTGGAGAATTGGTGCAGAAGAGCGGAGAAGATGGAGGTCTGCAGAGACGGCTGTGGATGAGAAAACTCATCATGGGATCTGGACAAGATGAAGAAAAGGAGAACAACGCCAGAGACAGCGTCATCTATAAGGTACCTGGATGTAAATATTATTTGTGAAATTGACTAATTCTCATGTCTTTATTTGTTAGGAGCATTAAAGGGGTTCTCCAGGTCTGTGTCACATAGAATGACTGCAGACTCAGCACAAACCTTTACAGCCCCTTTAATGCTCCTAACATAAATAAAAACATGAGAATTAGTCAATTTCAGAATTCTCACAGTGCACACTGCACGCTGTTAGGATTCTCTCGTGCCGGTGATTTACATACAAGCGGTCACATGCTGACTAGACGTGTGGCCTCACTCAATGGAAATGAACGGAGCGAGGCCGGGCACGTCTAGTCGGAATGTGGCCAGAAGTATATAAATCACATGCTTATGCTGACATGACCGTGTACTCTTGCCACCGGTAATGGAGAATCCTAAAAGTGTGCAGAGCATTCGTTGTGAGAATTCAGAAGCTGCAATGTCAGGATTCAGCTCTGCAGGTTCCAGCAGTCATCACATGGACACTTCACTCATATGCGATTTTTATACTTATGGTCCTGTGACAATGAGCTTCTCTTCCTGCTTCTCTCAGTTTTTCACTGAACATTGAGAGCATTAGGGAGAGCAGCTCGTGGGTACATGACTAAGTGTGCAAATCACATGTGTGCTTGGGGGGGGCGCCAAACCGAATTCTTGCCCCGGGTGCCAGAAAGCCTAGATACACCTCTGGGTGTGAGTCTGATATGGGGCCCGCCGCCACCTCCGGCGCCGCTATGAGAGGAGGTGGGACGGGCCCCGAGCAGTCCGGCACTTCCGCATCATGTGACGTAGGGGCGTGCACGCGCTCTCACGTCACATGCAAGGCTGGCGTGGTGGACGTCAGAGCGTGGAGGACGGAGCGGCGCGCGGAGCAGAAGAGCTGGAGGATGCAGTCACCTGAGGATTGGCAGATTGGTAAGTATGCTTGCTGAGTCTGACTCTCTTTTACAGGGACGCGGCAGCCGCAGCTTCCCGTCCCGGCACTTGAGGAGAGGGGGAGAGCGGAGGGGGGGAGGTGTGAGTGTATCAGGGGCCTCAGGCCCCAGGACACAGTGGGCCACATTAGAGGCCCCAGGAAGCAGCAGGCCCCTAATGGGGCCCTAGGAAACAGCAGGCCCCATTAGGGGCCTAGGTCCAAAGGAAGCAGCAGGCCCCATTAGGGGCCTAGGTCCAAAGGAAGCAGCAGGCCCCATTAGGGGCCTAGGTCCAAAGAAAACTGCAGGCCCCATTAGGGGCCTTGGGCCCCAGGAAACTGCAGGCCCCATCAGGGGCCTAGGGTCCCAGTAAACAGCAGAGGCCTAGGGTCCCAAGGAAACAGCAGGCCCCTAATGGGGCCCCGAAAACAGCAGGCCTCTTTACAGTGCTGCAGATGGCGACCAAAATGGTCGCCAAAGCGGCTAAAAATTTGCAAATGGCGACTGGATTATTCAATCCATTCGCCGTTTGCGATTAGTGATTTTTAAAAAATATATATATTTTTTTAAAATGGCGGCCGGAGGCGGGGGGGGCCCATTGTGAAGTTTGCTTTGGGGCCCTGCCGTTCCTAGTTACGCCCTGCTTGCTGTGGTGCATAAACCTACTATTCGGCCACACCTAAACAGTGCTCACAAGCAGAAACGGTTGCAGTGGGCCCAGACATACATGAAGACTAATTTTCAAACAGTCTTGCTTACTGATGAGTGTTGAGCAACCTGGATGGTCCAGATGGATGGAGTAGTGGATGGCCACCATGTCCCAACAAGGCTACTACGTTAGCAAGGAGGTGGAGGAGTCATGATTTGGGCCGGAATCATGGGGAAACAGCTGGTAGGGCCCTTTAAGGTTCATGAAAGTGTGAAAATGACCTCTGCAAAGTATATAGAGTTTTCTGACTGACAACTTTCTTCCATGGTATAAAAAGCAGAAACGTGCCTTCAGGAGCAAAATCATCTTCATTCATGACAATGCACCATCTCATGCTGCAAAGAATATTTCTGAGTCATTGGCTGCTATGGGCATAGAAGGAGATAAACTCCCCTGACCTCAAACCCTATAGAGAACCTTTGGAGTATCATGAAGCAAAAGATCTGAGAGGGTGGGAGGCAGTTCACATCAAAACCGCAGCTCTGGGAGGCTATTCTGACTTCATGCAAAGAAATACAAGAAGAAACTCTCCAAAAACTCACAAGTTCAATGGATGCAAGAATTGTGAAGGTATATCAAAGAAGGGTTCCTATGTTAACATGTAACTTGTCCTGTTAGGATGTTTTGGAGTTAAGTAGCTTTTTTGTTCAGTGAATGTGACCTCCTAATGCTGAAAAATTCCACAAATGAGCATTTTCAGTTCTTTAAAACAGATCAAATGTTCAGAAATTCTACTGTGCCTAATAATTTGGAACAGTGTATTTAGAGTTTTTTTCCATTTTGGAGATTATATGTCATGACTGGGAGGTTTCTTCAGTAAATTTGATGTTTACTCTAACGGGTGATGACTTTTATAGACTGACTGTCATTTGCACCGATCACTTAGGAAAATCAGAGAAAAAATATAATTTGCATAATAATTTGGAACATAGTGTACAGATACGTGGCGCACCCTAATTGTCAGTATAGGGGAACATCAGCAGATGATTGAAAACAAATCTATATACAAAAACTAACTCTGATATTACTATATTGGAGACCATATAGTGGTAGATACCAGTCCTGCAGACCATATAAGAGATCGTAGCACAGTTATAGATGGTGACTTACAGCTGACTTTCTTTCTGATGGAATCGTTCACTTTTCCCATCTTTTCCATCTGGCTCAGACTGACATGATGACTTCTCCAAACAGGCTCGTCTGCAGAGATTACAACAAAAAGACATCTGACTTCTCACATTTCCTTCACCGTCCATATCTATGACCAACCTGCACAAACCTCTCATCATACTGATACCCCAATGCTGAGCCGCTGCTGCCGTATGTGTCCCTATTACCTACTGTGCGGTACAATAACCGAGCTACTCTTACCGCCCCACATAATACTGCCACCACTGTGCTCCTTACATAATAATAATGCCACATTTGTGCTCTCTAGATAGTAAAATTCCCCCTAAAAATATTAATGCCCTGTGCTAGTGCCCTCCACATTTGTCCCTAAAAAGTAATAATACCCCCATATGCAACTTTGATGGTCACAATACTCTGAATGCCACATAACAATATTGCTTCTTAAGCTCCCACTTAACATTTAATGATGTCCCCTGAGTCCCCCCATATACAGTAACAATGGCCCCGGTAACACAGATTCGAGCAAGTGGTCATGTGACGACTCTCTTGGCTTCTCTCAATTCTCTTCTATAGAGAGAAGCCAAATCTTTCTAGTGGACACATGCAAATAGCAAACGTCGGTTCCATGACTGCCTGATAACACCAGTGATAGTGGGAACTCATGCAGCAGATGCTCCCTTTCATGATTTGGCAGTCTGCAGTCACGTAAGTGGCTGCAGACATTTATTCCAAGCTGTAATTAACTTTATAATAATAAATTGCTTATTATTAAAGCATCACCCCAGCAGGGTTTTTTTTCCATCGCTGGAGTGGTGCTTTAAGCGCTAGTCCCCTTTCCCGGTTATATACTCATCCTTCAGCGTATTCACCATTATTTGGCACCGCTCCATTACTGCAGCTCAAACTTGTGACACAGCTTCTGACAGGCCAGAAGTTAGAAGCTACATCACAAGCTCTCAATGTAAGTCTATGAAAGACAGAAAGAGACAAGAACGAGGTTCTCATAGACTCACATTGATTGGAGACAGGTCACAAACTGCAGGAGATGGAGCCAAGCGGCGGCGAAAGCAGATGAAAATGCCGGAAGGTGAGTATCAGACAGTCAGTAGAGGTCTGGATTTTAAGGCACCACTCCAGGGTGAAACTAAAAAAAATGCTGGAGTGGTGCTTAAAGGGAATCTGTCACCCCCTGGGACAGTATGACCTATTCACATATGACGTCTCCTGATGAAGTAGCAACGAAACGTGCGTTGGGCAACAGGGTTTTTTACAGACTGACTTTACCATGCTGTAAGTATTCTATGCACTTTTCCTTTCATTTTCCTACCCATGTAATCAGCGTCAGACTGGAACACCTTGGGCCCACAGAGAAAATCATTCTTGGGGCCCACTATGTAGCTACATAGAAATAAATACAAGACCACAAATTGTGCAGTAAAACACACTATATCAGGGTATAATATAAGGCAGTACATGTCTTAATTATGTAGCAGGAGTTGGGGTAGCCTCCCTCATAGATTATAAAGCACCCCCCTCATAGGGGATAATGCTGCCCCCCTCATAGAGGATATGCTGCCCCCCCTCATAGGGTATAATGCTATATATAGATAGATAGATAATAGATAGATACCATATATACTCGAGTATAAGCTGACCCCCCCTAATTTTGCCACAAAAAACTGGGAAAACTTATCGACTCGAGTATAAGCCTAGGGTGGAAAATGAGATTATGCCCCATATGCTGCCCCATGTATTATGCCCCACAAGATGCTCCATAGATTGTGCCCCATATGCTGCCCATGTATTATGCCCCCATAGATGCTCCATAGATTGTGCCCTCATAGATGCTCCATAGATTATGCCCCCATAGATGCTCCATAGATTATGCCCCCATAGATGCTCCATAGATTATTCCCCCATAGATGCTCCTTACATTATGCCCCCATAGAAGCTCCATAGATTGTGCCCCCATAGATGCTCCTTAGATTATGCCCCCATAGAAGCTCCATAGATTGTGCCCCATAGATTATACCCCCATAGATGCTCCATAGATTATGCCCCCATAAATGCTCCCTTAGATTATGCCCCCATAGATTATGCCGTCATAGATGCTCCTTAGATTATGCCCCCATAGATTATGCCCCTGTAAGCTTCCAGGGGGTTTAGCTCTAGGATCGCTGTCTGGGTAGACAGAATGGCATGAAAACAGTTCATTCAGACAGCAGTTCTGGTGCAAAACTGGCTGCAACCAGCTTTATTAAAGTCCACAGCAAAACAGATTAAAACAAAGCATAAACAGAAAACCTGGGCTTGTCTAGCCTCTAATTACACTTAGATAGATGGCCCTCTCTATCCGGGACCCAGACTCTACCAGTCTGTGCCCAAACAACACATATCACATATGTTACCAGTATGGAGCTTCACAGATACTCCTCCTTGTGTCTGAAGGCACCTTTCCCATGACCAGACTTGAGAGAGATCCACTCCTATTCAGCCGCTCTTCACCGGATTCGCACTGAGACTACTCCTATGTCCGGGGTCCTTCCTGCACCCAACTGAGATAGCTCAAACACTCTTGGAGACTGCTTCCTTGCCAGGACACCTCTCTGTGTCCAGGCTAAAGACAGCTCAAACACTCTGGAGACTGCTTCCTTGTGCCAGGACACCTCTCTGTTCCAGCTAAAGACAGCTCTAACACTCTTGGAGACTGCTTCCTTGTGCCAGGACACCTCTCTGTGTCCAGGCTAAAGACAGCTCTAACACTCTTGGAGACTGTTTCTTGTGCCAGGACACCTTCCTGTGTCCAGGCTAAACAGCCTCAGATTGTGTTTACAGACACCTACTTCTGGTCTCCTAATTAAGACCTGAGTAGTTTCAGGTTGTGCTGCAAGTGTGTGCTGAATGTGAGGTGTAGTGACCTTTCTCTACCACTAGGTTTAAAGCCACACATTTCCTTATACCTAGGTGAAATGTACACCCCATTCATCACCAATTCACTCACTGTCTCACATATCCCCTCCCTCTTCTCCGACCGGAGGGTGGCCATCCAGACCGGAGGGCTGGTCAACAATCCAACAGAGACAGTGAACTCCGGACCAGTCATGGCCCTCACCAGCTTCATTCCACCACTGTCATTTGTATCGTCACCTGAGTCATAGCCAACATCAACTTCCTCTTCATCTGAAGCTCCGCACTACCCTTTTACCTTCCCAGGCCTATACTCTCTGCGGGCCTCGGTATCCTGCACGTTTCATCTTGACCTTAGGGCCGGGCTCATTTTCGATATAGTGCCTGGCCAGAGAAGTACGACCCGACACATCAGAACACTTCTGCTGACTCTTCCTCAGAAACTCACGTACCTCCTGTCCCGGTGCACTGACCATGTGTCACCAACTATCACAAAAGGTATAGGGGTTTTCACTTTTCTCCAGTTCCCCACTTTCAGGCTCTTCTGGCAGGACATGCCCAGAACCCCCCACCGTCAGTCCTAGACTCTACCTCTTCAGCCATGTTCTGCATCCCATCTGGGCCCCCGTGTGTCTGCAGCGGCAACGGAGTGACACATCGCTTTTCCCATTTGTTGGACGTGGCTCCGATGTAGCCTCCCTGAAAGTGCGCTTGAGCTCACCAATGCCAGCTACTGATCCGGACCGTAACCCCGTCCACGCCGCTGTCTTCGGCAGAAACAGATTCCTGGACAGAGTCAGTCCCCATATCTTCAGTCTTGCTCCTCACAGCTTCACTTGAAACCCTCAGCTTCTGATGAGGCATCTGGCTTGGTGACCACCACTTCCATGGCTTTTTCCACCTCTGCAGCATCACCTTCAGAGTCCTTGGCATGATGCAGATCCACACCACACACTGACAACTTCTCATCTTCAACAGCATCCACTTGTGCTGTGTTCAGTTTCAGAGTCCTGCCTTTAAAGCTCACTCTCCTCCTTTTCACCTTGTCTTCGCCGGGGAACCGGCCAACTGTAAAACATCTTCAGATGCCATCTTCTGTCTGGCTGTAAGGTCACATCACTTTCTTCTCAGGACTCTAAACCTCCTCTGCTACCATGCCTTCCTCATTTGCACTGGTTGCTTTTATGGTCATCAGATAATTCACTATCACTATCTGACCCCTTTTCTCAGCCACATCTGTCTCACTGTCAGGGCTATACACTTCATTACATTCACATCCTGCTCACTGTCAGGGTTATACAATTCATTTTCATTCATATCCTGCTTACTGTCAGGGGTTATACAATTCATTTTCATTCACTCCTGCTCACTGTCAGGGTTATACAATTCATTTTCATTCACATCTTGATCTGGAACCTTAGTTAACATGTCATCCACAACATTAACTTCACCATCTGGTCCCTCAAGTATGTGACTCTGTGACAACCCCAGCACTATACTTCTATATAGCTCAGGTACTAGGAGCTGACTCACGACCTCTCCCTGGACTTCATGTCCCTATACAATAGGCATTGTTCATGGCAGCATGAGGAAACCTCTCCTCAGAGCCAGGCTCCTGGGAAACCTCATTTAGAACAATCAATTTTCCTGTGCCGTTTTAGAGGGGGTCTCGCCACTGCTCACTCTCAAAATTGTCACAGGACAAGGTAAGTCAGGGACACTCGGGTTTTCGAGAACCACCATCCTCGTCTCCCAACATCACCTGCAAAGGAATTTCATCACTATCACAGTCATCATTATTATCAATATCATTATCATGACTATGATCAGTATCATCATCACTATCATGATCATCATCACTATCATTATCAGCATCAGCTCATCATCATGGTCATCATCATTATCATGATCATCATCATCATCATCATTATCATTATCATCATCATCATTATCATGGTCATCATCATTATCATGATCATCATCATCATTATCACATAAGTTTAACGGCCCCACTAGCATTGTGTTCCGCCCTCGGGACTGCGCACCCTCAATAGGAGCTTCATCACACTGTCCATCAAAACATTTTTCCCCCAGAGATCCTTAGACCGGGGAAAGTCATTACCCAATATAACGGGTTGCACCAGGGTCTTCACTACCCCCACTTCACATGAAACCTCCCGAGTTTGGGGACCAAGTCCACGGCAGTCTCTGGTAGACTTTGGTGTCTCCATGGATGCACACCACACTCAGGTGCTTATCAGGGATGAAGTCCCTATCAATCAGGCTGTCACATACGGAAGTCACTGGACTCTCTGAGTCCAAGAGGGCCTGTTGCTGGGCAGTCACTTACAACCCACGGGGACCCCTGTGGTCCAGTCTCTTCGGCTGAGGTGGACACACACACAGGCTCTGCGCAGGGAGAGAGGGATCTGCCAACATCACAACACATAGGCTCCCCCTCTATTGGACAGTTGGCTGCAATTTCACGCCAGCTCCAACACTGTCCACACAACTCTCCCACCCACATGTCCCCTCGGGCCTGAACCCGCTTATCAGCATACCCCATGTCCCCACAGCTGGAACGCTCTTACCGCGAGAGGTTCAGCGTCCGGGAACTCTGAAGTGACGACCTCTCAGACGGCTGTACCTCAGGAGGACGTGCTCGGTGTAGCGTTCACTATCACCTTTTCAACTCCATAATCAGGTTTGCTTACTGCAGACTCCCAACTGCATCTGTGTAGCCCTGGACACATACCAGGAGGATGAGTGGAGAGGTAACAGTTAAGGTCTCTTCTGACATCATGGACACTTCTGACACACCCAGCAGGGGTGTGGAAGGGAGTGATTTAGTCAGTCAGTTTTCCTGTCCTTGGACAGAGAGACGTTGTCCAGTTTAAGTCTATCATCAGTTCAGAAAGTGGAGTCTGGTGTAGGTGTCTGTATACACCTTAGTCTAGTCAGAGCTGTGCCCCACTGGAAGAAAGACTGAACTATCTATTAAGAGCAAGCAGGCGAAGGACAAAGTGGAAGGAAGATAATTGAAAAGTGCTTTTGACTTGGAAAAGTCCTGCACGTTGCTACGGTTACTGGGGGACCGAAGGATCACTATTGTACAGCTAGTGAAGAGAAAACCAGGAATCTACCGGACCCTAGGTCGCGGCAGACAAGCCCCTTATATCAAACGTAGCTGGAGTCAGGGGGTGTGAAGACTTTGAGTTAGTGCACGACAAGAAAAGGATTCAGCTCCCTCGCAGGAAGGCTTCTAACACAAATTTGACTGGGCAGAACAGCTAAAGATTAGCTGGAATCATAGAGAGGATTACGCTTCAGGCTGGTCGTACTCAGCTTCATTGGAAAGTAAAGGAGGCCCCTAACTTGCTTAGCTGTTGCCTCAAAGCTCATCCTCCATCAACCCCATCAGCCTCCCTGGACCTGCCTTATCATCTTGCAAGTAAAGGTATGGAAAGACGTTGACTGTGTGAGACTGAGTTATTATTGCATGCCTGCCAATCCCTACTAACTACCGACCTGAGGAAGAGTCCCACTGTAGGGGACCCGACATCTAGCTGCCTCACCATCCCTCAGAGATCTACAGCAGCGCTGGTTACTAATTACCAGAATAACTACAGGTGGCTCACGAACTGTACATAAATCAATCCCCTGTAAATAATCCCCAACATACGCCAGACCGCCGGGCCACAGACCGAGCCACAGCTACCTGTGACAATCCCCATAGACTTCTACGGGCTCGGCTCTGAGTACCCCATTGCCTGGTAACCCACAATTGTGGTGGCGGGTCGACACAAAATTTAGCGTCACGAACAGGATACGAAACTTGCAGCATGCGAGCCCTGTGTGCCTGTGGAGTGTTTTGTGAAAAAGGACGTTTGCACTTTTGGCGCTAAAATCCGCCATTTTGCCGCCATATTCGCGCCTCAGGCGCTGGAGAAGAAGGTGGGCGGACCTGAAAAAGCGCGCAAAGTCTTGGACACGCCCCCAACCTGCACCCCAAACTGCATAGCAATCTGCGTCGCAAACCGCATCGCAAACCGCATCGCAAACTGCATAGCAATCTGCATCGCAAACCGCATCGCAATCCGCATAGCAAACTGCATCACAATCTGCATGCAACCGCATAGCAAAT
This sequence comes from Oophaga sylvatica, assembly GCA_033576555.1. NCBI lineage: Eukaryota > Metazoa > Chordata > Amphibia > Anura > Dendrobatidae > Oophaga > Oophaga sylvatica. The sequence continues at coordinate 385,215,846 of JARQOD010000003.1, forward strand.
TGCATCGCAAATAGAGCGGCAGGTCCTGCGACAGGAAGTGAACGCCTGACATCAGAGCGCCTGCGACGAAGGTCCTGTTCTCAATGCGGTGCCTGTGAAGTAGCAGCGTCTGAAACCGGTAGGCTCCGTTAACCAAGGGGGCGCTAAGATGTCACAACAACCGGCTGACAGTGCGGCCCCAGCCGGAGGCCCCAATCCCGCACCGTCTGGTAATTGTAGCGCCAGATGGGGGCGCAGGCCCGCACCCAGTCCGGTAGTCCCGATCATGCCACTAACGCTCCCATATATGCCTGGGGCGAAATGGCTTCCCCCATACAAGCGGTGGGCAGCACATTAGCAGGCTTCAAGCGGAAGTTATGCAGCATCCTAGAAATGTACTCCATGCCTGAGAGACAAAAAGCTGCTGTGCTAATAGGGCAGCTAATGGCGCTGCTGAGAGGGAAGTGGAGACTTGGGATACCGTTGATCAGGAGTCGGTGCCTGCGATCTTCCTGAAGCTTCATGCCATATTTGAAGACCGCACAGAAAACGGATCCCGGATGGCCTTCTATTCACTGTTCACAACAGCCAGGTGACAGCATCCGGGACTATGCTTGCCGACTACAGGAGCCCTGAGAGCCCTCAAGCAAATTAACCATTTAAATGCTATCGACGAGAATAGAATGCTGAAAAAACAATTTATACAGGGATTGAGATCCCCAAGGAACGCAGAACTGTAAATTGGTGGTCCTTAGATCATCCGGATGCTACCTTTGATGCCCTAAAGGACATGGCAATAAAAGGGCTGCGGCCCTGGGCAAACCGAGGTGGCCACCCAACATCATCAGGGTAAGTCACTCGGAACCGGCAGAACCCCCTGTTCCCCGCTAGTGGCAGAAACCAAAACGCAGGTGAACCTCCTAGTGAATTGGACTGTCTGCGCTCAGAGGTGCGCCAGCTGACTAAAATCTGGCCGCTGTGATGAGTGCCCTACAGCTGCGGAAAGAAAAGAGGAAGGGAAGATCTTGTTAGCTGACTGCCCAGAGGAGTTCCGTGGATGCACCGGAGAAGAAAGAAGACGTCGCCCCCCCGGAGGAGGACAACGCCAACCCCCAGGAGCAACCTCTGATCAACACCCTTCTCGTCGAGAGATCATCTGTTACGCGCAACCGGAAAGGTCATCGTCTACGCATGTCCTTTAAAGGGCAGAACCTGGGTCCAAGGGCCAACACCCAGGAGAATACCCGTCAGGCCCCCTAGACTGGAACCGCAGGTATGTGGGCGGGCGACCCTACCTGTCTATTATCCTAGATGGTATTGCTGTTCCAGCATTGTTAGACACTGGTCCCAGGTGACCCTAATACCCTGATGCTCTTATTACCAAGTACTGGTCAATGGACAGTCTTAAACCTCCGAGCCTTGACTTTAACTGTGTATGCTTCTAATGGTCTTCCTGTAGAAGTACTCGGAACAAAATGTGTAGATTTAAAGTGGGCAGAGAGGAGTTGAAAGACCAAGGGCTTCTGGTAGTAAAGACTGTAAATGAGGAGAACGGTCTAAATATAATTTTGGGTACTAACATTATCGGTAATTGTTTGGGAGAAGTTGTGTTCTTGCTCCAACAGCTCGCTGAGATTGCCCGACCAAGGCAGAGAGGAGTAATCCAAAGAGAGATCCGGGCCCTGGTGTGTCAGCAGCAAGCGAAGCTTACCGACGGCGAAATTGGTAATGTACGGGTCACTGACTCGATCCTATTGTGATACCCCAATGAGTGAAATGATCATTTGGTGCAGGGCAGCCATAGGTCTGAGAGGACAGAATTACCAAGCTGTATTGAGAACCCACCATTCAGAACAGACCTACACTTATGACTGCTAGAGGAGTAGTAGAAGTGGTGAATGGAAGAGTACCGGTACGGCTTCTCAATTGGGGAGATGATGAGGTAAATTTACCCCGTTATGTCAACCATTGCTAAACTTCATGCTGTTGATATATTTAATTCTCCCGGCTGAGTCCTTAGACTCCTGTCAAATAGAGAGGACAATGACCCAGCAACCCGGTGGCGGAATGGTGTCAGCAACTCCATGTTGGGACGACACCACTCCCGCTCACCAGAAGCAAGGGTATTACGGGTGGTGCAAGAGTACGCCCAGTGTTTAGCAAAAATCCACTTGATTTTGGGATCATTAAGGGAGTACACAATCATATCCCTACTGGGCAGTCATCCTCCATCAAAGAGCGGTAAGGCCCATACCTCCAGCTCACTATCAGAAAGCTAAAGAAATGTTAAATGTATGAAGAAAGCTGGGTGATAAGGGATAGTTTAGTCCCTGGGCAGCCCCTCTAGTTCTGGTTAAAAAGAAAGATGGTAGTATGAGAATGTGTGTGGATTACAGGCAGGTGAACCGCATAACACACAAGATGCATACCCGTTACCACGTATAGAGGAATCATTAGCTGCTCTGAAAACGGCTAACTACTTTTCTACCCTTGATCTTGACTAGTGGTTACTGGCAAGTGGCTGTGGCTGAGGAGATCGTGAGAAAACGGCTTTCACCACCCCAATGGGGCTCTGTGAGTTCGACAGAATGCCGTTTGGACTCAGTAGTGCCCCAGGAACATTTCAGAGAGTGATGGAAAACTGTCTGGGACATCTCAATTTTGAAACCGTGCTGCTATACCTAGACGACGTTATCGTGTATTCCAAGACTTATGAGGACCATCTGAAGCACCTGCAGAAGTGTTTGAGTCCCTGTCCAGGTACGGGATGAAGTTGAAACCCTCAAAATGCCATCTACTCAAGAGAAGGTACAATACTTGGGGCACATCGTCAGTTCGGAAGGAGTAGCGCCGGACCCAGAGAAAGTCACTGCCATCCAGAAGTGGCGGAGCCGAAGAACCTTAAGGAAGTGCGACATTCCTGGACTAACGGGTTACTACAGGAGATTCGTGAAAGATTACACGAAGAAGGCAGCTCCTTTACAGGACCTCCTGGTAGGACAATCCTTAAAGAGCAGAAACCCTCCCTTTAATTGGGTAAAGAACAGGCTGAAGCATTCCAAAAAGATGAAAGAGATCCTTACAGGTGATGAGATCTTAACCTTCCTGATTACAGCCACCGTTCCTGTTGTACACCGACGCCAGTAATGAAGGGTTGGGAGCCGTTCTCAGTCAGAAGCAGAATGGACAAGAAAAAGTCATCGCAATGCTAGCAGAAAACTCAGGCCAACGAAAGGAATCCGGAAATTATAGCAGCTTCAAGCTAGAGTTTCTGGCGCTGGTCTGGGCCATTACTGAAAGATTTAAGCACTATCTGGCCTCCATAAGTTCACGGCGTACACAGACAACAACCCGTTAACGCACCTGGAAACCGCCAAGCTGGGTGCCATGGAGCAGCGATGGATGGCTCGGTTGTTCCAATTACCAGTTTACTATCAAGTACCGGGCAGGTCGAAAGAATGCTAATGCTGATGCGTTGTCCCGAATGCCGCATGACTCTGATACGGAAGAAGAATCGGACGCCTGGAAGAAATTGAGCTACCCGCGTTCCATCGAAATGGGTAAGTCCACGAGCATCGAGTCCACAGAAAGCAGAATGGTGCAACATTAAACCTTTACCCCATCATAGTTGGAAAGAGACTCAGGACAGTGATCCGGTGGTCAGCCGCATCAAGGAGTTGTTAAGACAGGAAGGCTCCTCTCTGAAAAGGATGCACCTATGTCAGCCAAGCTCCGTGGAACGAGAAAAGCAGGTTGTTCCTATACCGTGAGAAGTTGTGCAGAAGATACGTCAACACCAGAAACCCATGAAATGGTCTGGCAAATCGTGGTCCCCAAGGCAGACGTCCCAATGGGTTGGAGCGTACCACGATCAAGCAGGACACTTTGGCTGGAGGAAGCGGAGACCCTGTTGAGATGCCGGTTCTACTGGGTAGGGATGCGCAGCTCCGTCGAGAGGTGGTGTCGGAACTGTGGACCCTGTGGTCTCAGAAGAAAGGACTCGGAAGTCAGAAGGCCCCCCTGCAACCTATCCGGACGACTCGTCCCCTGGAGATTGTGGCCCTGGACCACGTCAAACTGTCGCCGAGTTGATCTGGATACTCATACGCCTTGACCATGGTGGACCATTACTCAGATTCTGGTAGTCGTTCCAGTGAAAGACCAGACCGCAGTGACGGCCGCGAAGACCTTTCAAGCAAGCTTCTGCAGACCGCATGGGTATCCCGAGCAAGTCTTAACCGATCAGGGACCTGCTTTTGAAGCCGATTTATTACAAGGAATTCTGTCATATGTACGGGTGCAAGAAAATAAGAACAACACCATATCACCCTCAAACCACGGTCTTTGTTAAAAAATGAACCATATTGTCCTTGACTTGTTGAGATCCATACCGTTGGAAGACAGGAATCGATGGCCGGATTTACTGCCTGATTTGGTTGATTTGTATAATCATATACCGTAAGCTCAACTAACTGCACTCCAGCCTATCTTATGAGAGCAAGGCCTGGAAAACTACCAATGGATCTAGAACTTGGAGTGGTAGAACCGGAGGCAGACAACGCTGTTGAGAACTGGGACGTCAACGGCAAGAGCAATACAGAAGAGTAAAATTTTGGAGGAAAGTCTCAATAAGCACGGGAGAAACAGAAATGTTTACAACCGAAATGCTCCTGCCACCTTTGATGCCGGGAGAGGTAATAAAAAGAAAAAGAAAGATCACAAAGGTAATCTTTGGGCAAGAACCCTCGTCATCAAGATTCTAAATCGACAAACAAAAAGTTTGTGTCGTCAGTAAAGACGGAGGAAGAAAACAACCACTGTGTCCAGAGATCATTTGAAGTTGTGTCCAGAACACTTAAAGGTTGTGAAAAGAACCCTGTCTTCAATCAAGGAGAAAGAAAGGAAGAGGTCCTACACACAGATCGGGAGATTTTCCCGGATTGGCCCCGACTGGGAGAGCTGTGATAATCCAGTGTTAGTTTTATCCCACAAGAGAGTTTTACCTCCATTGTGCCTGTGTGCCAGTTGAGCCCGTCCAGGAGTTTACCCATTCCACAACACCTCAACCTGGGGAAACCCTCAAGAGGTCATCTGAAGCACGCCCCAACTTTTGGGATTCCCTGGTGAAGCTGACTCACACGCCCACCCATCATCGCTTGCCAGATCCATAGAAATTAAGCAGTTCTATAGTTTGCCGTTAGCAGTGCAGACAGATCGCAACTTGTTAACCTGAAAACCCCCACGTAGATCAGAGAGAATCACAAAAGGGAAATTCCCCATTAGATATCAGCAGTTATAACGAATTAGTAAATAAATTGGAAAGTCTTTATATATTTGTTTTTTCCCTATTATGTCTTCGTTTAACAATGGCCGGGCTGGGGGGACGAGCCCCCAAAAACTGTTCCTGAAATATTTGCACTTTTGTGCCTTTTTAATGGTTTCACTGAAACCTTTAATCACCTCTGAACCAAAAACCGTGTGGTGGGCACGTTGAGGTCTGCATTTGGATGTCCGCGCCCACCCAGGACCCACGTTGAAGGTTGGGCGGGTTTCCTTCACAATTCTTGTAATATATTTATTAAATGCTATTTGTACTTTTGTTTTTATATGTAAAAGTTATTGTTCGAACTTTTCAAGGTGTTCTCACCCCCCGGGAGGGAAGAAGTTAATGTTTGTTGTTATGATAAACAAAATTTTGTCTTCTTTATATTTTACAGCCCGGGAGTGCTGCATTTACCATGGGAATGTGTAGCCCGGTACCAATACCAGGAGGGTGAGTGGGGAGGTAAAAAGTTAAGGTTCTCATGACTCATGGACACTTCTGAAAACCCCAGCAGGGGTGTGGGAAGGGAGTGATTTATCATCAGTTTCCTGTCCTTGGACAGAGTAGACGTGTCCAGTTTAATCTATCATCAGTTAGAAAGTGGGAGTCTGGGTAGGTGTTGTATACCCTTGTCTAGTCAGAGCTGTGCCCCACGGAAGAAAGATGAAATCTATTAAAGACAAGCAAGGCGAAGGACAAAGTGGAAGGAAGATAATTGGAAAAGTGCTTTTGACTTGGAAAAGTCCTGAGTTGCTACCGGTTACGGGACCGAAGGATCACTTTGTACAGCATAGTGAAGAGAAAACCAGGAATCTACCGGACCCTAGGCGCGGCAACAAGCCCCTTATAGTCAGAAGAGTGGGGTCAGGGGGTGTGAAGACTTGAGTTTTTTGCACACAAAAAAAGGATTCCTCCCCGCAGGAAGGTTTTAAAAAAAATTTTTTGGGGGGAAAGTAAAGTTAGCGGAAACATAAGAGGACTACCTTCAGGCTGGTCGTACCCCCTTTTTTTTGGGGAAAATAAAGGAGGGGCCCCAATTTTGCTGTTGCCTCAAAGTCACCTCCAAAACCCCACCCTCCCGGGGGCCTCCCCTTTTCATCTTGAAGTAAAGAGGGGAAAACGTTACTGTGTGAGACTGAGTTTTTAAATTTCATGCCTGACTCCTCCTAACAAAAGCCCGGGGAAGAGTCCCCCTGTAACCCCCCATCTAGCTCCTCCCCCCCCCTCAAGATCTACAGCAGCGCGGGGACTAATTACAGAATACAAGGGGGCGTCACGAATGACATAAATCAATCCCCTGTAAATATTTCCAAAATAGCCAGACCCCCCCGGGCCAAGACCCCCGCCAAGACCTTTGCAATCCCCATAACTTCTACGGCCGGCTCTGTACCCCTTTGCCCTGGAAAACCCCCAATTGTGGTGGCGGGCGACACACATCTCCGTCTGAACCCCCGGCCGGCGTCACCGTAACACCCAGCCCGGGAAAAATCGCCGCTTTCACTGCATAGTCCCCGCTGCCTGCTTGCTCACGCCCCCACTTTTTGGGTTCCCAATCAGATAGGGTACGACCCTGGCCATTTGATAGTGGCAGATTCTCCTTCTGCCAGTCTCCAAACCTTAAGATATACCTCCACTCATCCAGGTGCATTTTTTTTTAAGGACCGTCTTACCCCCCTTTTTTTTAGCGAAACGCCGGTGCCTTCAAACATTACTTCGGGCTGGCCCGAAACCTTTTTTTTGGTCGTCACGCTAAAAATAACCGGTTATTCTCCTGCTGCAGGAATTGCTGCTGGGCCTGCTGCTGGCTGTGGGGGTCAGGCGCTGCTGCTCCCCGCTTCCCCATGCTCCCCCGGGCCTGGCCCCAATCAAGAGCTCCTTCATATGCCGGACTTTTCGTCCCCAAAAACCCCGGAGTTTATGTTAAAAATCCTTTTGCCCCTTTTTTCAAACAGCGCCTCCATTGTCTCCTGCTTCAGACTTCTCGCTTAACAAGGGGGTCTTCCCAAGAATACACACTCCCCAGTTTTTTTTCCAAAAAAAAAATTCAGCTCTGTGTTTTGACCTTTTTTTTTTTTTTTTCCTTTTCAAAGTCTATTTGGGGGACGTCTCTTAAACTGCTCACAACTTTTCCCCTTTTCTGCTGCAATTCCCGCTTTTCACAACAAGTTCACTTTGTGTGCATCATTTTCTCCTGCAG
>JARQOD010000003.1:385223444-385363229 GCA_033576555.1 Oophaga sylvatica
ATCTATTGATTTGGAGCTGTTTTTTCAGTTCACAGGCGGGGGCTATTTTACCCCTGATCTAGGTCTGCTTATAATTATTTGATATTTTTTGTATCATTACTATTTTTTCTGCTATCCATACAGGTTCTCTCATTTTAGGTGGACCATTGCATATTTTCAATGTTTATTGTATGATTATATGTCTTTCTAGCCACTTCTCATGTTTTTGTTATTTTTGAGACATTACTTATCATACACCTTGTTCATGGTTAGGGGCGGGCGTTTGGGACCAGAGTCACTTTGATTTTACTTGTGTTTTACTCTCTGTACACCAATAAAATTGACTGTTTTTCTACTTTACATTATCTGAGTAGTGTGCATTACTGCGGTAGCTCTTTTCTCTTTTACATAGCTGTTGTTTTTTCTACCGACATGCACCTCCCTATTTAATTGTGTATAATTGGTGCACCCTACATTTCACATCATTATACAGTCAAGCTCCAGGTGGCTCAAGAGTGAGTCACCCCAGTCTGTTTCCTGTCTGAGTGCAGGGCAGTTCAGTGTCAGTCCAGTCTGGACTTAGAGGATACTGAGAGCTATTCAGTGAGCTCTAGAAGAAAGCTGACTTTACCATCGAAAGCTACAAGTGCTTATGTTAAGAGCGGGAAGCAGGGCGAAGGGCGCAGTGGAGAAGATAGAGAAGTGCCTTGGGTATTGGATTACCTGCACTAATTCACCGGACACCGGAGTCCGAAGCGTTGCTAGTGTTTCAAGCATAGTAACAAGAAATCCGGAGGCTATCTGGACTACAGGTCGCAGAGAGCAGCCCAAAGCGCTGATACGTAACCGGAGTCAGGGAGAACAGGGACTTTGAGCGGGACGCTGCAAAAGTAAGGACTTAGTTCTCTCAACATCTGCTAGTCAGAGACATAGAAGGCTCCACCACAATGTCGGCCGGGCTTGGCAGCTATTGAGAAAAGCTGTAGATTGCAGAGTTAACTTTGCTTCATGCAAGTTTGGACTCAGAGATATATGAAGTTAAGGAGGCCTCTAACCTGCTCAGCGGTTACCCGAATGTGCATTCTCCACCCCAACCAGCTCCCGGGATCTTGCTGAAACACCTTCAAGTAAAAGGTATGAAAAGAAGCTGCATTGTGTGTGACTGAATTCTTAACTACACCCTGCATCATCACCATAGACTTCCAGGGACCAGTCTCACCTGTGGGAGACTTACCACCCAGCTGCCCCATAACATCCCCTGTGAAGATCCTTATAGCAGCGCTGGTCCAATTGATCAGATACCACAGGTGGCGTCACAAACTACCTATCCTAATAATCCCCTGTAAATATTCCCCATCGCTTGACTGCCAGGGCCACGGACCGAGTCCCGCTGCCAGTGACAACTCCCATAGAAATCAATGGGCTCGGCTCCGAGTACCCATAGCCCTGGTATCCACACATGTGGTGCGAGTCAATTGCACTATTTGATGCTTTTCAGCAGCAGAGAGATCCTTTTTCTTTCCCATACTACTTGAAAACTCTGGCCTGCTTAATAGTGTGGAACATCCAGTTTTCCTTTTATTGGGCTCACATGGCAAACTAATTATGACAGGTATCTGAGATTGATTTCAGTTATCTAAAGAACCCTGAGACTCAATACGATCAATGGTAAGCAGGCCAGAGTTTTCAAGTAATATGGGAAAGAAAAAGGATCTCTCTGCTGCTGAAAAGCATCAAATAGTGCAATGCCTTGGTCAAGGGATGAAAACATTAGATATTTCCCGAAAACTTAAGCGTGATCATCGTACTGTTAAGAGATTTGTGGCTGATTCTGAGCACAGACGTGTTTGTGCCGATAAAGACAGAATGAGGAAGGTTTCTGCCAGGCAAGTTCATCGGATTAAGAGAGCAGCTGCTACAAAGCCATTACAAACCAGCAAACAGATATTTGAAGCTGCTGGTGCCTCTGGAGTCCCTCGAACCTCAAGGTGTAGGATCCTTCAAAGGCTTGCTGTCAGGGGCGGAACTATCGTGGAAGCAGGGGAAGCAGCTGCCACAGGGCCCTGGCTAGAAGGGGGCCCGTCCCTGCTGCAGCTGCTTCACCTACCACCACGGTAGTTCCGCAAGCTGCCGGTGGTGTGAGCAGGGTCGTATCTAGGGGGTGGCCAGCCGGCAGGGGGGCGCAGTCGGGCCGCCTAATGTGGCGGTCCGCAGTGTCTCCCCTGCGGCTGTGTTCTGCCGCCCCCGGCCTGGGAGTCGGCGGTTCCCTGTGCCGGCTGTCATGCTGACAGCCGGCGCAGAGAAGCTGCTGCGTGCCGGCTCCCAGGGATCAATTGCACTGGCGTCTATACAGACGCCAGTACAATTGAAGCTCTGACCGCCGGGTCAGAGCGACGTCTGCAGCGTGATCAGGTCATGTGATCACGCTGCTGACGTCACTCGTCGTCGGCGCCCAGAAGGGTGAAGATTTGTGGTGAGTGTGCTCCATTATGGAGCTGAAGATACCACAGAAGATAAATGGGGGACATACTGTGTGAGTGTGTGTGTATGGGGGGGGATTTAGAGTGGGGATGGGGGTTCTTTTATGTGTGGGGGGATTTGGAGTGGGGATGGGGGGATACATTATGTGTGGGGGGGATTTAGAGTGGGGATGTGGGTTCTTTTATGTGTGGGGGGATTTGGAGTGGGGATGGGGGGATACATTATGTGTGGGGGGATTTGGAGTGGGGATGGGGGTTCTTTTATGTGTGGGGGATTTGGAGTGGGGATGGGGATACATTATGTGTGAGGGGGATTTTAGGGGGGATGGGGGTTATTTTATGTGTGGGGGATTTGGAGTGGGGATGGGGATACATTATGTGGTGTGGGGGGGATTTAGAGTGGGGATGGGGGTTCTTTTATGTGTGGGGGGTTTGGAGTGGGAATGGGGGATACATTATGTGTGGGGGGGATTTGAAGTGGGGATGGGGGTTCTTTTATGTGTGGGGGGTTTGGAGTGGGGATGGGGGATACATTATGTGTGGGGGGATTTGGAGTGGGGATGGGGGTTCTTTTATGTGTGGGGAGGTTTGGAGTGGGGATGGGGGTTCTTTTATGTGTGGGGGATTTGGAGTGGGGATGGGGGATACATTATGTGTGGGGGGATTTAGAGTGGGGATGGGGGTTCTTTTATGTGTGGGGGATTTGGAGTGGGGATGGGGGATACATTATGTGTGGGGGATTTGGAGTGGGGATGGGGGGTTCTTTTATGTGTGGGGGGGTTTGGAGTGGGGATGGGGGATACATTATGTGTGAGGGGGATTTAGAGTGGGGATGGGGGTTCTTTTATGTGTGGGGGGTTTGGAGTGGGATGGGGGATACATTATGTGTGGGGGGGATTTAGAGTGGGGATGGGGGTTCTTTTATGTGTGGGGGGGTTTGGAGTGGGGATGGGGGATACATTATGTGGGGGATTTGGAGTGGGGATAGGGGGTTATTTTATGTGTGGGGGGATTTGGAGTGGGGATGGGGGTTATTTTATGTGTGGGGGGATTTTGAGTGGCGATGGGGGTTATTGTATGTGTGGGGGGATTTGGAGTGGCGATGGGGGGTTATTGTATGTGTGGGGGGATTTGGAGTGAGGATGGGGGCATTTAATATGTGTGGGGGGATTTGAGGGTACTGAAGAGTATGTATGAGGAAACAGTATGGGGGATGGGTGCAGACAGTATGGGGAGCGAACGGGTGAATGTATGTGGACACAGTATGGGGAGTGAGGGTGATGGGATGTGTGCAGACACAGTATGGGGAGTCAGGGTTATATGTGAGCAGACAGTATAGAGAGTGAGGGGGTAAATATATGAGGAGACAGTATGCTGAACAGGGGGATGTGAGAGGAGACAGTGTGAGGAGGGAGGGGAATAGTGTGAGGTGACAGTATATTGCAGATATTTTTATTTAGGGGCATTATAATGACTCTTCTGTCTTTAAGGGCATCGTGTGGAGAATTGGTGCAGAAGAGCGGAGAAGATGGAGGTCTGCAGAGACGGCTGTGGATGAGAAAACTCATCATGGGATCTGGACAAGATGAAGAAAAGGAGAACAACGCCAGAGACAGCGTCATCTATAAGGTACCTGGATGTAAATATTATTTGTGAAATTGACTAATTCTCATGTCTTTATTTGTTAGGAGCATTAAAGGGGTTCTCCAGGTCTGTGTCACATAGAATGACTGCAGACTCAGCACAAACCTTTACAGCCCCTTTAATGCTCCTAACATAAATAAAAACATGAGAATTAGTCAATTTCAGAATTCTCACAGTGCACACTGCACGCTGTTAGGATTCTCTCGTGCCGGTGATTTACATACAAGCGGTCACATGCTGACTAGACGTGTGGCCTCACTCAATGGAAATGAACGGAGCGAGGCCGGGCACGTCTAGTCGGAATGTGGCCAGAAGTATATAAATCACATGCTTATGCTGACATGACCGTGTACTCTTGCCACCGGTAATGGAGAATCCTAAAAGTGTGCAGAGCATTCGTTGTGAGAATTCAGAAGCTGCAATGTCAGGATTCAGCTCTGCAGGTTCCAGCAGTCATCACATGGACACTTCACTCATATGCGATTTTTATACTTATGGTCCTGTGACAATGAGCTTCTCTTCCTGCTTCTCTCAGTTTTTCACTGAACATTGAGAGCATTAGGGAGAGCAGCTCGTGGGTACATGACTAAGTGTGCAAATCACATGTGTGCTTGGGGGGGGCGCCAAACCGAATTCTTGCCCCGGGTGCCAGAAAGCCTAGATACACCTCTGGGTGTGAGTCTGATATGGGGCCCGCCGCCACCTCCGGCGCCGCTATGAGAGGAGGTGGGACGGGCCCCGAGCAGTCCGGCACTTCCGCATCATGTGACGTAGGGGCGTGCACGCGCTCTCACGTCACATGCAAGGCTGGCGTGGTGGACGTCAGAGCGTGGAGGACGGAGCGGCGCGCGGAGCAGAAGAGCTGGAGGATGCAGTCACCTGAGGATTGGCAGATTGGTAAGTATGCTTGCTGAGTCTGACTCTCTTTTACAGGGACGCGGCAGCCGCAGCTTCCCGTCCCGGCACTTGAGGAGAGGGGGAGAGCGGAGGGGGGAGGTGTGAGTGTATCAGGGGCCTCAGGCCCCAGGACACAGTGGGCCACATTAGAGGCCCCAGGAAGCAGCAGGCCCCTAATGGGGCCCTAGGAAACAGCAGGCCCCATTAGGGGCCTAGGTCCAAAGGAAGCAGCAGGCCCCATTAGGGGCCTAGGTCCAAAGGAAGCAGCAGGCCCCATTAGGGGCCTAGGTCCAAAGAAAACTGCAGGCCCCATTAGGGGCCTTGGGCCCCAGGAAACTGCAGGCCCCATCAGGGGCCTAGGGTCCCAGTAAACAGCAGAGGCCTAGGGTCCCAAGGAAACAGCAGGCCCCTAATGGGGCCCCGAAAACAGCAGGCCTCTTTACAGTGCTGCAGATGGCGACCAAAATGGTCGCCAAAGCGGCTAAAAATTTGCAAATGGCGACTGGATTATTCAATCCATTCGCCGTTTGCGATTAGTGATTTTTAAAAAATATATATATTTTTTAAAATGGCGGCCGGAGGCGGGGGGGGCCCATTGTGAAGTTTGCTTTGGGGCCCTGCCGTTCCTAGTTACGCCCCTGCTTGCTGTGGTGCATAAACCTACTATTCGGCCACACCTAAACAGTGCTCACAAGCAGAAACGGTTGCAGTGGGCCCAGACATACATGAAGACTAATTTTCAAACAGTCTTGCTTACTGATGAGTGTTGAGCAACCCTGGATGGTCCAGATGGATGGAGTAGTGGATGGCCACCATGTCCCAACAAGGCTACTACGTTAGCAAGGAGGTGGAGGAGTCATGATTTGGGCCGGAATCATGGGGAAACAGCTGGTAGGGCCCTTTAAGGTTCATGAAAGTGTGAAAATGACCTCTGCAAAGTATATAGAGTTTCTGACTGACAACTTTCTTCCATGGTATAAAAAGCAGAAACGTGCCTTCAGGAGCAAAATCATCTTCATTCATGACAATGCACCATCTCATGCTGCAAAGAATATTTCTGAGTCATTGGCTGCTATGGGCATAGAAGGAGATAAACTCCCCTGACCTCAAACCCTATAGAGAACCTTTGGAGTATCATGAAGCAAAAGATCTGAGAGGGTGGGAGGCAGTTCACATCAAAACCGCAGCTCTGGGAGGCTATTCTGACTTCATGCAAAGAAATACAAGAAGAAACTCTCCAAAAACTCACAAGTTCAATGGATGCAAGAATTGTGAAGGTGATATCAAAGAAGGGTTCCTATGTTAACATGTAACTTGTCCTGTTAGGATGTTTTGGAGTTAAGTAGCTTTTTTGTTCAGTGAATGTGACCTCCTAATGCTGCAAATTCCACAAATGAGCATTTTCAGTTCTTTAAAACAGATCAAATGTTCAGAAATTCTACTGTGCCTAATAATTTGGAACAGTGTATTTAGAGTTTTTTTCCATTTTGGAGATTATACTGTCATGACTGGGAGGTTTCTTCAGTAAAATTTGATGTTTACTCTAACGGGTGATGACTTTTATTAGACTGACTGTCATTTGCACCGATCACTTAGGAAAATCAGAGAAAAATATAATTTGCATAATAATTTGGAACATAGTGTACAGATACGTGGCGCACCCTAATTGTCAGTATAGGGGAACATCAGCAGATGATTGAAAACAAATCTATATACAAAAACTAACTCTGATATTACTATATGGAGACCATATAGTGGTAGATACCAGTCCTGCAGACCATATAAGAGATCGTAGCACAGTTATAGATGGTGACTTACAGCTGACTTTCTTTCTGATGGAATCGTTCACTTTTCCCATCTTTTCCATCTGGCTCAGACTGACATGATGACTTCTCCAAACAGGACTCGTCTGCAGAGATTACAACAAAAAGACATCTGACTTCTCACATTTCCTTCACCGTCCATATCTATGACCAACCTGCACAAACCTCTCATCATACTGATACCCAATGCTGAGCCGCTGCTGCCGTATGTGTCCCTATTACCTACTGTGCGGTACAATAACCGAGCTACTCTTACCGCCCCACATAATACTGCCACCACTGTGCTCCTTACATAATAATAATGCCACATTTGTGCTCTCTAGATAGTAAAATTCCCCCCTAAAAATATTAATGCCCTGTGCTAGTGCCCTCCACATTTTGTCCCTAAAAAGTAATAATACCCCATATGCAACTTTGATGGTCACAATACTCTGAATGCCACTATAACAATATTGCTTCTTAAGCTCCCACTTAACATTTAATGATGTCCCCTGAGTCCCCCCATATACAGTAACAATGGCCCCGGTAACACAGATTCGAGCAAGTGGTCATGTGACGACTCTCTTGGCTTCTCTCAATTCTCTTCTATAGAGAGAAGCCAAATCTTTCTAGTGGACACATGCAAATAGCAAACGTCGGTTCCATGACTGCCTGATAACACCAGTGATAGTGGGAACTCATGCAGCAGATGCTCCCTTTCATGATTTGGCAGTCTGCAGTCACGTAAAGTGGCTGCAGACATTTATTCCAAGCTGTAATTAACTTTATAATAATAAATTGCTTATTATTAAAGCATCACCCCAGCAGGGTTTTTTTTCCATCGCTGGAGTGGTGCTTTAAGCGCTAGTCCCCTTTCCCGGTTATATACTCATCCTTCAGCGTATTCACCATTATTTGGCACCGCTCCAGTACTGCAGCTCAAACTTGTGACACAGCTTCTGACAGGCCAGAAGTTAGAAGCTACATCACAAGCTCTCAATGTAAGTCTATGAAAGACAGAAAGAGACAAGAACGAGGTTCTCATAGACTCACATTGATTGGAGACAGGTCACAAACTGCAGGAGATGGAGCCAAGCGGCGGCGAAAGCAGATGAAAATGCCGGAAGGTGAGTATCAGACAGTCAGTAGAGGTCTTGGATTTTAAGGCACCACTCCAGGGTGAAACTAAAAAAAATGCTGGAGTGGTGCTTTAAAGGGAATCTGTCACCCCCTGGGACATGTATGACCTATTCACATATGACGTCTCCTGATGAAGTAGCAACGAAACGTGCGTTGGGGCAACAGGGTTTTTACAGACTGACTTTACCATGCTGTAAGTATTCTATGCACTTTTCCTTTCATTTTCCTACCCATGTAATCAGCGTCAGACTGGAACACCTTGGGCCCACCAGAGAAAATCATTCTTGGGGCCCACTATGTAGCTACATAGAAATAAATACAAGACCACAAATTGTGCAGTAAAACACACTAATATCAGGGTATAATATAAGGCAGTACATGTCTTAATTATGTAGCAGGAGTTGGGGTAGCCTCCCTCATAGATTATAAAGCAGCCCCCCTCATAGGGGATAATGCTGCCCCCTCATAGAGGATAATGCTGCCCCCCCTCATAGGGTATAATGCTATATATAGATAGATAGATAATAGATAGATACCATATATACTCGAGTATAAGCTGACCCCCCTAATTTTGCCACAAAAAACTGGGAAAACTTATCGACTCGAGTATAAGCCTAGGGTGGAAAATGAGATTATGCCCCATATGCTGCCCCATGTATTATGCCCCACAAGATGCTCCATAGATTGTGCCCCATATGCTGCCCATGTATTATGCCCCATAGATGCTCCATAGATTGTGCCCTCATAGATGCTCCATAGATTATGCCCCATAGATGCTCCATAGATTATGCCCCCATAGATGCTCCATAGATTATTCCCCCATAGATGCTCCTTACATTATGCCCCATAGAAGCTCCATAGATTGTGCCCCCATAGATGCTCCTTAGATTATGCCCCCATAGAAGCTCCATAGATTGTGCCCCCATAGATTATACCCTATAGATGCTCCATAGATTATGCCCCCATAAATGCTCCTTAGATTATGCCCCATAGATTATGCCGTCATAGATGCTCCTTAGATTATGCCCCCATAGATTATGCCCCCTGTAAGCTTCCAGGGGGTTTAGCTCTAGGATCGCTGTCTGGGTAGACAGAATGGCATGAAAACAGTTCATTCAGACAGCAGTTCTGGTGCAAAACTGGCTGCAACCAGCTTTATTAAAGTCCACAGCAAACAGATTAAAACAAAGCATAAACAGAAAACCTGGGCTTGTCTAGCCTCTAATTACACTTAGATAGATGGCCCTCTCTATCCGGGACCCAGACTCTACCAGTCTGTGCCCAAAACAACACATATCACATATGTTACCAGTATGGAGCTTCACAGATACTCCTCCTTGTGTCTGAAGGCACCTTCCATGACCAGACTTGAGAGAGATCCACTCCTATTCAGCCGCTCTTCACACGGATTCGCACTGAGACTACTCCTATGTCCGGGGTCCTTCCTGCACCCAGACTGAGATAGCTCAAACACTCTTGGAGACTGCTTCCTTGTGCCAGGACACCTCTCTGTGTCCAGGCTAAAGACAGCTCAAACACTCTTGGAGACTGCTTCCTTGTGCCAGGACACCTCTCTGTGTCCAGGCTAAAGACAGCTCTAACACTCTTGGAGACTGCTTCCTTGTGCCAGGACACCTCTCTGTGTCCAGGCTAAAGACAGCTCTAACACTCTTGGAGACTGTTTCTTGTGCCAGGACACCTTCCTGTGTCCAGGCTAAACTAGCTCTCAGATTGTGTTTACAGACACCTACTTCTGGTCTCCTAATTAAGACCTGAGTAGTTTCAGGCTTGTGCTGCAAGTGTGTGCTGAATGTGAGGTGTAGTGACCTTTCTCTACCACTAGGTTTACAAAGCCACACATTTCCCTTATACCTAGGTGAAATGTACACCCCATTCATCACATATTCACTCACTGTCTCACATATCCCCTCCCTCTTCTCCAGACCGGAGGGCTGGCCATCCAGACCGGAGGGCTGGTCAACAATCCAACAGAGACAGTGAACTCCGGACCAGTCATGGCCCTCACCAGCTTCATCTCCACCACTGTCATTTGTATCGTCACCTGAGTCATAGCCAACATCAACTTCCTCTTCATCTGAAGCATCCGCACTACCCTGTACCTTCCCAGGCCTATACTCTCTGCGGGCCTCGGGTATCCTGCACGGTTTCATCTTGACCTTAGGGCCGGGCTCATTTTCGATATAGTGCCTGGCCAGAGAAGTACGACCCGACACATCAGAACACTTCTGCTGACTCTTCCTCAGAAACTCACGTACCTCCTGTCCCTGGTGCACTGACCATGTGTCACCAACTATCACAGAAGGTATAGGGGGTTTTTCACTTTTCTCCAGTTCCCCACTTTCAGGCTCTTCTGGCAGGACATGCCCAGAAGCCCCACCGTCAGTCCTAGACTCTACCTCTTCAGCCATGTTCTGCATCCCATCTGGGCTCCCGTGTGTCTGCAGCGGCAACGGAGTGACACATCGCTTTTCCCATTTGTTGGGACGTGGCTCCGATGTAGCCTCCCTGAAAGTGCGCTTGAGCTCACCAATGCCAGCTACTGATCCGGACCGTAACCCGTCCACGCCGCTGTCTTCGGCAGAAACAGATTCCTGGACAGAGTCAGTCCCCATATCTTCAGTCTTGCTCCTCACAGCTTCACTTGAAACCTCAGCTTCTGATGAGGCATCTGGCTTGGTGACCACCACTTCCATGGCTTTTTCCACCTCTGCAGCATCACCTTCAGAGTCCTTGGCATGATGCAGATCCACACCACACACTGACAACTTCTCATCTTCAACAGCATCCACTTGTGCTGTGTTCAGTTTCAGAGTCCTGCCTTTAAAGCTCAGCTCTCCTCCTTTCACCTTAGTCTTCGCCAGGGAACCGGCCAACTGTAAAACATCTTCAGATGCCATCTTCTGTCTGGCTGTAAGGTCAGCATCAGCTTTCTTCTCAGGACTCTCAACCTCCTCTGCTACCATGCCTTCCTCATTTGCACTGGTTGCTTTATGGTCATCAGATAATTCACTATCACTATCTGACCCCTTTTTCTCAGCCACATCTGTCTCACTGTCAGGGCTATACACTTCATTATCATTCACATCCTGCTCACTGTCAGGGTTATACAATTCATTTTCATTCATATCCTGCTTACTGTCAGGGTTATACAATTCATTTTCATTCACATCCTGCTCACTGTCAGGGTTATACAATTCATTTTCATTCACATCTTGATCTGGAACCTTAGTTAACATGTCATCCACAACATTAACTTCACCATCTGGTCCCTCAAGTATGTGACTCTGTGACAACCCCAGCACTATACTTCTATATAGCTCAGGTACTAGGAGCTGACTCACGACCTCTCCCTGGACTTCAGTGTCCCTATACAATAGGCTATTGTTCATGGCAGCATGAGGAAACCTCTCCTCAGAGCCAGGCTCCTGGGAAACCTCATTTAGAACAATCATATTTTCCTGTGCCGTTTTAAGAGAGGGGTCTCGCCACTGCTCACTCTCAAAATTGTCACAGGACATAGGTAAGTCAGGGACACTCGGTTCTCGAGAACCACCATCCTCGTCTCCCAACATCACCTGCAAAGGAATTTCATCACTATCACAGTCATCATTATTATCAATATCATTATCATGACTATGATCAGTATCATCATCACTATCATGATCATCATCACTATCATTATCAGCATCAGCATCATCATCATGGTCATCATCATTATCATGATCATCATCATCATCATCATTATCATTATCATCATCATCATTATCATGGTCATCATCATTATCATGATCATCATCATCATTATCACATAAGTTTAACGGCCCACTAGCATTGTGTTCCGCCCCTCGGGACTGCGCACCCTCAATAGGAGCTTCATCACACTGTCCATCAGAAACATTTTTCCCCCAGAGATCCTTAGACCGGGGAAAGTCATTACCCAATATAACGGGTTGCACCAGGGTCTTCACTACCCCCACTTCACATGAAACCTCCCCGAGTTTGGGGACCAAGTCCACGGCAGTCTCTGGGTAGACTTTGGTGTCTCCATGGATGCACCCACACCTCAGGTGCTTATCAGGGATGAAGTCCCTATCAATCAGGCTGTCACATACGGAAGTCACTGGACTCTCTGAGTCCAAGAGGGCCTGTGCTGGGCAGTCACTTACAACCACCGGGGACCCCTGTGGTCCAGTCTCTTCGGCTGAGGTGGACACACACACAGGCTCTGCGCAGGGAGAGAGGGATCTGCCAACATCACAACACATAGGCTCCCCCTCTATTGGACAGTTGGCTGCAATTTCACGCCAGCTCCAACACTGTCCATCACACTCTCCCACCCACATGTCCCCTCGGGCCTGAACCCGCTTATCAGCATACCCCATGTCCCCAACAGCTGGAACGCTCTTACCGCGAGAGTTCAGCGTCCGGGAACTCTGAAGTGACGACCTCTCAGACGGCTGTACCTCAGGAGGACGTGCTCGGGTGTAGCGGTTCACTATCACCTTTTCAACTCCATAATCAGGTTTGCTTACTGCAGACTCCCAACTGCATCTGTGTAGCCCTGGTACACAATACCAGGAGGATGAGTGGAGAGGTAACAGTTAAGGTCTCTTCATGACATCATGGACACTTCTGACACACCCAGCAGGGGTGTGGAAGGGAGTGATTTAGTCAGTCAGTTTCCTGTCCTTGGACAGAGTAGACGTGTCCAGTTTAAGTCTATCATCAGTTCAGAAAGTGGAGTCTGGTGTAGGTGTCTGTATACACCTTAGTCTAGTCAGAGCTGTGCCCCACTGGAAGAAAGACTGAACTATCTATTAAGAGACAAGCAAGGCGAAGGACAAAGTGGAAGGAAGATAATTGGAAAAGTGCTTTTGACTTGGAAAAGTCCTGCACGTTGCTACCGGTTACTGGGGACCGAAGGATCACTATTGTACAGCATAGTGAAGAGAAAACCAGGAATCTACCGGACCCTAGGTCGCGGCAGACAAGCCCCTTATAGTCAGAACGTAGCTGGAGTCAGGGGGTGTGAAGACTTTGAGTTAGTGCACGACAAGAAAAGGATTCAGCTCCCTCGCAGGAAGGCTTCTAACACAAATTTGACTGGGCAGAACAGCTAAAGATTAGCTGGAATCATAGAGAGGATTACGCTTCAGGCTGGTCGTACTCAGCTTCATTGGAAAGTAAAGGAGGCCCCTAACTTGCTTAGCTGTTGCCTCAAAGCTCATCCTCCATCAACCCCATCAGCCTCCCTGGGACCTGCCTTATCATCTTGCAAGTAAAGGTATGGAAAGACGTTGACTGTGTGAGACTGAGTTATTATTGCATGCCTGCACAATCCCTACCTAACTACCGACCTGAGGGAAGAGTCCCACCTGTAGGGGACCCGACATCTAGCTGCCTCACCATCCCCTCAGAGATCTACAGCAGCGCTGGTACTAATTACCAGAATACTACAGGTGGCGTCACGAACTGTACATAAATCAATCCCCTGTAAATATATCCCCAACATACGCCAGACCGCCCGGGCCACAGACCGAGCCACAGCTACCTGTGACAATCCCCATAGACTTCTACGGGCTCGGCTCTGAGTACCCCATTGCCCTGGTAACCCACAATTGTGGTGGCGGGTCGACACAAAAATTTAGCGTCACGAACAGGATACGAAACTTGCAGCATTGCGAGCCCTGTGTGCCTGTGGAGTGTTTTTGTGAAAAAGGACTGTTTGCACTTTTGGCGCTAAAATCCGCCATTTTGCCGCCATATTCGCGCCCTCAGGCGCTGGAGAAGAAGGTGGGCGGACCTGAAAAAGCGCGCAAAGTCTTGGACACGCCCCCAACCTGCACCCCAAACTGCATAGCAATCTGCGTCGCAAACCGCATCGCAAACCGCATCGCAAACTGCATAGCAATCTGCATCGCAAACCGCATCGCAATCCGCATAGCAAACTGCATCACAATCTGCATTGCAATCCGCATAGCAAATTGCATCGCAAAATAGAGCGGCAGGTCCTGCGACAGGAAGTGAACGCTCTGACATCAGAGCGCCTGCGACGAAGGTCCTGTTCTCACTGCGGTGCCTGTGAAGTAGCAGCGTCTGAAACCGGTAGGCTCCGTTTAACCAAGGGGGCGCTAAGATGTCACAACAACCGGCTGACAGTGCGGCCCCAGCCGGAGGCCCCAATCCCGCACCGTCTGGTATTGTAGCGCCAGATGGGGGCGCAGGCCCTGCACCCAGTCCGGTAGTCCCGATCATGCCACTAACGCTCCCATATATGCCTGGGGCGAAATGGCTTCCCCAATACAGCGGTGGGCCAGGCACATTAGCAGGCTTCAAGCGGAAGTTATGCAGCATCCTAGAAATGTACTCCATGCCTGAGAGACAAAAAGCTGCTGTGCTAATAGGGCAGCTAACTGGCGCTGCTGAGAGGGAAGTGGAGACTTGGGATACCGTTGATCAGGAGTCGGTGCCTGCGATCTTCCTGAAGCTTCATGCCATATTTGAAGACCGCACAGAAACGGATCTCCGGATGGCCTTCTATCACTGTTCACAACAGCCAGGTGACAGCATCCGGGACTATGCTTGCCGACTACAGGGAGCCCTGAGAGCCCTCAAGCAAATTAACCATTTAAATGCTATCGACGAGAATAGAATGCTGAAAGAACAATTTATACAGGGATTGAGATCCCCAGAGGAACGCAGAACTGTAAATTGGTGGTCCTTAGATCATCCGGATGCTACCTTTGATGCCCTAAAGGACATGGCAATAAAAGGGCTGCGGCCCCTGGGCAAACCCGAGGTGGCCACCCAACATCATCAGGGTGAAGTCACTCTGGAACCGGCAGTAACCCCCTGTTCCCCGCTAGTGGCAGAAACCAAAACGCAGGTGACACCTCCTAGTGAATTGGACTGTCTGCGCTCAGAGGTGCGCCAGCTGACTAAAAATCTGGCCGCTGTGATGAGTGCCCTACAGCTGCGGAAAGAAGAGGAAGGGAAGATCTTGTTAGCTGACTGCCCAGAGGACGTTCCGTGGATGCACCGGAGAAGAAAGAAGACGTCGCCCCCCCGGAGGAGGACAACGCCACCCCCAGGAGCAACCTCTGATCAACACCCTTCTCGTCGAGAGATCATCTGTTATCGCTGCAACCGGAAAGGTCATCTGTCTACGCAGTGTCCTTTAAACGGGCAGAACCTGGGTCCAAGGGCCAACACCCAGGAGAATACCCGTCAGGCCCCCTAGACTGGAACCGCAGGTATGTGGGCGGGCGACCCTACCTGTCTATTATCCTAGATGGTATTGCTGTTCCAGCATTGTTAGACACTGGGTCCCAGGTGACCCTAATACCTGATGCTCTATATACCAAGTACTGGTCAATGGACAGTCTTAAACCTCCGAGCCTTGACTTTACTGTGTATGCTTCTAATGGTCTTCCTGTAGAAGTACTCGGAACAAAATGTGTAGATGTAAAGGTGGGCAGAGAGGAGTTGAAAGACCAAGGGCTTCTGGTAGTAAAGACTGTAAATGAGGAGAACGGTCTAAATATAATTTTGGGTACTAACATTATCGGTAATTGTTTGGGAGAAGTTGTGTTCTTGCTCCAACAGCTCGCTGAGATTGCCCGACCAAGGCAGAGAGGAGTAATCCAAAGAGAGATCCGGGCCCTGGTGTGTCAGCAGCAAGCGAAGCTTACCGACGGCGAAATTGGTAATGTACGGGTCACTGACTCGGATCCTATTGTGATACCCCCAATGAGTGAAATGATCATTTGGTGCAGGGCAGCCATAGGTCTGAGAGGACAGAATTACCAAGCTGTAGTAGAACCCCACCATTCAGAACATAGACCTACACTTATGACTGCTAGAGGAGTAGTAGAAGTGGTGAATGGAAGAGTACCGGTACGGCTTCTCAATTGGGGAGATGATGAGGTAAATTTACCCCGTTATGCAACCATTGCTAAACTTCATGCTGTTGATAATAATTCTATTCTCCCGGCTGAGTCCTTAGACTCCTGTCAAATAGAGGAGGACAATGACCCAGCAACCCAGGTGGCGGAATGGTGTCAGCAACTCCATGTTGGGACGGACACCACTCCCGCTCACCAGAAGCAAGGGGTATTACGGGTGGTGCAAGAGTACGCCCAAGTGTTTAGCAAAAATCCACTTGATTTTGGGATCATTAAGGGAGTACGACATCATATCCCTACTGGCAGTCATCCTCCCATCAAAGAGCGGTATAGGCCCATACCTCCAGCTCACTATCAGAAAGCTAAAGAAATGTTAAATGATATGAAGAAAGCTGGGGTGATAAGGGATAGTTGTAGTCCCTGGGCAGCCCCTCTAGTTCTGGTTAAAAAGAAAGATGGTAGTATGAGAATGTGTGTGGATTACAGGCAGGTGAACCGCATAACACACAAGGATGCATACCCGTTACCACGTATAGAGGAATCATTAGCTGCTCTGAAAACGGCTAACTACTTTTCTACCCTTGATCTGACTAGTGGTTACTGGCAAGTGGCTGTGGCTGAGGAGGATCGTGAGAAAACGGCTTTCACCACCCCAATGGGGCTCTGTGAGTTCGACAGAATGCCGTTTGGACTCAGTAGTGCCCCAGGAACATTTCAGAGAGTGATGGAAAACTGTCTGGGACATCTCAATTTTGAAACCGTGCTGCTATACCTAGACGACGTTATCGTGTATTCCAAGACATATGAGGACCATCTGAAGCACCTGGCAGAAGTGTTTGAGTCCCTGTCCAGGTACGGGATGAAGTTGAAACCCTCAAAATGCCATCTACTCAAGCAGAAGGTACAATACTTGGGGCACATCGTCAGTTCGGAAGGAGTAGCGCCGGACCCAGAGAAAGTCACTGCCATCCAGAAGTGGCCGGAGCCGAAGAACCTTAAGGAAGTGCGACAGTTCCTGGGACTAACGGGTTACTACAGGAGATTCGTGAAAGATTACACGAAGAAGGCAGCTCCTTTACAGGACCTCCTGGTAGGACAATCCTTAAAGAGCAGAAACCCTCCCTTTAATTGGGGTAAAGAACAGGCTGAAGCATTCCAAAAGATGAAAGAGATCCTTACAGGTGATGAGATCTTAACCTATCCTGATTACAGCCAACCGTTCCTGTTGTACACCGACGCCAGTAATGAAGGGTTGGGAGCCGTTCTCAGTCAGAAGCAGAATGGACAAGAAAAAGTCATCGCATATGCTAGCAGAAAACTCAGGCCAACTGAAAGGAATCCGGAAAATTATAGCAGCTTCAAGCTAGAGTTTCTGGCGCTGGTCTGGGCCATTACTGAAAGATTTAAGCACTATCTGGCCTCCAATAAGTTCACGGCGTACACAGACAACAACCCGTTAACGCACCTGGAAACCGCCAAGCTGGGTGCCATGGAGCAGCGATGGATGGCTCGGTTGTCCAATTACCAGTTTACTATCAAGTACCGGGCAGGTCGAAAGAATGCTAATGCTGATGCGTTGTCCCGAATGCCGCATGACTCTGATACGGAAGAAGAATCGGACGACCTGGAAGAAATTGAGCTACCCGCGTTCCATCGAAATGGGGTAGTCCACGAGCATCGAGTCCACAGAAAGCAGAATGGTGCAACATTAAATCCTTTACCCCATCATAGTTGGAAAGAGACTCAGGACAGTGATCCGGTGGTCAGCCGCATCAAGGAGTTGTTAAGACAGGAAGGCTCCTCTCTGGAAAAGGATGCACCTATGTCAGCCAAGCTCCTGTGGAACGAGAAAAGCAGGTTGTTCCTATACCGTGAGAAGTTGTGCAGAAGATACGTCAACCCCAGAACCCATGAAATGGTCTGGCAAATCGTGGTCCCCAAGGCAGACGTCCCAATGGTGTTGGAAGCGTACCACGATCAAGCAGGACACTTTGGCTGGAGGAAGCTGGAGACCCTGTTGAGATGCCGGTTCTACTGGGTAGGGATGCGCAGCTCCGTCGAGAGGTGGTGTCGGAACTGTGGACCCTGTGGTCTCAGAAGAAAGGACTACGGAAGTCAGAAGGCCCCCCTGCAACCTATCCGGACGACTCGTCCCCTGGAGATTGTGGCCCTGGACCACGTCAAACTGTCGCCGAGTTGATCTGGATACTCATACGCCTTGACCATGGTGGACCATTACTCCAGATTTCTGGTAGTCGTTCCAGTGAAAGACCAGACCGCAGTGACGGCCGCGAAGACCTTTCAAGCAAGCTTCTGCAGACCGCATGGGTATCCCGAGCAAGTCTTAACCGATCAGGGACCTGCTTTTGAAGCCGATTTATTCAAGGAATTCTGTCATATGTACGGGTGCAAGAAAATAAGAACAACACCATATCACCCTCAAACCAACGGTCTTTGTGAAAAAATGAACCATATTGTCCTTGACTTGTTGAGATCCATACCGTTGGAAGACAGGAATCGATGGCCGGATTTACTGCCTGATTTGGTTGATTTGTATAATCATATACCTGTAAGCTCAACTAACTGCACTCCAGCCTATCTTATGAGAGCAAGGCCTGGAAAACTACCAATGGATCTAGAACTTGGAGTGGTAGAACCGGAGGCAGACAACGCTGTTGAGAACTGGGACGTCAATCGGCAAGAGCAATACAGAAGAGTACAAATCTGTGTGGAGGAAAGTCTCAATAAGGCACGGGAGAAACAGGAAGATGTTTACAACCGAAATGCTCCTGCCAAGCCTTTGATGCCTGGAGAGGTAGTATTAAAAAGAAAAAGAAAGATGCACAAACTGGATAATCAGTGGGAGCAAGAACCCTACGTCATACAAGATTCTAAATACGACAACAGAAAAGTTTGTGTCGTCAGTAAAGACGGAGGAAGAACAACAACCACTGTGTCCAGAGATCATTTGAAGTTGTGTCCAGAACACTTAAAGAGTTGTGAAAAGAACCCTGTCTTCAATCAAGGAGAAAGAAAGGAAGAGGTCCTACACACAGATCTGGGAGATTTTCCTGCGGATTGGCCCCGACTGGGAGATGCTGTGATAATTCCAGTGTTGCAGTTTTATCAGCCACAAGAGGAAGTTTTACCTCCAGTTGTGCCTGTGGTGCCAGTTGAGCCCGTCCAGGAGTTACCCATTCCAGCAACACCTCAACCTGTGGAACCTCAAGATGGATCATCTGAAGCAGCGCCCCATACTATGGGATCCCTGGTGAAGCTGACTCACACCGCCCAGCCATCAGTACGCTTGCCAGATCCATAGAAAGATTAAGGCAGTTCTATAGTTTGCCGTTACGCAGTGCAGACAGATCGCAACTTGTTATACCTGAAACTACACCACGTAGATCAGAGAGAATCACAAAAGGGAAATTACCCATTAGATATCAGCAGTAGTTATAACGAATTGATGTAAATATATTGTGAAAAGTCTATATATATATGTGTTTTTTCCCTATTATGTCTTCGTTTAACAATGGACTCAGAGGCTGAGGACTGAGCCAGCCCAAAAACTGTATCCTGTAAATAGTTGCACTTTGTGCCTTTTTAATGGTTTCACATGAAACCTTGACTCACCTCTGAACCAAAAACCCGTGTGGTGTGGCACTGAGTGAGGTCTGCATTTGGATGTCCTGCAGCCCACCCAGGACCCACGTTGAAGGTTTGGTGCGGGTCCTTCACAAGTATCTTGTATATATATTTATTAAATGCTATTTGATACTTTTGTATTTCTATATGTAAAATGTTATTGTTCGTAACGTTCAAGGTGTTCTCACCTCCCGGATGGGAAGAAGTTAATGTTTGTTGTTATGCATAAACAAAATTTTCTGTCTTCTTTATATTTTACAGCCCGGGAGTGCTGTCATTTACCATGGGGGAATGTGTAGCCCTGGTACACAATACCAGGAGGATGAGTGGAGAGGTAACAGTTAAGGTCTCTTCATGACATCATGGACACTTCTGACACACCCAGCAGGGGTGTGGAAGGGAGTGATTTAGTCAGTCAGTTTCCTGTCCTTGGACAGAGTAGACGTGTCCAGTTTAAGTCTATCATCAGTTCAGAAAGTGGAGTCTGGTGTAGGTGTCTGTATACACCTTAGTCTAGTCAGAGCTGTGCCCCACTGGAAGAAAGACTGAACTATCTATTAAGAGACAAGCAAGGCGAAGGACAAAGTGGAAGGAAGATAATTGGAAAAGTGCTTTTGACTTGGAAAAGTCCTGCACGTTGCTACCGGTTACTGGGGACCGAAGGATCACTATTGTACAGCATAGTGAAGAGAAAACCAGGAATCTACCGGACCCTAGGTCGCGGCAGACAAGCCCCTTATAGTCAGAACGTAGCTGGAGTCAGGGGGTGTGAAGACTTTGAGTTAGTGCACGACAAGAAAAGGATTCAGCTCCCTCGCAGGAAGGCTTCTAACACAAATTTGACTGGGCAGAACAGCTAAAGATTAGCTGGAATCATAGAGAGGACTACGCTTCAGGCTGGTCGTACTCAGCTTCATTGGAAAGTAAAGGAGGCCCCTAACTTGCTTAGCTGTTGCCTCAAAGCTCATCCTCCATCAACCCCATCAGCCTCCCTGGGACCTGCCTTATCATCTTGCAAGTAAAGGTATGGAAAGACGTTGACTGTGTGAGACTGAGTTATTATTGCATGCCTGCACAATCCCTACCTAACTACCGACCTGAGGGAAGAGTCCCACCTGTAGGGGACCCGACATCTAGCTGCCTCACCATCCCCTCAGAGATCTACAGCAGCGCTGGTACTAATTACCAGAATACTACAGGGCGTCACGAACTGTACATAAATCAATCCCCTGTAAATATATCCCCAACATACGCCAGACCGCCCGGGCCACAGACCGAGCCACAGCTACCTGTGACAATCCCCATAGACTTCTACGGGCTCGGCTCTGAGTACCCCATTGCCCTGGTAACCCACAATTGTGGTGGCGGGTCGACACACATCTCCAGTCATGAACTCCCCTGGCACGGGCTGTCACCGTAACACCCAGCCGGGTAAGAATCGCCGCTTTCAACTTGGCATAGTCTTCGCTGTCCTGCTTGCTCAGGTCAGCCCAGACTTTTTGGGGTTCCCCAATCAGATAGGGTACGACCGCCATGGCCCATTCAGATAGTGGCAGATTCTCCTTCTCTGCCAGTCTCTCAAACCTAGTAAGATATACCTCCACATCATCACGAGGTGTCATTTTTCTCAAGGACCGTCTTACCGCCTTCTTTATAGCGGACAACGCCGGTGCCTTCACAACATTACTTCGGGACGTGGCACCGAAATCCTTTTTTGGTGCTGTCATCTGCTCAACAAATAACCGGTTATTCTCCTGCTGCAGGAATTGCTGCTGGGCCTGCTGCATGCGCTGCTGGTGCTGCAGGCGCTGCTGCTCCATGCTCTGCTCCATGCTCCGCTGGGCCTGGACCAGGTACTCAATGAGCTCCTTCATACTGCCGGACTTATCTGTCTCAACCCCGGCAGTCTTATGTTGCACATTCACTTGCGCCATTTGTTCAAACAGCGCCTCCATGCTGTCATCCATGCTGTCAGACTTCTCTGTCTTAACAACGGCAGTCTTCACTCAAGACATACACACTCCACAGTTTTTTCCACAGAAAAATTCAGCTCTGCTGTGCAGACATTTTTTTTTTTTTTTTCCTTTTCAAAGTCTATTAGGGCTACTGTCTCTTTAAGACTGCTCCACAGACTTTTCTTTTGCTGCTGCACATTCCACAGTCATTTTCACAACAAGTTCAGCTTTGCTGTGCATACATTTTCTCTCTGCAGGCCACTGTCTCTCCAAGACTGCTCCAAACAGACGTTTCTGCTGACACACTTTTTTTTTTTTCTGCTGCTATTTCAATAGACTTCACCTTTAATGCTGTCTCTCGCCACTGTGCTGCATACACACTCCAGCACTAACTGTATCAGGCACTGCGCTGCCCCAGCATCCTCCACCAATTGTAAGCTTCCAGGGGGTTTAGCTCTAGGATCGCTGTCTGGGTAGACAGAATGGCATGAAAACAGTTCATTCAGACAGCAGTTCTGGTGCAAAACTGGCCGCAACCAGCTTTATTAAAGTCCACAGCAAACAGATTAAAACAAAGCATAAACAGAAAACCTGGGCTTGTCTAGCCTCTAATTACACTTAGATAGATGGCCCTCTCTATCCGGGACCCAGACTCTACCAGTCTGTGCCCAAAACAACACATATCACATATGTTACCAGTATGGAGCTTCACAGATACTCCTCCTTGTGTCTGAAGGCACCTTCCATGACCAGACTTGAGAGAGATCCACTCCTATTCAGCCGCTCTTCACACGGATTCGCACTGAGACTACTCCTATGTCCGGGGTCCTTCCTGCACCCAGACTGAGATAGCTCAAACACTCTTGGAGACTGCTTCCTTGTGCCAGGACACCTCTCTGTGTCCAGGCTAAAGACAGCTCAAACACTCTTGGAGACTGCTTCTTTGTGCCAGGACACCTCTCTGTGTCCAGGCTAAAGACAGCTCTAACACTCTTGGAGACTGCTTCCTTGTGCCAGGACACCTCTCTGTGTCCAGGCTAAAGACAGCTCTAACACTCTTGGAGACTGTTTCTTGTGCCAGGACACCTTCCTGTGTCCAGGCTAAACTAGCTCTCAGATTGTGTTTGCAGACACCTACTTCTGGTCTCCTAATTAAGACCTGAGTAGTTTCAGGCTTGTGCTGCAAGTGTGTGCTGAATGTGAGGTGTAGTGACCTTTCTCTACCACTAGGTTTACAAAGCCACACATTTCCCTTATACCTAGGTGAAATGTACACCCCATTCATCACATTCACTCACTGTCTCACACCCCATAGATGCTCCTTAGATTATGCCCCCATAGATTATGCCCCCATAGATGCTCCATAGATTATGCCCCATAGAAGCTCCATAGATTATGCCCCCATAGATGCTCCATAGATTATGCCCCCATAGATTGTGCCCCCATAGATTATGCCCCCACAGATTATGCCCCCATAGATTGTGCCCCCATAGATGCCCTTAGATTATGCCCCTATAGATGCTCCTTAGATTATGCCCCTATAGATGCTCCTTAGATTATGCCCCCATAGAAGCTCCATAGATTATGCCCCCATAGAAGCTCCATAGATTGTGCCCCCATAAATGCTCCTTAGATTATGCCCCCATAGATGCTCCATAGATTATGCCCCCATAGATGCTCCATAGATTATGCCCCCATAAGTGCTCCTTAGATTATGCCCCCATAGAAGCTCCATAGATTGTGCCCCCATAAATGCTCCTTAGATTATGCCCCCATAAATGCTCCACAGATTATGCCCCCATAGATTATGCCCCCATAAATGCTCCACAGATTATGCCCCCATAAATGCTCCACAGATTATGCCCCCATAAATGCTCCACAGATTATGCCCCCATAGATTATGCCCCCATAAATGCTCCACAGATTATGCCCCCATAGATTACACCCCCATAAATGCTCCACAGATTATGCCCCCATAGATTATGCCCCCATAGATGCTCCACAGACTGTGCCCCCAAAGATGCTGCAAAAAAAAAAAAAAAAAAGACATACTCACCTCTCGTCGCTGGGGGCCAGGTGCTGGTGTCCTGAGCAGGCGGGGACACCGGCACGCTATGGGTGACAGGTGCCGGTGTCACCACTGGCTCAGGGCCCTGGCACCTGCAATATTTACCTGTCACTGGGTCCACTGCTGAGCGCCGCTGTCTTCGGTCCTCCAGCAGTGAATGCTCAGGCAGGGGGTGCGGCGCTCACTAATGACGTCATCGCGCCCTCTGCCTGAACATCGCAGCAAGAGAGGACGCGATGACACAGCGGCGCTCAGCGGTTGGAGCGGGTGACAGGTAAGTAATATTCACTGCTTCCCACGCCCATGTGGGCGTGGGAAGCAGTGAATATTCATTTCTCTTTAGCAGCGGGGACAGGGGCTCCTACCTCCTGTCACCTGCTGCTGCTCCGCTGGCACGGGGCCCCCATGGCGGCTGCGTGGTGTGCCGCTATTAGCGACACGCCACCGGCTGGGGGCCCCTGGAGCAGTGGGGGCCCTAGGCAACTGGCCCCTGTATGCCAGCAGGTGCCAGGGCCCCCCAGATGCCAGGGCCCACCGGAGAATCCTCCGGTTCTCCGGTGGGCCAGTCCGACCCTGCATGTAATATTACTTTACTTTCTTAAAGGGAACCTGTCACCAGTTTTGGCCCATAAGAGATAAGTCCATCAACATTCAGGGCTGATATATAGCATTCTATAGCAAAGTACTGCAGTGCACAGGTGTCGGGAAAGGTCAAAGAGCCCTAGTGCATGCGCACTGCAGTACTTAACATTAATTATACTCACCTGCGGGGCGGTCCGTTCCGATGGGCGTTGCTGGTCTTGGTCCGGCGCCTCCCATCTTCTTACGATCCCCGTCCTCCTGCTTGCTTCGTGTGGATGATGCGTCCCTTTGTTATCCACAGTCTCCTCAGCACAGCCTTCCTGTGCAGGCGTACTTCTCTGCCCTGTCGAGGGCAGAGCAAAGTACTGCAGTGTGCATGCGCCAGAGCTCTTTTGACCTTTCCCGGCACCTGCGCACTGCAGTACTTTGCTCAGCCCTCAACAGGGCAGAGAAGTACGCCTGAGCAGGAACGCAATGCCGAGGAGACACGTCATCTACACAAAGCAAGCAGGAGGGCGGCATCGCAAGAAGAAGGGAGGCGCCGGACCAAGAAGAGTGACACCCCTCAGATGAGTATAATAAAAGTTATTCTTCTTCTCTTGCAGGTCGGATCGGGGGCTTATATACAGCACTATAGAATGCTGTATATTAGCCCTGAAAGGTGATGGCCGTATCTCTTATCTGCCAAACCTGGTGACAGGTTCCCTTTAATTCATAGCAGACCAAGTGTTTTTTATTTCCCATGGGTCACACCATTGCTTGGCTGCATTCAGCCTCTCTATTGTGAAAGCCTGGAAGTTTGGGGTTATTCTGCACTGTTATTTCTGCTTTTTCTATGAAGAGTGTACCTTTTGTACAGTATTTGCTTTAGACACTTTGTATGATTGAATCATTGTAATATCTGCCTAAAAAATTACTGTATATTTATGCACTTTGCACTTTTTCCGGTCGGTCTGTTTTTTCCCCCCATTTAGCTTAGCAGCCTCTGTATTTTATCCACTATTTTTAATATATGTCTAATAAAACTTAATATTTTAGGATTATACTACATGAGTACGTAATGGAGTGCATATAATCTACTAACAAAACAATATAATAATCAGCCCCTCAGTACCCTGTCGCCCCTCACCCGCCACAGCCCTCACAATACCCCCATCCTCTCACATTCACCCCCCCAGTGCCATGTCCCATCTCCTGCATGATACCCCCATCCTCTCACATTCACCCGCCAGTGTTCTGTCCCCCTTCCCACTTGTCCCCCTCCCCTTCAGCCCTCACAATACCCCCATCCTCTCACATTCACCTGCCAGTGTTCTGTCCCCCTTCCCACTTGTCCCCCTCCCCTTCAGCCCTCACAATACCCCCATCCTCTCACATTCACCCGCCAGTGCTCTGTCCCCCTTCCCACTTGTCCCCCTCCCCTTCAGCCCTCACAATACCCCCATCCTCTCACATTCACCCGCCAGTGCTCTGTCCCCCTTCCCATTTGTCCCCTCCCCTTCAGCCCTCACAATACCCCCATCCTCTCACATTCACCCCAATTGCCTTGTCCCCCTCCCCAATTCAGCTCCCGCAATACCCCAATCCTCTCACATTCCCCCCAGTGCCGTATCCCCCTACCTCACTTCAGCTCCCACAATAAAGTGACCATGACATGCCTTCATTTAATCCATCTAATAAATTCCATCCCCACTTACCGATGAAGTTTCCAGGCAGTGAGGCAGGACCAGGAAGTGTCTGAGAGAAATGCAAGGTGAGCACTGGGACCCAGCACACCTGAGCCAAACTGCAGCCTGATAGAAGCGCCTCAGGTCACTAAACCTGCACCATACAGTGCAAGGGGGAGACTCTGCAACTGGCCACTGTGTTACCAGTGTGTACAGTAATGGACAAAAGTTTTGAGAATGACACAAATATTAATTTTTACAAAGTCTACTGCTTCACTTTTTCTAATGGCAATTTGCATATACTCCAGAATGTTATAAAGAGTGATCAGCTTAACAGCAATTACTTGCAAAGTCAATATTTGGCTACAAAATGAACTTTATCCCCCAAAACACATTTCAACATCATTGCAGCCCTGCCTTAAAAGGACCAGCTAACCTCTTTTCAGTGATTGCTCCATTAACACAGGTGTGGGTGTTGATGAGGACATGGCTGGAGATCAATCTGTCATGATTAAGTAAGAATGAGACCACTGAACACTTTAAAAGGAGGCTGGTGCTTGGCATCATTGTTTCTCTTCTGTTAACCATGGTTATCTCTAAAGAAACACGTGCAGTCATCATTGCAATGCACAAAAATGGTCTAAGGCCTCTTTCACACTTCCGTTGTGTGACGTCCGCCCATCCTTGAAAATGGCGGATCCGTCAGAAAAGTAAAAAAACGGATGCAACCGATCCGCCAAGAAGATTTCACCCGGAAATGGTGAAAATTTCGTTATGGAAATGTAAATCCGGACGAGAGAGAGAGAGAGAGAGAGAGAGAGAGAGAGAGAGACCCCGGACACTGTTTTCTGCATTTTACTATAGTTTTCAATAGAGGCGACGGATCCGCCGGCGGATTCCGTCAAAAACGGAAGCTGGCGGATCCGCCGCCCATAGGTGGCCATTATACAAAATGGCGGATGCGGCGGATCCGCCGTTGTCCGCCATTTTGGCGGTCAAAAAAAAACGTTGCATTGGACGTTTTTTTAAAATGACGGACGCCAATTTTTTGGCGGATCCGTCCAAAAACGGACCTAACGGACGACCATCCGTCAAAATCCGTCACTAATGCAAGTCTATGGGAAAAAAACGGATCCGCCAAAAAAAATTGGCGGATCCGTTTTTTTCACATTTTGACGGATTTTGACTGACGTCGCACGACTGAAGTGTGAAAGAGGCCTAACAGGGAAGAGTATCGCAGCTAGAAAGATTGCACCTCAGTCAACAATCTATCGCATCATCAAGAATTTCAAGGAGAGAGGTTCCATTGTTGCCAAAAAGACTCCAGGGCGCCCAAGAAAGACCAGCAAGCGCCAGGACCGTCTCTTAAAAGTGTTTCAGCTGCGGGATCGGGCTACCAGCATTGCAGAGCTTGCTCAGGAATGGCAGCAGGCAGGTGTGAGTGCATCTGCACGCACTGTGAGGCGGAGACTCTTGGAGCAAGGCCTGGTCTCAAGGAGGGCAGCAAAGAAGCCACTTCTCTCCAGAAAAAACATCATGGACAGACTGATATTCTGCAAAAGGTACAGGCAGTGGACTGCTGAGGACTGGGTAAAGTTATTTTCTCTGATGAATCCCCTTTTCGATTGTTTGGGACATCAGGAAAACGCCTCATTCGGAGAAGACAAGGTGAGCGCTACCACCAGTCTTGTCTCATGCCAACTGTTAAGCATCCTGAAACCATTCATGTGTGGGGTTGCTTCTCAGCCAAGGGAATCTGCTCTCTCACAGTCTTGCCTAAAAACACAGCCATGAATAAAGAATGGTACCAGAATGTCCTCCAAGAGCAACTACTCCCAACCCTCCAAGAGCAGTTTGGCGATCAACAATGCCTTTTCCAGCATGATGGAGCACCTTGCCATAAAGCAAAGGTGATAACTAAATGGCTCAGGGAACAAAACATAGAGATTTTGGGTCCATGGCCTGGAAACTCCCCAGATCTTAATCCCATTGAGAACTTGTGGTCAATCATCAAGAGACGGGTGGACAAACAAAAACCTAAAAATTCTGACAAAATGAAAGCATTGATTGTGCAAGAATGGACTGCTATCAGTCAGGATTTGGTCCAGAAGTTGATTGAGAGCATGCCAGGGAGAATTGCAGAGGTCCTGAAGAAGAAGGGTCAACACTGCAAATATTGACTTGCTGCATTAACTCATTCTAACTGTCAATATAAGCTTTTGTTACTCATATGTTTGCAATTATATTTCTGTCTGTGATAAAAACATCTGTCAAACACACATAAAAACCAGAGGGCAGCAGATCATGTGAAAATATAATATTTGTGTCATTCTCAAAACTTTTGGCCATGACTGTAGAGTCTCCGTCAGGCAGGCAAGCAGGCATTTTCTTGCTCTCCTCCTATGCTGTGATTTGCCTCATAACTCCCGGTGGGACCCTTCTTCATGTGATGGGGCCTGGGGCGACAGCCCCATCTGCGCCCCCCCAGTTGCTGCGCTACTGAACCCAGGGTAACCACTAAACAACTAAAGACCTCTCTCACATTAGCTAATGTTAATTCTCATGAGTCCACCATAAGGAGGATCGTGTGTTTGGCAAAAAGAAAATTGCTTTCCGTCTGCAGTTTGCTAGTGATCATTTGGACTAGCCAGAAGGCTATTGGAACAATGCAGACTAATCAACAATTACCGGAAGTGTTTTAGATGCAGTTATTGCCATTCCAAGAGGTCACATCAGATCTAGAAAGCAAAGGTTCACATCTGCCACACACAGACGTGAAATTGGATCATTTTCCTCATTTAAAAAAATTTAAAATTCTGA
This sequence comes from Oophaga sylvatica, assembly GCA_033576555.1. NCBI lineage: Eukaryota > Metazoa > Chordata > Amphibia > Anura > Dendrobatidae > Oophaga > Oophaga sylvatica. The sequence continues at coordinate 385,252,049 of JARQOD010000003.1, forward strand.
TATTTTTTTCTCCTTTGTTTTATTTGGTTCTTTATATACTTTTACTTTGTAGGAATCTGTACTCACTTGGCTGCGGTTCAGGTAGGAGACAGGAAGCGGTATTGTTGAAATGTCCAAGCAAGTTTATTAAAATGACATAAACCACTCTGGATAGGAAAACAAATGAACAGCCTTTTCCAGCACATAGTAAACAAACAGAACAGAAAAATAAACAGTCAATATAGTACTGCAGGTCTCCCCGCTGGGGTCAGTGTCTTTAGCACTACACACCCCCAGCCACAGACTCTGAATGAGACAATTGGCCTCCATTTTATTAGCCAAACCACACCCCTGGTGTTGGGATATGTGAGCAGGCATTCCCACCCATCTCTTATGACCACTCGTAAAACCCGGCCCTAGAATGGCCAAATAACTCTCTCAGCACTATATGTGCTAGAGCATACTTCCGAGCTCACATCACAGCTAATAGCCACGATGACACATATCTCCCCTCAAGGACTCGTCCGGCACCCATCTTACATATCCTCCCCCTCTGCCCAAAGCCGGATGACTTTGCACCTTCTGCCAATAAACAATGGATCCTTGACAGAGCGTCAGCTTTGCCATGCAATTTCCCTGGCCTATGCTCCACATGGAAGTTAAAATCCTGAAGTGCTAGGAACCACCTGGTCACTCTGGCATGACGCAGTAGCGATCTCGTTAGCGACGCAGCTGTGTGTGACATGTAGCGGCCATGTGGCCCCTGCTGAGATGTCGTTGATCGCTTATGAACGTTCTGAGCTATTTTTTGGTCGTTAGTGTCCCGCTGGTGAGCCTGAATCGCTGAGTATGACACCCTTTATGAACGACTTCACCAGCGTCGCAGGTGGGACTAGATTTTCCAAACGACCGCAGAGGTCGTTATACAGATCGCTGATGAGTTGTGTTTGGAATCTAACTAGCGATCACATAGCGATCGCACCAGCGATCTCGCCAGGTCGTGTCGTCGTGATCGCTGGTGCGATCGCTAAGTGTGACAGTGCCTTAAGAGATAGTAAATTAAGGAATCCAAGGCCCAATTGATAGCTAAATATTCCTTTTCCACTATGGAATAGATGACAACTTCCAGCTAAGATACATTATGGGGTGCTCTTCAACGCTCACCTCTTGAGATAATACAGCACCCAGCCCAACATCCGATGCGTCCGTCTGGACCACAAACTCATTGGAGAAATCAGGTGCTACCAGCACCGGCTGTTTGCACTGGTCCAGCTTCAGTTCCTGGAAGGCCGTCTCAGCTTCTGGGAACCACTTAGCCATAGCCGACTTTGTCGCTTTAAGGAGATCCGTCAGAGAGGTGGCTACCATGGTGAAGTTCGGGATGAACCGGCAGTAATATCCCACAACACCCTGACCTGTTTCTTGAGATGGGTTGTGGCCAGCCCTGGATCACCTCAACTTTATTTATCTGGGGCTTTATTTTGCCCCTACATACAACATAGCCCAAGTATCTCGCTTCCTCGATTCTCAAGGCACACTTCTTCGGATTTATGGAAAACCCCACCTTCCGTAGAGCATCAAATACCGCCTGGACCTTGCTCAGATGGCTTCCCCCACCCTGGCTGAAGATTACAATATCGTACAGGTAGGCCGCTGCATACCTCTTGTGAGGAGCTAGGATCCGGTCCATGGCTCTCTGGAACGTTGCTGAAACGCCTTTTAACCCAAACAGCATCCTTGTGTATTGGAAGCATCCATCTGGTGTTGAGAACGCAGTCTTTTCTTTGGCGCCCTGGGACATGGGGATTTGCCAATACTCTTTTGTGAGGTCAAGGGTAGTAATGTACTGAGCTTGCCCTAGCCTCTCAATTAATTCATTGACCCAAAGCATCGGGTAGGCATCGGTCTTAGAAACCTCATTCAGCTTCCAATAGTCATTGCAAAATCTCCATTCCCCATCTGGTTTCGGCACTAGGACTATTGGACTGGACCAGCCACTCTTGGATTCCTCGAAGACTCCCAGGCTCAGCATCCGCTTCATCTCCTTTTGTTGAGGAGAGCCTTAAGATCTAATACTTAATTAACCTCAAGACATAAGAGATTGAGAGGAACTACCCATAAAGTGTATTATTTCACCTTACATAAGCTTGCTCAGATGCAAGTGTGACACTAAAGATGGCTGCCATTTCCTGTTTCACTACAAACCATGTGCTCCATGACTGGTATCCAAGATGACGCCCACCCTGAGGACCTCATATATCCGCCCACGATGACACCCACTCTGATGACCTCATGGACCAACCCAGCCTGGTGACCTCATGAATCCGCCCAAGATGACGTCCATTTTCCAACCCACTAACCAATGGAATACATCTGATCACTCTCATTGTACAGCTGACCGAGCCCCTTACAGGGGATATATGAACCTATGTTTGAGTCAATAAAGCTCTCTCTCTCTCTTGCCCTCTTGGAGCTGTGTGCCATAGATTGATCAAAGAGAGGTTACATCTGACTGTGTCTCTGGTGTGATTTCTTTAGTGCGCACTGATCAATATCAATTGGGCCAGGAGCAGGCAACTAGTGAAGATTTCTTATTGTTCAACCTAACACTTTGAGATCACCTGTCGGCGTGCTTCGGAAATCCGGTATGGCTTCATGTTGACCCGGACATAAGGCTCCGTCAGAATGTCATATTCTGTGACCTTTGTACAACCTGGACGTTCTGAGAACAGGTCTCTGTTACCCTGTAGCAGCTCTCTGCACTGCAGCTTCTGCGAGCGAGATAAGGTCTCTAACAGAAACACAACAAGAGGCATACAATACACCAGGGATCACTTAAGAATATATCAAATGATTCATCTTTATTGACATACTAAACACTATAAAGTAAACGCATTAAAAACAAAAAACAATCAACAAGCTCATAATAGAGCTGCAAACGCTACCCAAACCCCTCCTATATTAAAGGTGATATATATCACATTCACTACATACCCATCTTTATATGAAGAAAAACAATTGAAATAGGGCAGACAGTAACTCAATTTGCAACACATCAACCACAATGTCTAATGAACAATTTCAATAAACTGAAATGAACTGAACCGAAATGAATATAACCACTGAGAGACCTGGCAATGGACTCTAAGATGTAGCTGCAATTCCTTGCTTAGCCTATAGGCAAAAGTGAGATCCCCATCACACTAATTGTGTACAGATAAAAAACACACAAAGTGCAATACAATCACTCCCTTATAGAGTGCAGGCAACAAACATCACAAAAGCAATAACTGTGGGAGGATAGTCCCCATCCTGTAGTGTGATACTACCTGTACCTAAGGATGCGCAAAGATGGAGGTTAATGTCACTAAAGCAAAGAGACAAAGATCTAGGCTGGAAGGTTAACAAAGGGGGAAAAGGGCAGGGAAATGGAACATGCCTGACATAAGGTCTCTGCCACCTTAACATCCTTTGCACCGACATCGGACTATCGGACTTGGCCAGCAGACAAGGAGCTTCCACAGGTTCTCTGTCCTGCCACGGTTTGATCAGGTTCACGTGGTACACCTGGTAGGGTTTCCGCTTCCCCGGGTGGTGAACTTTGTAGTTGATCTCACCAACTTTCTCCACTACCTCATAGGGACCCTGCCACTTGGCCAGGAATTTGGTCTCTACTGTGGGCACCAGCACAAGTACTCGATCCCTGGGTTGAACTGTTTTACCCTGGCGGACCTATTATACACTCTGGACTGGGATTCCTGAGCCTTGTGGAGGTGCTCCTTCATAATGGGCATCATATTGGCAATCCTCTCTTGCATCTGGGTGACATGCTCTACCACGTTTCTATAGGGGGTGGTTTCAGCCTCCAAGGATTCCTATGCCACAACCAGGATCCCCCGAGGATGTCGTCCATAAAGCAGTTTGAATGGGGAGAAGCCAGTGGAAGCTTGGGGAACTTCCCGGATGGAGAACAACCGGTAAGGAAGCAGACAGTCCCAGTCTTGGCTGTCCTTCACTGCTTTCTTCAGCATAGCCTTCAAGGTTTTGTTAAACCTCTCCACCAGCCCATCAGTCTCAGGATGGTACACTGAGGTTCTGAGCTGGGAATTTTGCAGGGACTTGCACAACTCCCTCATCACCTTCGACATGAACTGGGTCCCTTGGTTCCTTAGTATCTCCTTCAGCAACCCGCTTCAGGAGAAGATATGGATCAGCTTCTTAGAGATACACTTGGCAGAGGCACTTACTAAGGGTACTGCCTCTGGGTACCGGGTAGCATAATCCAGGACCACCAATATGTATTGATGTCCTCTTGCAAACTTTACCAGAGGTCTCACCAGGTCCATCGCTATCCGCTCGAATGGCACCTCGATGATGGACAACGGTACCAGAGGACTGTGGAACTGGCACGTGGGGCAGGAACGACGGTAGTTCAAGATTTCTCTGTAACACCCAGGCCAGTAGAATCTCTGCAGAATGTGCTCCTGGGTCTTATCTGCCCCAAGGTGATCACCCAACACATGGGAATGAGCCATGTCTAACATCCTGCATCTATAGGGCCCTGACACCAGTAACTGCTCTATCACATCACCCCTTAGCTTGGTTACCTTATAAAGCAAATCACCAATAACAGAAAAATGAGGGAACCGACTGTCGGCCTCCAACTCCTGAGGCACACCATTTAACTCAGTAACATTTTTAATTGCCCCTTTAACCCCTTACTGCCATCGGACGTACTATCCCGTCCATGGTACCTGGGCCCATATGACCGGGGACGGGATAGTACGTCCAGCCCTTTAATGCGACATTGCGACTTAAGTCGCAATGATCGCATTAAAATTCCGACGCCATCTTACCTCAGGAGAGATGGCGCCGGCATCCCGGGGTCTGTCACCGCCCACCCTCACTCCCGATCGCTGTGATTGGCTGTTCAATTCTGAACAGCCAATCGCAGCCTTTCTCACTGTTTCAGCCAATCCGATGGGCTGAAACAGTGAGATCCCAGGCTAGAATCGAGTACCGATGTACTCGATCCTAGGCCTGGGCATAGAAAGGAGCAGACCCCCCCTGGATTGGCGCGATCGCCGATCACATCGATCGCGCCAATCGCAGGGCACAGCCGCGGTGTATCCGCGCTGTGCCCTGCCTGTACCTGCCTGGATCGGTGCAGTAATAGCACCGATCCTAGGCCGGAGCCTAGGACAGGCCCAGTAGGGCCTTCAGCTGCTGATTGGCGCGATCGATGTCATAGACGATCGCGCCAATCACAGGGCACAGCAGCGGTGTGACCGCTCTGTGCCCTGCTTCCTGACCTGCCGGTGACCTGCCTAGGAATCGGAGCAGTGAGCTCCGATTACTAGGCCGGTGCCTAGCAACCGGCAAAACAAGGGTCTCCTCTGATTGGTGGGATCGATGTGATCATCGATCCCACCAATGACAGGTCACAGCAGCGATGTGACCGCTCTGTGACCTGTCTGCAAACTGGATCTGACCTGTCTGACCGCACTGCAGGGGTCCTCACACTTGCTGAGGATTCCTGCAGTGCGGTCACACGCCAGATCTCCTCCTGTGCTGGGCCTTGTGGTGCCACAGTAGCCTGTGACACCACAACTCCTGCTGAAGAAAGAAGAGAGAAGAAAGAAGAGAGAAAAGAAGAGAGAAGAAAGAAGAGAGAAGAAAGAAGAGAGACTACAAACGTGAGTTTTTGAGCCCCGATCCCTGCCCGATCCACCCCAATCCCCCATTCCCCCCTCCCCCCCTTCCCTTTCCCCCTCTTTTTACCCCCCCTTTGCACACATTTAGCAGCCGCCGAGCGTTGATTGGTGACGCAGTTCACCGATCAACACTCGTGCTCGTTTTTCTTTTGCACCCCCCTCCGTGCGCACTTCCAGCAGCCGCGGAACTTTGATAAGTGACACCAGTCACTTATCAGAGCTCGTTCCTGCAGGTTTTTTTTTTTTTTCACCCCACTTTCCGCCACTCCCGTGCGCACATCTAGCAGCCGCGGAACTTTGATAAGTGACACCGGTCACTTATCAGAGCTCGTTCCTGCCGTTTTTTTTTTTTTTTTTCACTCCCCTTTCCGCCACTCCTGTGCGCACTTCCAGCAGCCGCGGAACTTTGATAAGTGACACCAGTCACTTATCAGAGCTCGTTCCTGCAGTTTTTTTTTTTTTTCACTCCCCTTTCTGCCACTCCTGTGCGCACATCCAGCAGCCGCGGAACTTTGATAAGTGACACCAGTCACTTATCAGAGCTCGTTCCTGCAGTTTTTTTTTTTTCACCCCACTTTCCGCCACTCCCGTGCGCACATCTAGCAGCCACGGAACTTTGATAAGTGACACCGGTCACTTATCAGAGCTCGTTCCTGCCGGTTTTTTTTTTTTTTTTCACTCCCCTTTCCGCCACTCCTGTGCGCACATCTAGCAGCCGCGGAACTTTGATAAGTGACACCGGTCACTTATCAGAGCTCGCTCCTGCCGTCTTTTTTTTTTTTCACTCCCCTTTCCGCCACTCCTGTGCGCACATCCAGCAGCCGCGGAACTTTGATAAGTGACACCAGTCACTTATCAGAGCTCGTTCCTGCATTTTTTTTTTCACTCCCTTTTCCGCCACTCCTGTGCGCACATCCAGCAGCCGCGGAACTTTGATAAGTGACACCAGTCACTTATCAGAGTTCGTTCCTGCAGTTTTTTTTTTTTCACTCCACTTTCCGCCACTCCCGTGCGCACATCTAGCAGCCGCGGAACTTTGATAAGTGACACCGGTCACTTATCAGAGCTCGTTCCTGCCGTGTTTTTTTTTTTTTCACTTCCCTTTCCGCCACTCCTGTGCGCACATCCGGCAGCCGCGGAACTTTGATAAGTAAAACCGGTCACTTATCAGAGCTCGTTCCTGCCGTTTTTTTTTTTTTTTTTTCACTTCCCTTTCCGCCACTCCTGTGCGCACATCCGGCAGCCGCGGAACTTTGATAAGTGACACCGGTCACTTATCAGAGCTCGTTCCTGCCGTTTTTTTTTTTTTTCACTTCCCTTTCCGCCACTCCTGTGCGCACATCCGGCAGCCGCGGAACTTTGATAAGTGACACCGGTCACTTATCAGAGCTCGTGCCTGCTGGTTTAGACTTTTTTTCACAGGCATTTTTTTCCCTATTCTCTTTCTTTTCTTTTAGCTTTTTCCTTTCAGCATAGTTTGCACCAACCACTATCCCCCCCCCCACACACACACACAGTTATAAATAAAGTTCACACAAAGCACCACATTCACAAAAAAAATGTCCCGCTCGTCACGTTCTTCCCAACAGCGCTATTCAGTGGAAGAGGCATACGCTTTACTTGCCTCCGACACTGATAGCGAGGGAGAGGATCCCACATTTCTTTACTTTTCAGATTCTTCATCCTCTTCTTCTCTTCCTCCTCTTCCTCATCTTCCTCCTCGGGTCCTGCGGAACCGCCATGCAGACGCCCCAGGACAGAAGATGAGGCAGCGCCCACCCCTGAAAATGAACCAGCGCACCCCTCTTCGGACCCCATATGGACCCCGCCCCCCGAAAATTACGAGCCACTGATTCCTGATTTTGTGGCAGAATCAGGAATCAAGTTTGACACCACGGGCCTCAGAGAAATAGACTTTTTCAAAGTCTTTTTCTCTGAGGATTTTATTAACCTCGTGGTGGAGCAAACTAATTTGTACGCTTGGCAATTTTTGGCGCAAAACCCAGTGTCATCATTTTCCAACTGGTCTCCTGTAGACGCAGGTGAAATGATGCAGTTTTGGGGCCTGGTCCTCCATATGGGGATCCTGAAGAAGCCAGAACTTCGGCAATATTGGAGTGTTGATATTTTATACAACACTCCACTGTTCCGAATGGTCATGGCTCGGACGCGTTTTGAGGCCATCCACAAATTCCTGCATTATAATGATAATGCACAGTGTCCCCCACAAAATGACCCCAACTTTGACCGTCTGTTCAAAGTTCGGCCGGTCATCGAACACTTCAGCAAAAAGTTTGCTGAAGTGTACGTGCCCCAAAGGGACATCTGCGTGGATGAGTCCTTGGTTCATTTTAAGGGACGGCTCAGATTCCGCCAGTACCTGCCCAGCAAGAGGGCAAGGTACGGAATTAAACTCTACAAGCTGTGCGAGAGTACCTCAGGGTACACGCACAGCTTTAGAGTTTACGAAGGAAAGGACACCAGGATTGAACCCCCTGAGTGTCCCCCCGTCCTGGGAGTGAGTTGGAAAATTGTGTGGGATTTGGTGCACCCACTGCTGGATAAAGGTTATCACCTTTACACCGATAACTTTTATTCCAGCGTCCCACTCTACAAATCCCTCTCTGCGCGAGGTACCGCAGCTTGCGGTACCGTCCGCAAAAATCAGAGAGGCCTCCCGAAGACGCTACTTGGGCAGATGCTCAGAAAGGGTGAGAGCAGAGCCCAATGTAGCGACCACCTGTTGGTGGTCAAGTACAAGGACAAGAGGGATGTCCTTCTCTTGACCACCATACATGGTGATGGCAGCGCCCTCAGCACTGTACGGGGTACCTCTACACAGGTCCGCAAACCGGACTGTGTACTGGGGTACAATAAATACATGGGGGGTGTTGATCTCTCTGATCAACTCCTCCAACCGTACAGTGCTTTGAGAAAGGCCAAGGTGTGGTACAAGAAGCTGTCCGTGCACATCGTCCAAATGGCAATGCTCAACGCTTTCCTGCTGTCACGATGTGCACGCAACAGCGATACGACGTACCTTCAGTTCCAGGAGGTAGTGGTTAAGGCCCTGATGTTTGGCGCTCAGGAAACAGCGGGCCCCAGTACTTCTGGAACTGAAGGTGCTCGTATCATACCAGGTCAGCATTTCCCGGGGGTGGTCCCGCCAACTGGAAGCAAAGGTAAGCCGCAAAAAAGGTGCCGAGTGTGTTACAAAAGGGGAATACGCAAGGACACCACTTACCAATGCGACACCTGCCCCGAAAAACCTGGCCTGTGTATGAAGGATTATTTCAAATTGTACCACACCTCAATGCACTACTAATTTACTTTACAGGAAAGATTAGTTCCAGAACGGGGGCACATTTAGAAAAGTTCCTTGGAGTCTACTTTCCAAAATTATGTCACTTGTGTTTTTTTTTTACTGTTTAGGCACATCAGGAGCTCTGCAAACGGAACATGACGCCCGCAGACCATTCCATCAGTCTGCATTCCAAAACGTCACAACTTCCCTTCTGAGCCCCAACTTGTGCCCAAACAGTTTTTTTCCCACATATGGGGCACCAGTGTACTCAGGAAAAATTGGACAACAATTTTTGGTGTCCAATTTCTCCTCTTACCCTTGGGAAAATAAAAAATTGGGGACTAAAACATCATTTTTGTGAGGATAAAAGTAGGATTTTTTATTTTTAACACCTGGGCATTATAAACTTTAGTGAAACACTTGGGGGTTCAAAATGCTCACCACACACCTAGGTAAGTTCCTTAGGGGGTCTAGTTTCCAAAATGGGGTCACTTGTGGGGGTTTCCACTGTTTAGGCACATGAGGGGCTCTGCTAACGGAACATGACGCCCGCAGACAATTCCATCAAAGTCTGCATTCCAAAACGTCACTGCTTCCCTTCTGCGCCCTGCCATGCGCCCAAACAGTGGTTCCCCCCAACATATGGGGTATCAGTGTACTCAGGACAAATTGGACAACAACTTTTGTGGTCCAATTTCTCCTGTTACCCTTGGGAAAATAAAAAATTGGGGACTAAAACATCATATTTGTGGAAATTTTTTTTTTTTTTTTTTATTCACGCCAGGGCATTATAAACTTTAGTGAAACACTTGGGGGTTCAAAATGCTCACCACACACCTAGATAAGTTCATTAGGGGGTCTAGTTTCCAAAATGGGGTCACTTGTGGGGGGTTTCCACTGTTTAGGCACATCAGGGGCCCTCCAAACGCGACATGGCGTCCGTTCGCAATTCCAGCCAATTTTGGTTTGGAAAAGTCAAACGGCGCTCCTTCCCTTCAAGCCCTGCCGTGCGCCCAAACAGTGGTTCCCCCCACATATGGGTATCAGCGTACTCAGGACATGTTGGACAACAACTTTGTGGTCCAATTTCTCCTCTTACCCTTGGAAAATAAAATTTGGGGACTAAAACATCATGTTTGTGGAAAAAATATGATTTTTTTCTTCACGGCTCTACATTACAAACTTGCGTGAAGCACTTGAGGGTTCAAAGTGCTCACCACACATCTAGATAAGTTCCTTAGGGGTCTAGTTTCCAAATGGGTCACATGTGGGGGTTTCCACTGTTTAGGCACATCAGGGGCCCTCCAAACGCAACATGGCGTCCGTTCGCAATTCCAGCCAATTTGGTTTGGAAAAGTCAAACGGCGCTCCTTCCTTTCAAGCCCTGCCGTGCGCCCAAACAGTGGTTCCCCCCACATATGGGGTATCAGCGTACTCAGGACATGTTGGACAACAACTTTTGTGGTCCAATTTCTCCTCTTACCCTTGGGAAAAAAAATTTGGGGACTAAAACATCATGTTTGTGGAAAAAATATGATTTTTTTCTTCACGGCTCTACATTACAAACTTGCGTGAAGCACTTGGGGTTCAAGTGCTCACACACATCTAGATAAGTTCCTTAGGGGTCTAGTTTCCAAAATGGGGTCACATGTGGGGGTTTCCACTGTTTAGGCACATCGGGGCCCTCCAAACGCGACATGGCGTCCGTTCGCAATTCCAGCCAATTTTGGTTGGAAAAGTCAAACGGCGCTCCTTCCCTTTCAGCCCTGCCGTGCGCCCAAACAGTGGTTCCCCCACATATGGGGTATCAGCGTACTCAGGACATGTTGGACAACAACTTTGTGTCCAATTTCTCCTCTTACCTTGGGAAAATAAAAATTTGGGGACTAAAACATCATGTTTGTGGAAAAAATATGATTTTTTTCTTCACGGCTCTACATTACAAACTTGCGTGAAGCACTTGAGGGTTCAAAGTGCTCACCACACATCTAGATAAGTTCCTTAGGGGGTCTAGTTTCCAAAATGGGTCACATGTGGGGGGTTTCCACTGTTTAGGCACATCAGGGGCCCTCCAAACGCGACATGGCGTCCGTTCGCAATTCCAGCCAATTTTGGTTGGAAAAGTCAAACGGCGCTCCTTCCTTTCAAGCCCTGCCGTGCGCCCAAACAGTGGTTCCCCCCCACATATGGGGTATCAGCGTACTCAGGACATGTTGGACAACAACTTTGTGGTCCAATTTCTCTCTTACCCTTGGGAAAATAAAAATTTGGGACTAAAACATCATGTTTGTGGAAAAAATATGATTTTTTTTCTTCACGGCTCTACATTACAAACTTGCGTGAAGCACTTGAGGGTTCAAAGTGCTCACCACACATCTAGATAAGTTCCTTAGGGGGTCTAGTTTCCAAATGGGGTCACATGTGGGGGGTTTCCACTGTTTAGGCACATCAGGGGCCCTCCAAACGCGACATGGCGTCCGTTCGCAATTCCAGCCAATTTTGGTTTGGAAAGTCAAACGGGCTCCTTCCCTTTCAGCCCTGCCGTGCGCCCAAACAGTGGTTCCCCCCACATATGGGGTATCAGCGTACTCAGGATGTTGGACAACAACTTTTGTGGTCCAATTTCTCCTCTTACCCTTGGGAAAATAAAAATTTGGGGACTAAAACATCATGTTTGTGGAAAAAATATGATTTTTTTTCTTCACGGCTCTACATTACAAACTTGCGTGAAGCACTTGAGGGTTCAAATGCTCACCACACATCTAGATAAGTTCCTTAGGGGGTCTAGTTTCCAAAATGGGGTCACATGTGGGGGGTTTCCATGTTTAGGCACATCAGGGGCCCTCCAAACGCGACATGGCGTCCGTTCCAATTCCAGCCAATTTTGGTTTGGAAAAGTCAAACGGCGCTCCTTCCCTTTCAGCCCTGCCGTGCGCCCAAACAGTGGTTCCCCCCACATATGGGGTATCAGCGTACTCAGGACATGTTGGACAACAACTTTTGTGGTCCAATTTCTCCTCTTACCCTTGGGAAATAAAAATTTGGGGACTAAAACATCATGTTTGTGGAAAAAATATGATTTTTTTTCTTCACGGCTCTACATTTACAAACTTGCGTGAAGCACTTGAGGGTTCAAAGTGCTCACCACACATCTAGATAAGTTCCTTAGGGGGTCTAGTTTCCAAAATGGGGTCACATGGGGGGGTTTCCACTGTTTAGGCACATCAGGGGCCCTCCAAACGCGACATGGCGTCCGTTCGCAATTCCAGCCATTTTGGTTTGGAAAAGTCAAACGGCGCTCCTTCCCTTTCAAGCCCTGCCGTGCGCCCAAACAGTGGTCTCCCCCCACATATGGGGTATCAGCGTACTCAGGATAAGTTGGACAACAACTTTTGTGGTTCAATTTCTCCTCTTACCCTTGGGAAAATAAAAATTTGGGGACTAAAACATCATGCTTGTGGAAAAAATATGATTTTTTTTTTTCACGGCTCTACATTACAAACTTGCGTGAAGCACTTGAGGGTTCAAACTACTCACCACACATCTAGATAAGTTCCTTAGGGGGTCTAGTTTCCAAAATGGGTCACGTGTGGGGGGTTTCCACTGTTTAGGCACATCGGGGCCTCTCCAAACGCGACATGGCGTCCGTTCTCAATTCCAGCCAATTTTGGTTTGGAAAAGTCAAACTGCGCTCCTTCCATTCCGAGCTCTGCCGTGTGCCCAAACAGTGGTTTTCCCTCACATATGGGGTATCGGCGTACTCAGGAGAAATTGCACAACAACTTTATCAGTCCTTTTTCTCCTTTTTCCCTTGTGAAAATAAAAAAAATGTTTGTAAAAGATCATTTTTGTGACTAAAAAGTAAAATGTTAATTTTTTCCTTCCATGTTGCTTCAGCTCCTGTGAAGCACCTGAAGGGTTAATAAACTTCTTGAATGTGGTTTTGAGTACCTTGAGGGGTGTAGTTTTTAGAATGGTGTCACTTTTGGGTATTTTCTGCTATATAGACCCCTCAAAGTGACTTCAAATATGAGGTGGTCCCGAAAAAAAATGGCTTTGTAAATTTTGTTGTAAAAATGAGAAATCGCTGGTCAACTTTTAACCCTTATAATTTCCTAACAAAAAAAAATTTTGTTTCCAAAATTGTGCTGATGTAAAGTAGACATGTGGGAAATGTTATTTCTTAACTATTTTGTGTGACATATTTCTCTGTTTTAAGGGAATAAAAATTCAAAGTTTGAAAATTGCAAAATTTTCAAAATTTTCGCCATATTTGCGTTTTTTTCATAAATAAATGCAAGTTATATGGAAGAAATTTTACCACTATCATGAAGTACAATATGTCACGAGAAAACAATCTCAGAATCGCGAAGATCCGTTGAAGCGTTCCAGAGTTATAACCTCATAAAGAGACAGTGGTCAGAATTGTAAAAATTGGCCCGGTCATTAACGTGCAAACCACCCTTGGGGTGAAGGGGTTAAGAGTTAGGTCACTGAGTTGGGTGGTTCCAAAGTTTCCCCCGTAAACCTCCAGCTCAGGGACGTTGGCCTCAGGGGATGTGGCCTCATCCTCATTGCCAATAACCACACAAAATGGAAACCTATCGTCCGCAGCCTGCGATGAGGTTTCTTTGGGAGCAATCTGGCTATTGTCTGGATAACCAGACGTCCTTCCTTTTCCTCACAAGTCCAAAAAAAAAAAATGCAAAGAACCGCACTATTATAATAGGGTGCAATAGGTCCTTAACCACGCTGACCTCATGGGACTCTGTGCCACAGTTTGTGTTGATGACCAATTGGGCCACAGGATTCAGGTTGCAACCATTTTTGGTCGAGGTGTAGGAGGTCAAACATTTGGGACCGGGGAGGTTTGTCACTGCGATAGGTCCAATGGTGCACTCACTGCGCCCTGACAGTCAGAGGCACTCCTAAGCGTGCCAATATCTCAGCCTTTAACTTACATACGCTTTAGCATCCTATAACGCCAGGTCATAATAGGCCTTCTGCGGTTCACCTGTCAAATATGGTGAAAGAACCTCCGCCCACTGCTCCAGAGGCAATTTCTCGCGCATCGCCATACTCTCAAACACCATCAGGAACGCCTTGATGTCATCACCCGGGGTCATCTTTTGCAATGCTCTTCTTACAGTCTTCGTTACGTGAGAGTCATCACCTGGATTTGGGATTAGGGCGCTCGTCCTGCCCTGGATGGCGGTTGCCAGAAGCTGCATCTGCTGATGTTGCTCCTGCTGGCTCTGCAGGATCTGCTGCTGCTGCTTTTGCTGGATCTGCTGTAACAACAGCCTGTTGGTCTCTTGCTGTTGCTGCTATGCCTGGACCAGGTGTTTCTACAGTTCCTCCATGTTATCAGATTTCCCTCCTGCAGCCGTTTTCACCCAGGACACGCCGTATCGGCAGTCACACTGCCTCTTGGGATTCGTGCCCATGCTTCTAATTGTAGGGATCTGTACTCACTCGGCTGCGGTTGAGGTAGGCACAGGAAGCAGTATTGTTGAAATGTCCAAGCAAGTTTATTAAAATTGCATAAACTGCTCTGGATAGCAAAACAATCGAACAGCCTTTTCCAGCACAAAGTAGCAAACATAAAAAAAACAGTCCGCATACTACAACGGGTCCGCCCGCTCAGGTCAATGTCTTTAGCACACACACAATGGAGGACTCTACTCCTCCAGTCACAGAAACAGAATGAGACATTTGGCCTCCATTTTATTAGCCAAACCTCGCCCCTGTGATTGGGATATGTGAAGTTATTCCCACCCATCTCTGATGGCCGCTTGTAAAACCCAGCCTTGGAATGGCCAAATTACTCTCTCAGCACTATACATGCTGGAGCATACTTCCGAGCTCAAATCACCGCAGCTAATAGCCGCAATGACACATCTCCTCCCCTCCAGAACTCGTCCGGAGGTCACCTTACAACTTGTGTGAAAAATCTGATGACATTTGTATAAATATGTCAAATTCTCAAGGGTTCACATACTGTCAACCACCACTGTGCTCTCTAATATCTATCTATCTATCTAAAATCTTTTCTATCAGTGTAATATCTAAGCATCTATTTATCTTATACTTCTCTAATAGCTATTTATCTATCTGTGCTACCCGTGACATCCCCCATAGACATCAACGGGCTCGGTGCCGAGTACCCCAAAGCCCTGGTACGTGCGACTCATTTTCTCTGGCGTCACGAACAGGATTGCGTGCCCTGCAGCAACGGAGTAACTTGTGCCAGTTGCCACCGGGTACTGTGTGCCTCACTAAAAGACTGTGTTTTGTATGTGGTGAAGATTTCCCGCCATTTGCCGCCATTGCCCGCCATTTACAGCGCCACGGCGCGAAAACTAGTGGGCGTACCTGCAAAAGCGCGCTGAGTCCTGGACATGCCCCCAACGCTGACGCGGCGGCAGGTCCTGTGAAGAGCTACAGTGAACGCTCTGACGTCAGAGCGCCAGCGACGCAGGTCCTCCTACACACCCCTGTGCCCTGCGGAGCTGCAGCCTTCAGAGAAGGTAGGCTACAATTAACTAGTGTAGCGCCGGCGCCAGCGTCCCTGTCCTCTGCCAGGCAGGGACGCTGTTCCCCTGCGCCAGCGTCCTCTGCCAGGCAGGGACGTCGCTCCCCTTACCCTCACACAGCGTCCTCCTTCCGCCCTGCTGGGGCTGCGCGCTCCTTCCCTGCCACTGGGCTTAGGGCGCGCGCGCGTGCACGCCCCCGCTCTTAAAGGGGCCGCGCGCATCTTTCAAAAAAGGTCCCCGGCCATTGCCGGAGGACTCCACCTTATATAAAGCACCTCCTCCTTAATGGAGGTGCCCGAGCAATGTTGTTGCACTGTTCACTACTCTGCTTCAGCCCTCAGGTTCCGTTACCAGTTACCTGCCTGTTTCCTGCCATTTTGCTGTCTGCTGCCTGTCCGCTAGCCTACCTGGAGGCTCCATCGTCCGACAGTCTGCCCGCCATCACCTGCCAGTCTGTCTATTGACCAGCCTGTCCGTTTATCTGCTGATGTTCACCGGTTACCAGTCTGCTAGCCTACCTGTAGGTTCGGCCGTCACGTGCAGTGATCATCGGCTATTCCAGAGACTCTCGCCTGCTCACTTGGGGGCGCTCATCTGCCATCTGCCTGCTAGCCTACCTGGAGGTTCGGCCGTCACATGCGGTGACCATCGGCTATTCCAGAGACTCTCGCCTGCTCACTTGGGGGCGCTCATCTGCCATCTGCCTGCTAGCCTACCTGGAGGTTCGGCCGTCACATGCGGTGACCATCGGCTATTCCAGAGACTCTCGCCTGCTCACTTGGGGGCGCTCATCTGTCATCTGCCTGCTAGCCTACCGGGAGGCTCAGCCATCTCAGGTCGTATATACCTGTCTATCCAGAGACTGCCCCGGTCACTTGCCGTGACTACCTGCCTGTCTATCCAGAGACTGCCCCGGTCACTTGCCGTGACTACCTGCCTGTCTATCCAGAGACTGCCCCGGTCACTTGCCGTGACCTCCTGCCTGTCTGTCCAGAGACTGCCCCGGTCACTTGCCGTGACTACCTGCCTGTCTATCCAGAGACTGCCCTGGTCACTTGCCGTGACCTCCTGCCTGTCTGTCCAGAGACTGCCCTGGTCACTTGCCGTGACTTCCTGTCCGTCTTCCCCGGGCGCCACCCGCTCCTTTACAAGGAAAGCCTCCTTGTATAATAGCTCAGAGGTTCTGCCTCCCAGACCCGTTACAGTTTGCTCGGGCCCTGGAACCCGGTGGCACACAAACTCCCTCGCTCTCTGACCTGTGTCACGAACTTTCTCGTCAGAGGTCTCAACAGGAGTCCATCCTGGGTCACCTGCGGAATGTTAATTCCCGCCTGGACACTCTGACTGCTTCACCAGCAACCACCGCTGGCGCTATGACTCGCAATCCGGCAGTTCCGCTGCTCACCAATTCCGTGGTTTCCGTTCCCGGACCTCGACTCTCAGCGCCTCCTCGTTTTGGAGGCGACCCTGCTATGGCTCGGGGATTCATTAACCAGTGCTCCCTGCACTTTGAACTCCTGTCCCACCAGTTTAACTCCGACCGGGCCAAAATTGCCTTCATCATGTCGCATCTCTCCGGAGAGGCTCTGGCTTGGCTTAATCCTCTTTGGGAGAGAGAAGACACCCTGGTGTCCGACCTGCCTGCCTTTCTCTCGGCCTTCCGGAAGGTATTCGACGAACCCGGACGAAAGACCTCCTCCGCATCATCTCTGCTACGCCTCCGTCAGGGAAGTCTCACCGTGGGTCAATATGCCATACGGTTCCGTACCCTTGCCACGGAGCTGGCTTGGGATAATGACGCTCTGATATCTGTCTTCTGGGAGGGTCTGTCCGGTCGTATTAAAGATGAACTTGCCGGTCGGGACATTCCTACCTCTCTCGATGACCTAATAACTCTTGCCAATCGAATTGATCTACGGTTCCAGGAGCGCGCCAAAGAGGTCACCCGTGAGAGAAAGTTTCCTCGTCTAGCTCCTACTTTTCAGAAACCCGTAACTCCTTCCGTTTCTCCCCAGGTACACACTTCTGAGCCTATGCAGGTCGACCAGACCAAGATGGTCAAAGCCCGTCAGGACTTACGCCGTGCCGAGGGGAGTTGCTTCTACTGTGGCAGTAAGGAGCACCTGATCCGTACCTGTCCGGAGAGGTCGGGAAACGCCAGTGTCTAGGTTCGCTCGGAGAGGTCAATCTAGACAAGAATAAATCCTCTCCATCTCTGCTGCTGTCAGTCTCAATTCTTCTCGGTGAGAACCGTTTTTTCGAACTAGCCCAACTTGATTCTGGAGCAGCCGGGAATCTTGTTTCACAGGCTCTGGTAGAAAAATATTGCATTCCTACCAAACCTCTGGATGTACCAGTATCTGTCACTGCCGTGGATGGGGGTCTCCTACCACGTCCCATCCAACTTATCACCGAATCCATAATCCTGCAGGTGGGAATGTTGCATTCTGAGAGCATCTCGTTTCATGTTCTGCCTGGACTCTCTCACGCTTTCTTATTAGGTCTACCTTGGCTCCAAAAGCATGCACCCGTGCTCGACTGGCAGACTGGAGAGATCCTTCGCTGGGGACAGGACTGTCATAAAACGTGTTTGGTTCCTGTTCATCCCGTCCGTCCTTCTCCTACACCAACTAATCTACCTGGGCTCCCGATTCCCTATTGATCATTCGCTGATGTCTTTAATAAAAAGGAGGCAGAGACATTACCCCCTCACAGACCTTATGATTGCCCGATCGACCTGCTACCCGGTACTACGCCTCCCCGTGGGCGTATTTACCCATTGTCCGCTGCTGAGACCAGGTCGATGTCCGAATATATCGAGGAGAATTTGGCCAAGGGATTCATCCGGAAATCTACCTCCCCAGCGGGAGCAGGTTTCTTTTTCGTAAAAAAGAAAGACGGCTCTCTCCGTCCCTGTATTGACTACAGAGGTCTTAACCTGATCACGGTGAAGAATAAGTACCCTCTTCCGCTCATTCCAGAATTGTTTGATCGTCTGAGGGTGGCTAGAATCTTCACCAAACTGGATCTTCGTGGGGCATATAACCTAGTCCGTATCCGTCGGGGGATGAATGGAAGACGGCATTCAACACCCGGGACGGCCACTATGAGTATTTGGTGATGCCCTTTGGTCTCTGTAATGCTCCGGCAGTCTTTCAAGAGTTGGTCAATGACATCTTTCGAGACCTTCTCTACTCCTGCGTTGTGGTGTACCTGGACGACATCTTGGTCTTCTCTCCGGATCTCCAGTCTCACCGGAGGGACGTTCGTCAGGTTCTGCTCAGGCTCAGGCAGAATCACCTCTTCGCTAAATATGAGAAGTGCCTCTTTGAGCAGACCTCGCTTCCGTTTTTGGGCTACATCATTTCTCAGACAGGCCTACGAATGGATCCGGAGAAACTGTCTGCCATCGAGAAATGGCCCCGACCAGAGGGATTGAAGGCCATTCAGCGGTTCCTGGGCTTCGCCAATTATTACCGTCTCTTCATACCGCACTTCTCTTCCCGGACTGCTCCAATCTCCGCGCTCACCCGCAAGGACGCTAACCCCAAACAGTGGACGCCCGAAGCAGAGGAGGCCTTTCTTTCCTTAAAACAGGCCTTCTCTTCCGCTCCAGTGCTGCATCGCCCGGACGGCAACAAGCAGTTCTTCCTGGAGGTGGACGCTTCCTCCTCTGGAGTCGGAGCGGTACTTACTCAAAAGTCTTCTTCCGGGAGGATGGTATCTTGCGGCTTCTTCTCCAAACTCTTCTCCTCTTCTGAGCGCAATTACTCCATAGGAGACCGAGAGCTATTGGCCATCAAGTTGGCATTGGAGGAGTGGCGTTACCTACTCGAGGGGCTCTTCATCCGGTAATCATTTACACTGACCACAAAAATTTGGCTTACCTCCAGCATGCCCAGAGACTTAACCCTCGCCAAGCCCGGTGGTCCTTGTTTTTTGCTCGCTTTGACTTTCTTTTACATTTCCGCCCGGCAGACAAGAACATCAAAGCGGATGCCTTGTCCCGGTCCTTCCTGGTGTCGGATCTCGAGGAGGAACCTAAACATATCATCGATCCCGCCAGAGTGATGCAGGTGGCTCCCGTTAGTCTAAATCGTCTCCCTCCTGGTAAGACGTTCGTATCGGTACCCGATCGGGAAAGGATTCTACACTGGGGTCATTTGTCTAAACTAGCTGGCCACGCTGGTCAGAAAAAGACCCTCCAGCTCATTACCCGGCATTACTGGTGGCCTACCCTGCACAAGGACGTAATAGACTTTGTTTCTGCCTGTGCTTCCTGTGCCCGCAACAAAGTTCCGAGACACCTGCCTGCCGGCCGCCTTCTTCCGCTTCCTGTACCCGCTGCCCCCTGGCAGCATATAGCCATGGACTTCATAACTGATCTTCCCGTCTCTGCTGGTTGTACGGTCATTTGGGTGGTCGTAGACCGATTTTCCAAGATGGCTCACTTCATTCCCCTGCCAGGCCTTCCATCAGCACTCGAGTTGGCTAAAGACTTTATCCGCCACATCTTCCGTCTTCATGGTCTGCCTCGTCACATTGTGTCGGATCGTGGGGTACAGTTCACCTCACGTTTCTGGAGAGCCACTTGTAAGTTGCTAGATGTCTCCCTGGATTTCTCCTCCGCCTACCACCCACAGTCCAATGGTCAAGTGGAGCGGATCAATCAGATTCTGACCAGTTATCTCCGGCACTTCGTTAATGCCCACCATTCTGATTGGGTGGATCTCCTGCCATGGGCCGAATTTTCTTACAACAATCACGAGAGCGAATCTTCCTCCAAATCTCCGTTTTTTGTAGTCTTCGGTCAGCATCCTCGGATCCCTGTTCCCGTCTCCACCTCAGTGGACAATCCAGCTGCGGAATCTCTTGTTAACGAATTTTCCTCCATATGGGAGAGTACCCGGTCCGCACTCATTCTGTCATCCGAGCGCATGAAGAAACATGCTGACAAAAAACGTCTGGATTCCCCTCAATTCCATCCTGGAGATAAGGTCTGGCTCTCGTCCAAGTATGTCCGGCTCAAGATTCCTTCCTACAAGTTAGGTCCTCGGTTCATCGGTCCTCTGGAGGTCATCAGTCAGATCAACCCGGTGTCCTATAAATTGAGACTCCCGGCCAATTTGCGGATTCCTAACTCCTTCCATGTATCTCTCCTCAAACCGGTGGTTCTTAACTCTTTTGTCAAGCCTACAGGTACACCTCCTGCTCCAGTTTCTGCTGAAAACGAATTTGAGGTAGAGAACATTCTGGCCACCAAAAGGGTAAGAAGAAAGACCTATTTTCTGGTGGATTGGAAGGGGTTTGGTCCTGAGGAGAGAACGTGGGAGCCTCGGGAGAACATCCATGCCCCTCTCATCCTAGCTAAATTTCTTTCTGGCCTAAAAAAGGGGGGGCCTAAAGGGGGAGTACTGTAGCGCCGGCGCCAGCGTCCCTGTCCTCTGCCAGGCAGGGACGCTGTTCCCCTGCGCCAGCGTCCTCTGCCAGGCAGGGACGTTGCTCCCCTTACCCTCACACAGCGTCCTCCTTCCGCCCTGCTGGGGCTGCGTGCTCCTTCCCTGCCACTGGGCTTAGGGCGCGCGCGTGTGCACGCCCCCGCTCTTAAAGGGGCCGCGCGCATCTTTCAAAAAAGGTCCCCGGCCATTGCCGGAGGACTCCACCTTATATAAAGCACCTCCTCCTTAATGGAGGTGCCCGAGCAATGTTGTTGCACTGTTCACTACTCTGCTTCAGCCCTCAGGTTCCGTTACCAGTTACCTGCCTGTTTCCTGCCATTTTGCTGTCTGCTGCCTGTCCGCTAGCCTACCTGGAGGCTCCATCGTCCGACAGTCTGCCCGCCATCACCTGCCAGTCTGTCTATTGACCAGCCTGTCCGTTTATCTGCTGATGTTCACCGGTTACCAGTCTGCTAGCCTACCTGTAGGTTCGGCCGTCACGTGCAGTGATCATCGGCTATTCCAGAGACTCTCGCCTGCTCACTTGGGGGCGCTCATCTGCCATCTGCCTGCTAGCCTACCTGGAGGTTCGGCCGTCACATGCGGTGACCATCGGCTATTCCAGAGACTCTCGCCTGCTCACTTGGGGGCGCTCATCTGTCATCTGCCTGCTAGCCTACCGGGAGGCTCAGCCATCTCAGGTCGTATATACCTGTCTATCCAGAGACTGCCCCGATCACTTGCCGTGACTACCTGCCTGTCTATCCAGAGACTGCCCCGGTCACTTGCTGTGACTACCTGCCTGTCTATCCAGAGACTGCCCCGGTCACTTGCCGTGACCTCCTGCCTGTCTGTCCAGAGACTGCCCCGGTCACTTGCCGTGACTACCTGCCTGTCTATCCAGAGACTGCCCCGGTCACTTGCCGTGACCTCCTGCCTGTCTGTCCAGAGACTGCCCCAGTCACTTGCCGTGACTTCCTGTCCGTCTTCCCCGGGCGCCACCCGCTCCTTTACAAGGAAAGCCTCCTTGTATAATAGCTCAGAGGTTCCGCCTCCCAGACCCGTTACAACTAGGGGGGCGCAAACATGTCGCAGCAGCCAGCCGACAACGCGGCCCAGGCCGACGGCCTTAATGACTTACCCCTTGGCACTGTCGCACAGGTTGGAAATGCTGGCCCCTCACCTGGTCCTGTGGCCCCAATAGTACCGCTAACGCTGCCATACATGCCTGGAGCGAAGTGGCTCCCTCAGTACAGCGGCAAGCCAGACACCCTGTCAGGGTTCAAACGAAAAATATGCAGCATAATAGACATGTACCCTATGACAGAAAAGCAGAGAGCTGCAGTAGTAGTGGGACAATTAACTGGTGCTGCCGAGAGAGAAGTAGAGACTTGGACAGCTGCAGACCAGGAGTCAGTGCTTGCAATTTTTTTAAAGCTACAAACTATCTTTGAGGACCGCACTGAAACAGATCTCCGGATGATGTTTTACCAATGCTCCCAGAAACCAGATGACAGCATTAGGGACTATGCCTGCCAACTACAGGGGGCCCTGCGAGCACTTAAACAAGTTAACCCTATAAGTGTCACTAAAGAGAATAAAATGTTAAAGGAACAATTTGTAAGGGGACTGAGGTCCCAAGCTGAAAGCAGGACTGTGCACTGGTGGTCCTTGGATCATCCTGATGCTACCTTTGATGCTCTTAAGGACATGGCTATAAAAGGACTATGACCCCTGGAAACACCCGAGATGGCAACCCAGTGTCACCCGAGTGAAGCCACCCTAAAGCCAGCAGCATCCACCTTTTCCCCGCTGGTTGCGGAAGCCAAAACGCAGGTGGCGCCCCCTACTGAGCTGGACTGTTTGCGCTCAGAAGTGCGCCAGCTGACCAAAAACCTGGCCACTGTAATGAGTGCCCTGCGACTGCCGACGGAGGAAGAAGGAAAGATCCTGCTAGCTGACTGCCCAGAGGATGTCCCTTGGATGCGCCGGAGGAGAGGGAGGACGTCGCCCCACCGGAGGAGGACAACGCCACCCCCAGGAAGGACCCGCGACCAGCATCATCCTCGCCGAGAGATCATCTGCTACCGCTGCCACAGAGAAGGTCACCCAGCAAGTCTGTGTCCTTTAAACGAGCAAATCCTGGGTCCGAGGGCCAACACCCAGGAATAGACTCCTCAGGCCCCTCAGACTGGAACCGCAGGTTTGTGGGAGGAAGACCATACCTGTCCATCATATTGGACGGGATCGCTATCCCTGCCCTGCTGGACACTGGATCTCAGGTAACCGTCATACCTGATGTTCTCTACAATAAATACTGGTCCAATGACGGTCTCCAACCCCCAAACCCTTACTTTGCCGTATACGCCTCTAATGGCCTCCCTCTTGACTTACTGGGGGCTAAAAATGTAGACGTAAAAGTGGGGAGAGTAGAGCTAAAGAATCAGGGACTTCTTGTAGTGAAGACTGTTAATGAGGAAAATGGATTGAATGTGGTTTTAGGCACTAACATTATTAGTAACTGTTTGGAGGAGGTTGTGTTTTCACTCGCCGAAATTGCCCGACCAAAGCAAAAAGGAGTGATCCGGAAGGAGATTCAGACCCTGATGTGCCAGCAACAAGTGAAACTGACCGGTGGTGAGATTGGTAATGTACGGGTAACAGACCCGAACCCCATTGTGATACCCCCAATGAGTGAAATGCTTATTTGGTGTAGAGCAGCAATAGGTCTGAGAGGACAGAACTAACAAGCAGTAGTAGAGCCCCATTGTTCAGAGCACAGACCTACACTCTTGACTGCCAGAGGGGTAGTGGATGTACATAATGGGAGGGTGCCAGTGCGTCTTCTCAACTGGGAGAGGATGAAGTCAAATTACCACGTTATGCCACTGTTGCTAAGTTACATGCTGTGGATAATAACTCCATTCACACGACGGAGCCCTTAACCTCCCCACAACCAGTGGAGGATAACGGTCCGACCACCCAGGTGGAGGATTGGTGTCAGCAGCTCCATGTCGGGACAGACACCACTCCAGCCCACCAGAAACAAGGAGTATACCGAGTAGTTCAGGAGTATGCACAGGTATTCAGCAAACACCCACTCGACTTTGGGAAAATTAAAGGGGTTCAACATCACATCCCCACAGGCAATCATCCTCCCATTACAGAACGGTACAGGCCTATACCTCCAGCACACTACCAGAAAGCCAAGGAAATGTTGCGTGATATGAAGGAAGCAGGGGTGATAAGGGATAGTTGCAGTCCCTGGCAGCACCTCTAGTCCTAGTTAGGAAAAAGGATGGAAGCATGAGAATGTGTGTAGATTACAGACAAGTAAATCGCATTACACATAAAGATGCATACCCTTTACCACGCATTGAGGAATCCTTAGCTGCATTAAAAACTGCTAATTACTTTTCCACCCTTGACCTCACTAGTGGATACTGGCAAGTAGCTGTGGCTGAGGAGGATTGGGAGAAGACGGCTTTCACCACCCCGATGGGAGTTCGACAGAATGCCGTTTGGACTCAGCAGTGCCCCTGGAACGTTCCAGAGAGTGATGGAGAGCTGCCTGGGGCATCTCAACTTTGAAACTGTGTTGCTGTACCTGGACGACGTCATCGTATACTCCAAAACGTATGAAGATCACTTGAAGCACCTGGCGGAGGTGTTCGAGTCACTGTCCAAGTATGGGATGAAACTGAAGCCTTCAAAGTGCCATCTGCTCAAACAAAAGGTACAGTATCTGGAACATATTGTCAGCTCAGAAGGAGTAGCGCCAGACCCTGAAAAGATCACCGCCATCCAGAAATGGCCGGAGCCGAAAAATCTCAAGGAGGTGCGACATTTCCTGGGACTGACAGGATACTACCGGAGGTTTGTGAAAGATTACACCAAGAAAGCAGCTCCTCTGCAAGACCTCCTGGTGGGACAGTCCCTCAGGAGCAGGAATTCTCCATTCCATTGGGGTAAAGAACAGGCAGAAGCATTCAAGGAAATGAAGGAGATCCTGACAGGTGATGAGATCCTAGCCTATCCTGACTACAGCCAGCCGTTTCTGCTGTATACTGATGCCAGCAATGAAGGATTGGGAGCTGTCCTCAGTCAGAAGCAAAATGGCCTGGAGAAAGTCATCGCCTATGCAAGCAGGAAGCTCCGCCCGACCGAGAGGAACCCAGAGAACTACAGCAGCTTCAAGTTGGAGTTCCTAGCACTGGTCTGGGCCATCACGGAGAGGTTTAAGCACTATCTAGCCTCCAGCAAGTTCACTGCCTACACCGATAACAACCCCTTAACGCATCTTGAAACAGCTAAGCTGGGAGCCATGGAACAACGATGGATGGCTCGACTGTCCAATTACCAATTCACGATCAAGTACCGAGCAGGCCGCAAGAATGCCAACGCTGATGCCCTATCCAGGATGCCTCATGAATCGGACACAGAAGAAGAAGCGGATGATCTGGAAGAGATTGAACTACCTGCCTTTCACAGGAATGGGATAATCCACGAGCAACAAGCCAGCAGGAGATCGCGTGGTAAGACGTTAAATCCTTTACCTCACCACAGCTGGAAGGAAACTCAGGACAGCGATCCAGTTGTCAGCCGAATCAAGGAGTTGATAACTCAAGAAGGTTCCTCCTTGGAGAAGGATGCGCCTCTACAAGCAAAGCAGCTGTGGAACGAGAGAAGCCGGTTGTTCATCTACCGTGAGAAGCTGTGCCGGAGGTACCGGAGGTGCCTGCCGGGTTCCCGTCTGTCCTGCACTTCTGCATATCTATTTGCCCTGGAGGATAACTCAGCCTTACTTGTGGGAGGCTTAACATCTAGCTGCACAATATCAACCCTCCAGTGGATCTGCATAGCAGCGCTGGTCATCCTGACCAGGCACCACAAGTGACGAATCCCCATATCATTATTCAAGTCACCTGTAAATATCCCACATTTAAAGTGAGCGCCCAGGGCACGGACCGAGCTGTGCTACCCGTGACATCCCCCATAGACATCAACGGGCTCGGTGCCGAGTACCCCAAAGCCCTGGTACGTGCGACTCACAGGATGACACCCCCCATATAATGCTCCATACAGAATACTGGACCCAAAATAATGCTCCATACAGAATACTGGACCCAATATAATGCTCCATACAGGATACTGGTCCCCATATAATGCTCCATACAGGATACTGGTCCCCATATAATGCTCCATACAAAATATGGAGCTCTCCTCTGCGCTGTACTGCGTTCTGCACTGTTACGGCTCAGGAAAGGGCGCTGTGGAAAGACTCCCCATTATCATCATGATTGCCTCCTTATCATCATCATTGCCTCCCCATCATCATCATGGCCTCCCCATTATCATCAATGCCTGCCCATCATCATCATCTCCTCCCCATCATCATCTTCTCCCCATCATCAATGCCTGCCCATTATCATCAATGCCTGCCCATTATCATCATCTTCTCCCCATCATCATCAATGCCTCCCCATTATCAGCAATGCCTGCCCATCATCATCTCCTCCCCATCATCATCAATGCCTGCCCATCATCATCTTCTCCCCATCATCAATGCCTGCCCATTATCATCAATGCCTGCCCATTATCATCATCTTCTCCCCATCATAATCAATGCCTCCCCATTATCAGCAATGCCTGCCCATCATCATCTTCTCCCCATCATCAATGCCTGCCCATTATCATCAATGCCTGCCCATTATCATCATCTTCTCCCCATCATCATCATCAGTGCCTCCCCATTATCAGCAATGCCTGCCCATCATCACACACAGACAGCACACAAGCACTCTCTCACATACATACACACACACATACACACACAAAGCACCGCACTACATACACACAGACACACACAGAGACAGACACACACACGTCTTACCTGTCCGGCGTCCCCGCGCTTTCTGCCACAGCCGGCCGCTGAATGATGACGTCATTCAGCGGCGCTGCTGTGAGAGGAAGCGCCGGCGCCCCCTGGAGCCCGGAGCTGCAGCAGCGGAGGCACGGGAGAGGTAAGTATTGTGCCAGCTGATGCCGGGGCCCTGAGCAAGCGGGGGGGTCCAGTGGCGGCGCTGACACCGCTCTCCTCCGCTAACGGGTGCGGGGGTGCAAGACTGCGAGTGGGCCCCCCCGCCTGCTCAGGGCCCCGGCACTTGCCCGGTGTGCCGGGTGCTGACGCCGGCCCTGCTAATACCTGTAAATCTATCCATCCATCTATTATCTATCGATCTATTTGTAACAGTCTGGGTAGTGGAACCACTGTGCCAAAACCCAATGAAGACCTGGAGGGGCGTGACTAGGAGCCTTACTAATTAAACGAAAAACTTGGCACTCAGGAGGTATGACAGGAAAAGTTCATTTATTGATGGTGCATCCAGACAAAAAACATTAAAGGACCTTCATCAGATTATTTCCAAAGAGGACACTGAAATATATACAGGGCAGAAAGACACAATAAGATACACATCATAGGATGCAAAATACAATACAAGATGCGTAGACATAATATACTTGGACATAGTATAACATCAATAAGCAACAAAAACAATAACAGTGTTAACTGTGGGTTCAGTCCAAGTTTACCCGGTGTACAGGAAAAAACAGAGGTCCACTAGCGGAAGCTGCTGATCAGAGTTCATGGTTAAGAGAGTATACAAACATGTGGCAGCTATGGAGGAATAAATGCAATTGGTTCCAATAACCAATCAGAAAGGATACCATAGTGCTTTCAGCGTGATCCATAGCGTTTTAAAGTACCGAAAACGTTCATGTTTTTTGTCTGGATGCACCATCAATAAATGAACTTTTCCTGTCATACCTCCTGATTGCCAAGTTTTTCATTTCATGTCTATTGGGCCGGATGCCTGACTTGTGCACCTACCTCTCCTCAATTTGAGTGCCGTGGTTTCTACTCTAGGAGCCTTACTAAATCCGACCACGGACACGCAGCAGCTAACAACACAGCAGTCCGTGAAGAGACAAGGGAGGTGATCCAGGTGTCCAGGGGCTACTCCAGGACTGACCTTGGGTAGATGGCGGCTGACCCCTAGGAGCGGATAGCTGAAATGGTCCGGGGAAATATCTAACAGATGCAGGCAGGTAGAGAAAATGACTGGAACCACAGGTGCAGACAGGGCAGTCTGATGGAGAGATGAGCACTGGCGGGTGTAGCTGGCTCTGCTACTGTTGAGGTGAGCACTGGTGGGTGTAGCTGGCTCTGTTACCGTTGAGGTAAGCACTGGCGGGTGCAGCTGGCTCAGCTGCAGTTGAGGTGAGCACTGGCGGGTGCAGCTGGCTCGGCTACCATTGAAGGAAGGACTGGCAGGTGCAGCAGACTTGGCTACCATTGAAGAAAGCACTGGCGGGTGCAGCAGACTTGGCTACCATTGAAGGAAGCACTGGCAGGTGCAACAGACTTGGCTAATATTGAAGGAAGCACTTGCGGGTGCAGCAGACTCGGCTACCGTTGAAGGAAGCACTGGCACGTGCAGCAGACTCGGCTGCCATTGAAGGAAGCACTGGCAGGTGCATCAGACTGAGAGGCTAGTACAGGGACCTGAGTACTGACAAGTGTGTTAGGAGCAAACTCACAACATTGCACAGGCACCTCTATGTTGGAGGAGGCAGTTAAAATAGTAAGAGGCCTCCAGCTATTGGCTGGGGACACTTTAGAGGAACGTGCGCGCTCTAAGCACAGTGCCTGGAGACCTGCTAAGAGTGCGTGCACCCCAGGCAGCAGCAGACCTGAAGGAGCAGGATGGGAGCCTTGGCGGTGAGTATGCTGATGTCTCTGCAGGGAGAGAGGGACTGCAGGTAGTGATGTGGGCGCTACACTATTGTCTATCTGTGTAGCCCTGGTATGTAAGGCACACATTAACCTGGAGTCTGCACAGAAAGGTAACAGTTAAAGCTCACATCATCCATTCACACTTTAGACACACCCTCGGGTATATAAGCTAGTGATGACAGCAGCTAGAGGGAAGTCTTCCAGGAAGTGAAGTGAAAGACAGTCACTCAGTTGGTTCCTGTCAGCAGTTCATAAAGTGGAGGCTAGTAAGGGTGAGCCAGTTCATCTTAGCCTAGTCAGAGCTGTTCCTTAACCCGAAGACAGAGACAGCTTTGAAGAAAGGAAAGTTTGCAGCAGAAACTTCAGTCGCCTGTCCCAAGGACAGTGAAGTTCAGTCGATGTGTTCCTGAACTAGGAGAATACTGAGAATCTGTCAGCGAGCTCCAAGGAAGAAGCAAGAAGGGATTGACTTGTATTACCTTAGGAAGTGTGCAGTGCCTATGTTGAGAGTGGAAAGCAGGGCGAAGGGCACAGTGGAGAAGACAGAGCAGTGCCTTAGGTAGTGAATTGCCTACACTAATTATCCGGTCACTGGGGACCGAGGAGTTGCTATCGCTTCACTCATAGTAACGGAATAACCAGAGTCTTACTGGACCTTAGGTCGCAGAAAGCAGCCCTTGAAGTGTCGGTACATAATCGGGGTCAGGAGGAACAAGGACTTTTAGCTAGGCCTAGCATAGAAGGACTCTGTTCTCACCACATAGAAGGCTCCACCACAATACTGACCGGCAGTACAGCTATGGAGTTAGCTGGAGTATTAGGAGTTAACTTAGCTCCATGCTAGTTGGACTCATCATATTGAAAGTTAAGGAGGCCTCTAACCTGCTCTGCTGTTACCTGGACGTACAGTCTCCACCCCGACCAGCTCCCCGGGACCTGCCTAAACATCTGACAAGTAAAAGGTATGGAAAGACGCTGGATGGTGTGAGACTGATTCATTTATTTGCACCTTACATCATTAATACCATAGACTTTGAGGGACCAGTCCCACCTGTGGGGGACCCGTCATCTAGCTGCCACAACATCCCCTCAGAGATCTACTGCAGCGCAGGTCTTAGTGATCAGACAACTACAGGTGGCGTCACGAACTGTTATCTACCAAATCCCCTGTAAATAAACCCCTTTAACGCCTGACCGCCAGGGACACGGAACGAGCCACGCTACCAGTGACATTCCCTATAGAAATCTACGGGCTCGGCTCCGAGTACCCCATATCCCTGGAAACCCACAATTGTGGTGCGTGGTCGACACAAACTTTGGCGTCACGAACAGGATCCGAAACTTGCAGCATTGCGAGCCCTGTGTGCCTGTGGAGTGTTTTGGTGAAAAAGACTGTTGCTGTTGTTTGGCGCCAAATACCGCCATATTTGCCGCCATATTCGCGCCCTGAGGCGCTGGAGAAGAAGGAGGGCGTACCTGAAAAGCGCGCAGAGTTTCGGACACGCCCCCGGCTCTGACTCAGCGGCAGGTCCTGCGACAGGAAGTGAACGCTCTGACATCAGAGCGCCTGCGACGAAGGTCCTTCCCCATCGCTGTGCTTGTGGAGCGGCAGCTTCTGGAAACGGTAGGCCCCGATTAACCAAGGGGGCACTAATATGTCGCAACAACCGGCCGACAGTGCAGCCCCAGCCGGAGGCCCTGACCCCGCGCCGCATGGCATTGTAGCGCCGGATGGGGGCGCAGGCCTAGCCAAAAGCGTGGATGTGAAAGTGGGCAGAGAGGAGTTGAAAGACCAGGGGCTTCTAGTAGTAAAGACTGTAAATGAAGAGAACATTGTAACATTTCCATGGGGTTTAGCTCTGGGATCGCTGTCTGGGTAGACAGAATGGCACGGAAACAGTTCATTCAGACAGCAATTATGGTAAAAACTGGCCGCAACCAGTTTTATTAAAGTCCACAGCAAACAGATAAAACAAAGCATAAACAAAAGACCTAGGCTTGTCTAGCCACTAATTACACTTATGTAATGTCCCTTTCTATCAGGAACCCAGACTCTATCAGTCTGTGCCCAAAACAACACATATGATATATGTTACCAGTATGGAGTCTCCCAGATACTCCTCCTTATGTCTGAAGGTCCACCCGACGTCCAGACTTGAGAAAGATCCACTCCTATTCAGTAGTCATTATCCTGGAGGTTCACAGAGACACTCCTGTGTCCGGGGTGCCTCTAACCCAGACTGAGATAGCTCCCCTCCTCTTCAGTAATCATCAGCATGGAGGTTCACAGAGACACTCCTGTGTCCGGGATACATCTAACCCAGACTGAGACGGCTCTCCTCCTCTTCAGTAGCTTATCCGCATGCATTCTCACAGAGACTGCTTCCTTGTGCCAGGACACCTCTCTGTGTCCAGGCTAAAGACAGCTCTAACACTCTTGGAGACTGCTTCCTTGTGCCAAGACACCTCTCTGTGTCCAGGCTAAAGACAGCTCTAACACTCTTGGAGACTGTTTCTTGTGCCAGGACACCTCCCTGTGTCCAGGCTAAACTAGCTCCCCTGACTGTGTTTCCAGACACCTATTTCTGGCTTCTTAATTAACAGCTGAGTGGTTACAGGTTTGAGCTGCAAGTATGCACTGAGTGGAAGGTGTAATGACCTTTCTCTACCACCAGGTCTACAAAGCCATACACCTCCCTTATACCAGTCAGCAAAGCACCCAGGTGAAATATACACCCCATCTAACCCACATATTCTCACTGTCTCACAACGGTTTAAATATAATTTTGGGTACTAACATTATCAGTAACTGTCTGGGAGAAGTTGTGTTTCTACTCCAACAGCTCGCTGAGATCGCCCGACCAAGGCAGAAGGGAGTGATCCAGAGAGAGATCCGGGCCCTGATGTGTCAGCAGCAAGCGAAGCTTACAGACGGCGAAATTGGTAATGTACGGGTCACCGACTCGAATCCTATTGTGATACCCCCAATGAGTGAAATGATAATATGGTGTAGGGCAGCCATAGGTCTGAGAGGACAAAACTACCAAGCAGTAGTAGAACCCCATTGCTCAGAACATAGACCCACACTCATGACAGCGAGAGGGATAGTGGAAGTGATAAATGGGAGAGTACCGGTACGGCTTCTCAACTGGGGAGATGATGAAGTAAATTTACCCCGTT
Organism: Oophaga sylvatica; assembly: GCA_033576555.1. Taxonomy (NCBI): domain Eukaryota; kingdom Metazoa; phylum Chordata; class Amphibia; order Anura; family Dendrobatidae; genus Oophaga; species Oophaga sylvatica. The sequence continues at coordinate 385,283,998 of JARQOD010000003.1, forward strand.
ATGCAACAGTTGCTAGATTACATGCCGTCGATAATAATTCTATTCTCCCGACTGAGTCCTTAGTCTCCCGCCAACTAGTGGAGGATAATGACCCGGCAACTCAGGTGGCGGATTGGTGTCAGCAACTCCATGTCGGGACAGACACCACTCCCGCCCACCAGAAACAAGGGGTATTACGGGTGGTACAAGAGTACGCACAAGTGTTTAGTAAACACCCCCTCGACTTTGGGGCCATTAAATGAGTACAGCATCATATCCCTACAGGTGGTCATCCTCCCATCAAAGAGCGGTACAGGCCTATACCTCCAGCCCATTATCAGAAAGCTAAGGAAATGTTACATGATATGAAGGAAGCCGGGGTGATAAGGGATAGTTGTAGCCCCTGGGCAGCCCCTCTAGTTCTGGTTAAAAAGAAAGATGGTAGTATGAGAATGTGTGTGGATTACAGGCAAGTGAATCGCATAACACATAAAGATGCTTACCCATTACCACGAATTGAGGAGTCCTTAGCTGCTCTGAAAACGGCTAACTACTTTTCTACCCTTGATCTGACTAGTGGATACTGGCAAGTGGCTGTGGCTGAGGAGGATCGTGAGAAAACGGCTTTCACCACCCCAATGGGGCTCTGTGAGTTCGACAGAATGCCGTTTGGGCTCAGCAGTGCCCCGGGAACATTTCAGAGAGTGATGGAGAACTGCCTGGGTCATCTCAATTTTGAAACCGTGCTGCTATACCTAGACGACGTCGTCGTGTATTCCAAGACATATGAGGACCACCTGAAGCACCTGGCAGAAGTATTCGAGTCCCTGTCCAGGTACGGGATGAAGTTGAAACCCTCAAAATGCCATCTACTCAAACAGAAGGTACAATACTTGGGGCACATCGTCAGTTCAGAGGGAGTAGCGCCGGACCCAGAGAAAGTCACCGCCATCCAGAAATGGCCGGAGCCGAAGAACCTCAAGGAAGTGCGACAGTTCCTGGGACTAACGGGTTACTACAGGAGGTTCGTGAAAGATTACACGAAGAAGGCAGCGCCTCTACAGGACCTCCTAGTAGGACAATCCCTAAAGAGCAGAAACCCCCCCTTCAATTGGGGTAAGGAACAGGCTGAAGCATTCCAAAAGATGAAAGAGATCCTTACAGGTGATGAAATCTTGACCTATCCTGATTACAGCCAACCGTTCCTGCTGTACACCGATGCCAGTAATGAAGGTTTAGGAGCAGTTCTCAGTCAGAAGCAGAATGGCCAAGAAAAAGTCATCGCTTACGCCAGCAGAAACTCAGGCCAACTGAGAGGAATCCGGAAAATTATAGCAGCTTCAAGCTGGAGTTTCTGGCGCTGGTCTGGGCCATTACTGAAAGATTTAAGCACTACCTTGCCTCCAACAAGTTCACGGCGTACACAGACAACAACCCGTTAACGCACCTGGAAACAGCCAAGCTGGGAGCCATGGAGCAGCGTTGGATGGCTCGGTTGTCAAATTACCAGTTTACCATCAAGTACCGGGCAGGCCGTAAGAATGCTAACGCCGACGCATTGTCCCGAATGCCGCATGAATCTGACACGGAAGAAGAATCGGACGACCTGGAAGAAATTGAGCTACCTGCGTTCCATCGAAATGGGATAATCCATGAGCAGTGTGTCTACAGAAAGCAGTATGGCACAACATTAAATCCCTTACCCCATCACAGTTGGAAAGAGACTCAGGACAGCGATCCAGTGGTCAGCCGTATCAAGGAGTTGTTGAGACAGGAAGGTTCCTCCTTGGAAAAAGATGCACCTATGTCAGCAAAGCTCCTGTGGAATGAGAGAAGCCGGTTGTTCCTATACCGTGAGAAGTTGTGCAGGAGATACATCAACCCCAGGACCCATGAGATGGTTTGGCAGATAGTGGTCCCCAAGGCAGACGTCCAAATGGTGTTGGAAGCATACCACGATCAAGCAGGACACTTTGGCTGGAGAAAGCTGGAGACCCTGTTGAGGTGCCGGTTCTACTGGGTAGGAATGCGCAGCTCCATCGAGAGGTGGTGTCGGAACTGTGGACCCTGTGGTCTCAGACGAAAGGACTACGGTAGTCAGAAGGCACCCCTGCAGCCTATCCGGACGACTCGTCCCTTGGAGATCGTGGCCTTGGACCACGTCAAATTGTCGCCCAGCAGGTCTGGATACTCATATGCCCTGACCATGGTGGATCATTATTCGAGATTTTTGGTGGTCATTCCCGTCAAGGATCAGACAGCAGTGACGGCAGCAAGGACCTTCCAAGCAAGCTTCTGCAGACCACATGGGTATCCAGAGCAGGTACTGACTGATCAAGGCCCTGCTTTTGAAGCGGATCTGTTTAAGGAATTTTGTCACTTGTATGGGTGTAAGAAAATTAGAACGACGCCATACCACCCCCAAACCAACGGCCTTTGCGAGAAAATGAACCACATTGTCGTTGACTTGCTAAAATCCATACCGCTGGAAGAAAGAAATCGGTGGCCAGAATTGTTACCTGACCTGGTTGACTTGTACAACCACATACCAGTGAGTTCTACCAACTGCACACCAGCTTACCTTATGAGAGCAAGGCCTGGAAGACTGCCAATGGACTTGGAACTTGGTGTGGTGGAACCAGAGGCAGATGACACCGTTGGAAATTGGGACACAAATCGGCAAGAGCAATACAGAAGAGTGCAAGCCTGCGTAGAAGAAAGTCTCAATAAAGCTCGGGAAAAGCAGGAGAATATTTACAACAAAAATGCTCCCGCTAAGCCTTTGATGCCTGGAGAAATGGTGTTAAAAAGGAAAAGAAAGATGCACAAGTTGGACAACCAGTGGGAACAAGAGCCCTATGTCGTACAAGATTCCAAATATAACAGAAAAGTCTGTATCATCAGTAAGGATGGAGGAAGAACGACCGCCACTGTGTCTAGAGACCATTTAAAATTGTGTCCAGAGCCATTAAAGCTTCGTGAAGAGAACCCTGTCGTCAATCGAGAAGAAAGTGAAGAGGAGGTCATACACACGGATCTGGGAGACTTACCTGCGGATTGGCCCAGACTGGGAGATGCGGTAATCATTCCTGTGTTGCAGTTTTATCAGCCACAAGAGGAAACTCTACCTCCAGTCGTACCCATTGTGCCAACAGAACCAGTTCTAGAGGTACCTATTCCAGCAGAACCCCAGCCTGCAGAATCTCAAGAAGTAGAATCACCAGAAGCAGCGCCCCATGCTATGGGATCCCCTGGTGAAGCTGACTCACACCGCCCAGCCCTCAGTACGCTTGCCAGATCCATAGAAAGATTGAGGCAGTATTATAGTTTGTCGTTACGCAGAACAGATAGATCAGAGACCAATATACCTGATGCTACTCCACGTAGATCGGAACGAACAACGAAAGGGAAGCTACCTATTCGTTATCAACAGTAGTTTATTATGACTCAGAAAAGGTTTATTATTTATGACCAATTGTATAAAGTTGTATAAAGAAGTTTATTGCATTTGAAGGAATTTAAAGTATTGTGATATAATGTGAATTACTTGAAAATGTCTTATAATGGACTGCGTGGCTGAGGACTGAGCCAGCCCAAAAACTGTATCCTGTATATAGTTGCACTTTGTGCCTTGTCTTGGTTTCACACGAAGCCTTGACTTACCTCTGAACATAAAACCCGTATGGTGTGGCACTGAGTGAGGTCTGCAGTCAGATGTCCTGCAGCCCACCCAGGACCCACGTTGAAGGTTTGGTGCGGGTCCTTCACAAGAATACTATGAATATTTATTGAGTGTCTTGATGTTCTGATACTTTTGTATTTTCTTACTGTACATATTGTAACGTTTAAGAATTTCTTGCCTCCCGGATGGGATGAGTTTCATGTTATTGTTTAAATGCAAAACAAAATTCTTTCTTTGTCTATTTCACAGCCCGGGAGTGCTGTATTTTACCAAGGGGGGATGTGTAGCCCTGGTATGTAAGGCACACATTAACCTGGAGTCTGCACAGAAAGGTAACAGTTAAAGCTCACATCATCCATTCACACTTTAGACACACCCTCGGGGTATATAAGCTAGTGATGACAGCAGCTAGAGGGAAGTCTTCCAGGAAGTGAAGTGAAAGACAGTCACTCAGTTGGTTCCTGTCAGCAGTTCATAAAGTGGAGGCTAGTAAGGGTGAGCCAGTTCATCTTAGCCTAGTCAGAGCTGTTCCTTAACCCGAAGACAGAGACAGCTTTGAAGAAAGGAAAGTTTGCAGCAGAAACTTCAGTCGCCTGTCCCAAGGACAGTGAAGTTCAGTCGATGTGTTCCTGAACTAGGAGAATACTGAGAATCTGTCAGCGAGCTCCAAGGAAGAAGCAAGAAAGGATTGACTTGTATTACCTTAGGAAGTGTGCAGTGCCTATGTTGAGAGTGGAAAGCAGGGCGAAGGGCACAGTGGAGAAGACAGAGCAGTGCCTTAGGTAGTGAATTGCCTACACTAATTATCCGGTCACTGGGGACCGAGGAGTTGCTATCGCTTCACTCATAGTAACGGAATAACCAGAGTCTTACTGGACCTTAGGTCGCAGAAAGCAGCCCTTGAAGTGTCGGTACGTAATCGGGGTCAGGAGGAACAAGGACTTTTAGCTAGGCCTAGCATAGAAGGACTCTGTTCTCACCACATAGAAGGCTCCACCACAATACTGACCGGGCAGTACAGCTATGGAGTTAGCTGGAGTATTAGGAGTTAACTTAGCTCCATGCTAGTTGGACTCATCATATTGAAAGTTAAGGAGGCCTCTAACCTGCTCTGCTGTTACCTGGACGTACAGTCTCCACCCCGACCAGCTCCCCGGGACCTGCCTAAACATCTGACAAGTAAAAGGTATGGAAAGACGCTGGATGGTGTGAGACTGATTCATTTATTTGCACCCTACATCATTAATACCATAGACTTTGAGGGACCAGTCCCACCTGTGGGGGACCCGTCATCTAGCTGCCACAACATCCCCTCAGAGATCTACTGCAGCGCTGGTCTTAGTGATCAGACAACTACAGGTGGCGTCACGAACTGTTATCTACCAAATCCCCTGTAAATAAACCCCTTTAACGCCTGACCGCCAGGGACACGGAACGAGCCACGCTACCAGTGACATTCCCTATAGAAATCTACGGGCTCGGCTCCGAGTACCCCATATCCCTGGAAACCCACAATTGTGGTGCGTGGTCGACACATATCTATCTATCTGTTATCTATTATCTATCTATCATCTATCTTATCTATCTATCTATTGTCTACCTATTATCTATCTATTTATATATTATCTATCTCTCTATTATCTATCATCTATCTATTATCTATTTATCCTCATATCTATCTATCTGCAGTCATGACTTAATATTTGGTTGCACACCATTTGGAATAAATCACTTTCTATAACAATCTCAAAGCTTCTTACACCTCTCAACTGGAATTTTGGATGACTCTTCTTTTGCAAACAGCTCCAGGTCTCTCATATGTGAAGGCGCCTTCTCCCAACAGCAATTTTAAAATTTCTCCACAGGTGATCAATGGGATTTAGAGATGGGCTCATTGCTGCCACTTCAAAACTCTACAGCACTTTGTTTACATCCATTTCTGTGTGGTTCTTGAAGTATGTTTGGGGTCACTGTCCTGCTGTAAGACTAGGACGCAAACCCAGCTTTCTGACACTGGGCACTACATTGCGATCCAAAATCCGTTGATAATCTTCAGATATCAGGCTGACAATGCCAAAGCCAGCAAAGCAACCCCAAAACATCATTGAACCTTCACCATATTTGACTGTAGGTACAGTGTTCTTTTCTTCGTAGTTTGCGGCATGTGTTTTATCTAAAACCTCTATCTTGGTCTCATCTGTCCACAAGACTCTTTCCCAGAAGAATCATGGTTTACTCACATACATTTTGGCAAACTACAGTCTAGCTTTTTATATCTGTATCAGCAGTGGGGTCCTCCTGGGTCTCCTGCCATAGCGTTTCATTTAATTCAAAAGTCTATGGACAGTTTGCGCTGACACTGATGCTCCTGGAGCTTGTAAGACACCTTGATTTTCTTTAGCACTTAATTGGGGCTGCTTTTCCACCATCCAGGTTATCCTGTGTTGCAGCCTTTCATCAATTTTTCTCTGCTGTCCACATTGAGGGAGATTAGCTACAGTGCCATGGGTTGTAAACTTCTTGATTATGTTGTACACCATGGACAAAGGAACATCAAGATCTCTAGAGATGAACTTGTACCCTGGAGATTATTGACATTTTTCAACAATTTTGGTTCTCAAGTCCTCAGACAGTTCTCTTCTTCTCTTTCTGTACTCCATGCTTAGTGTGGCACACACAGACACACAATGCAAAGAATGAGTCAACTTCTTCAGCATAGCATTTGACAAAGTATCTCACACAATCCTTATTGAAAAAATGACTAAGTATGGAATGGACAAGGCAACTGTTAGGTGGATTCATAATTGGCTTAGTGATCGGACCCAAAGAGTGGTTGTAAATGGCTGCACATCTAGTTGGAAGAATGTCTCAAGTGGGGTACCACAGGGCTCTGTCCTGGGCCCTGCATTGTTCAACATCTTTATCAATGATTTAGATGAAGGAATTGAGGGTAAACTGATTAAATTTGCTGATGACACAAAGCTAGGAGGGATAGCTAATACTAGAGAAGAGAGAAAGAGGACTCAAAAAGATATAAATAGACTGGAGCAGTGGGCAGCAACTTGTTATGCCACACTAAGCGAGATCGCTAACGAGATTGCAACTGCGTCACCATTTATGACGCAGTAGCGATCTCGTTAGCGACTTAGCTGTTAGATTCCAAACACAACTCATCAGCGATCTGTGATTCCAAACACATCTCATCAGTGATCTGTATAACGACCTCTGTGGTCGTTGGGAAAACCTAGTCCCACCTGCGATGCTGGTGAAGTCGTTCATAAAGGGTGTCACACTCAGCGATTCAGGCTCACCAGCGGGACACCAACGACCACAAAAACGGCTCAGAACGTTCATTAGTGATCAACAACATCTCAGCAGGGGCCACATCGCTGCTACATGTCACACACAGTTAAGTCGCTAACGAGATCGCTACTGCGTCATAAATGGTGACGCAGTTGCGATCTCGTTTAGCAATCTCACTTGCAATCTCGCTTAGTGTGGCATACCCTTAACAGAATGGTTTTTAACAGGGAAAAATGCAAAGTACTACATCTGGGCACTAAAAATGAAAAAAGCAAATACAGAATGGGAGGAATAGGGCTAAGCAACAGCCCATGTGAAAAATACTTGGGTATAATAATAGGTCACAGACTGAACATAAGTCAACAGTGTGACGCAGCAACAAAAAAGGCAAATACAATTCTAGGATGTATTAACAGAAGCATACAGTCTAGATCACGTGAAGTCATTATTTCCCTCTACTCCTCTTTGGTCAGACTTCATCTGGAATACTGTGTTCAGTTTTGGGCACCACATTTTAAAAAAGACATCAACAAACAGGAGCAAGTTCAGAGAAGAGCGACCAGAATGGTGTCTGGTCTGCAAACCATGTGCTATGAGGAATAGTTACAGGATTTGGGAATGTTTAGCTTGCCAAAAAGAAGACAGAGAGGAGACTTAATAGCTGCCTACAAATATCTCAATGGCTGTCACATTGTAGAAGGATCATCTTTATTCTCATTTGCACACGGAAAGACTAGAAGCAATGGGATGAAACTGAATGGGAGGAGACACAGATTAGATATTAGAAAAAACTTTTTGACAGGGTGATCAATGAGTGGAACAGGCTGCCTTGAGAGGTGGTGAGTTCTCCTTCAATGGAAGTCTTCAAACAGAGGCTGGACAGACATCTGTCTGGGATGATTTAGAGAATCCTGCTTTGAGCAGGGAGTTGGACCAGATGGCCCTGGAGGTCCCTTTCCAACTCTACCATTCTAGGATTCTATGATTCTCCCCCTTTTTATCTGATTTCAGGTGTGATTTTCATATTGCCCACTCCTGTTACTTGCCACATTTGAGTTTGAAGGCACATTACATGCTGGAAACAAAGTTGTTTACCCACAATTTTGGAAAAATGCCAACAATTTTGTCCAGACCATTTTGGAGGTGTTGTATGAAATGATGTTCAATTTGCCCCTTTTTCTTCTGTTTTTTTTCTGTTGTTACAATACACAGAAAGGAAATAAACATGTGTAATAGCAATAATTTTCTGAGAGAAATACTTCATTTACTGAAACAATTTCAAGGGTGACCACACTATCTTTCTAATATCTATCTTTTTTCTAACTCAGTTGGTCATTTCATCCCCCTGTTATCCTCCCGCTGTGACCTTCCCTTTGAAGTGCCTCATTGTCTCCAGGTGACAGCGGGAAACTAATGAATTAAAATCTTCCGCATGTTTTGTGGAAGACACTCATAATAATAATGTGTCTGTATATAAAAGTATGAAATTCAGCAGTGAGAATAATCTCTGCAGGTTTTTAGAAGAGAAAGCGGCTTTTTTCCTCGGAGATCTGAGTGACTCAGACAATTCCAGTGACGGGTAACTAGATGGCATTTGGCATTCAATTCATTGAAGACCTTGTGAATACGAACATAGGAAGCCAATTAGAGTTTACTTACGATATTAGCATATCAGCGGGACTGGCTGCATCAAGAAGGCCAAACATAACGAGAGCGTTTATCTGGTAGTGTTCCTTTTATCTAGAAAGAATTCATAGCCGACAGAACAATGGAAATAGACTGGTTGAAGGGGGGGGACTGAGCGCTGTCCTATATACAGCCCCACTTTCAGTAATGCTCTTTGTGCTCCACAAAAAATGCTAACCTGCTGATTCCATAAAAGCAAAAGTTTACTTATTTGTCCATTTATGTGACTTTAAAGGAGCACTGCAGGCAAAACCGCCTAATATTGGTACATCCAGAAGCTGAGCCCGCTCCACAAACGGCAGATGCCGGCTGTACTAAACATCCTGCATCTGACTCTAACAGCAGCAATCAGAGCTAAACTCTGACTGCCGCTGAGAGGAGCTGGCCACAGACTAAAGACTATTGGATGTAGAGTGGAGTCCACCGCTCTAAGGGATGCAGACTTTTCGAGCAAGGAGCACTGGTTACATCGATCTTAATGTTGTGTTTTATTAGAGATTTGATTGCTTGTCAGTTTAAGGTGCATAAATCTCTCCTGGAAAGTGTTCATCATCAGGAACCGATGTTTCCATTCAGTGACCGTAATCAGAGGAAGATGGGAGGGCTGGATCTTATGCATACAATAGGCCAGACAGGAGATTGGTAATCAATCATTCCATTACTTTCATTAGTGTCTCAGGGTCCTCAATTAAAGCCCCCGTCACACACAGCGATCTAGCTAGCGAGATCGCTGCTGAGTCACTAGTTTTGTGATGCAACAGCGATCTCCTCAGCGATATCGCTGTGTGTGACATTCAGTGATGATCAGCCCTCCTCCCCGCTGGGTATCGCTGAATGTCCTGGACATTTTTTTGATTGTTGGTCTCCCGCTGGCCAGCACGCATCGCTGCATGTGGTAGGCAGGAGACCAGCGATCAGCTGGTAACCAAGGTACACATCGGGTTTCCAGGCGCCGGGCGGCGCCTGGAAACCCGATGTGTACGTTTGATACCAGCGCGCTGCTGCAGGGGAGCTGGTAACCAAGGTACACATCGGGTTACCAGGTGCTGCGCAGCGCCTGGAAACCCGATGTGTACCTTGGTTACCAGCTCCCTGCACCAGCGGGCTGGTATCCAACGTACACTGCGGGTAACTAAGCGACGTTACCCGCAGTGTCGCTGTCCTGATTGCTGCCTGAGCTGCCTGTTTGGCAGCTCACCAGCGATCATGTAGCGACACACCAGCAATCCTGACAAGTGCATATCGTTGTCGGGATCGCTGGTGTGTCGCTATGTGTGACGGGGCCCTAAGTAACTGTTCTCCCAGTCACTAGTCCTAGTATGTGGATGGGATAGTAGACCCAGTGGAGCCATCACCACAGGGGGTCTCACATGCAGTTTCAGGTGATGGGTCTTAACTTGAGGTAAATACCTCCATCAATGCACAGTTAGTTTTGGTGAATGGAGTGTTTCCTGAGGGCCAGGCTCAATTCCGGGTTTGGGGTATTGAGAATACTGACGGGGAAATGTAGGGTTGGTGCTGGCTGGAGCTGGATACATGTGCTATGGTCGTGGCATCCATTGTCTGGAGGAGCATGGACTGTGACTACAGACTATTCTGGTGGAAGATACAAAAGCTGTGGGCCAACCAAAGGTTGGGAGACAGTTGTTATCACCTGGTACGGGGCAGTGGAACTACCGGCCCTCAGTTGAGAGCTTGTGGACTGGGGGCATTGTATTTTAGCCATCTACCCGGAGCTGCTGTTAGACCATGGACGTAAAGAATGAAAAAAACTTGTATCATTAACCTGCCTAGGTGATTAGTACAACCCACAATTTCAGATCTTCACAGCTTATATCAACCCCTTAGATGCCAGTGTCAATCTCTGAAAGTGGCATGTAAGGAGCAAGGTCTGGGAGGTAGCACAGCATTTAGTGTGCCCATCTGCTTCCCCACAATGCAATCACGGGGTGCCGATGGATTAGAATGGCAACCAGCGGTCCACTGAAATCTTTCGTGGGGGCCTGTTGTATTTTGTTAGGTAGAACAATTTTTTATACCTAATGGAATAAAAATAAATTGAAAAAATAATGATTTAAAAAAACAAAACAAAATATATAAGCAAAAGCATATTAATAATATATATATATTATTACATATATATATATTTTTATAACTTCTATTCACCCCACTTTGCCGCACCATAAAAAGCAAAGTGAAAAAAACCCTGAAATAAATAGAAATAACAACCATAGATTTATATATATATATATATATATATATATATATATATATATATATAGATACTGTATATAATTATTTAGATAATTATCTTTATTTATATATATTTACATATATGTAGATAGATATATATAGTATGCATTATGATTATTGTTATTTATTTAATTCATATTTTATTTAACGCATACTGATAAGGAATTTATATTGTGAACCCCAATGGGGACAGTGATGATGATGTCTGTAAAGCGCTGTGGACTTGATGGCGCTTTTTAAATGAATATAATAAATAAATAAAGATATAATAAATAAATAAATAAAGAGTATATATATATATATATATATATATATATATATATATATATATACAGTACAGACCAAAAAAAAAGTTTGGACACACCTTCTCATTCAACGATTTTTCTGTATTTTCATGACTGTGAAAATTGTAGAATTACGCTGAAGGCATCAAAACTATGAATTAACACATGTAGAATTATACATTAAACTTTACAAAAAAAGTGTGAAACAACTGAAAATATGTCTTATATTCTAGGTTCTTCAAAGTAGCCACCTTTTGCTTTGACGTCATCATTCAGCGGCCGGCTGTGGCAGAGAGTGCGCGGACGCTGGACAGGTGAGATGTGATGTGTCTGTGTGTATCAGTGTGTGTGTATGTAGTGCGGTGCTTTGTGTGTGTGTGTATGTGAGAGAGTGCTTGTGTGCTGTGGTGCTGTCTGTGTGATGGTGGTGGGGGAGGGCAGTAATGATGATGATGGGGAGGCATTGATGATAATGGGGAGGCAATGATGATAATGGGGATGCAATGATGATGATGAGGAGACAATGATGATAATGAGGAGGCAATGATGATGATGGGCAGGCATTGATGATGGGGAGCAATGATTATGATGGGGAGGCGATGATGATGATGGGCAGGCATTGATGATAATGGGGAGGCAATGATGATGATGGGGAGGCAATGATGATGTTGAGGAGGAAATGATGATGATGGGGAGGCAATGATGATGATGGGGAGGCGATGATGATGGGCAGGCATTGATGATAATGGGGAGGCAATGATGATGATAAGGAGACAATGATGATGATGGGGAGGCAATGATGATGATGAGGAGGCAATGATGATGATGGGCAGGCATTGATGATGGGGAGGCAATGATGATGATGGGGAAGCAATGATGATGATGGGCAGGCATTGATGATAATGGGGAGGCAATGATGATGTTGAGGAGGCAATGATGATGATGGGGAGGCAATGATGATGATGGGGAGGCGATGATGATGGGCAGGCATTGATGATAATGGGGAGGCAATGATGATGATAAGGAGGAAATGATGATGATGGGGAGGCAATGATGATGATGAGGAGGCAATGATGATGATGGGCAGGCATTGATGATGATGGGGAGGCAATGATGATGATGTGGAGACGATGATGATAATGGGGAGGCAATGATGATGATGGGGATGCAATGATGATGATGAGGAGGCAATGATGATGATGGGCAGGCATTGATGATGTTGGGGAGGCCATGATGATGATGGGGAGGCAATGATGATGATGAGGAGGAAATGATGATGATGGGGAGACAATGATGATGATAATGGGGAGTCTTTCCACAGCGCCCTTTCCTGAGCCGTAACAGTGCAAAGACATCCTGCATGGGGTATTATATGGGTGATGAGGGGGAGACTATGTGGTGCCCATAATATTGTATGGAGGACTGTACTGTCCAGTCTGTACTGTGCGCTGCGAGGATTTGGCAGTTTTTGAACTATTGTACAATTTACAATAGATATCACTCATGTAATGGAAGAAGTGAAGTGTTTGGCATTGTACTATACCCATATTTCTCTGTGCCGTATCTGTGCATCATGAATCGTGGTCTGTGTTAAAGGGGCCCACTTAGGCTCTTTCGCCCGAGGCCCATAAAAACCTGGAGCCGGCCCTGCTTGGCCGCATTCATGTTTCCTTCAGTTGCAACCAGTTGTCCTGTCCTGCAGCTGAAAAACACCCCCATAGCATGATTGTAAGGAGATAGTCAGTGTGTGCTGTGCATTGACACTAGAGAGGGAGAGGACAGTACAGAAGAAGACTGTGTTTACCAAGCACCCTCATTAGAGGGGGAGGGACAGAGAAAGTAGCAGGCAGAAGCAGTGGTGTGCATAGACACAGATAAGGACCTAGGGGTTGAATGACCAGAGCAGGAAGGTCCTAAAGGCTAGGACTAGCACTCATACGACCTGGAGAGCACAAGGCAGAAAGTAAGAACCGGCAACGTCGGGAGCGGGGTCAGTCTAGCCAAGGTCAGTAACAGGAGGACAGTGCAGGACAAAAGGAGTGAGACAAAAATGTAGTCAGGAGACAAGCCGAAGTCAATTACCAAAAGAGCCGAACAATGAGGTATGGAATCAACAGCCTATAGCAAAGTGAGGGACAGACCAGATCAGAACCAGGGAACATACACGCAGTGCAGGCACAAGGCACAAACACACAAAACACCAGGGTCAACTTAACTCAACCGAGGGCAGAAGTATAACTGACAAGGACTCGAGCTAACCAAGGCAATAAAAAGCAGTGATCTGGGGCTTCTTTTTTACCTTTCTCACCAAGACTCTAATCCCACGATTGCTCAATTTGGCTGGACAGCCAGGTCTAGGAAGACTTCTGGTGGTCCCAAACTTCTTCCATTTAAGGATTATGGAGGCCACTGTGCTCTTAGGAACCTTGAGTACTGTAGAAATTCTTTTGTAACCTTGGCCAGATCTGTGCCTTGCCACAATTCTGTCTCTGAGCTCCTTGGCCAGTTCCTTTGACCTCATGATTCTCATTTGGTCTGACATGCACTGTGAGCTGTGAGGTCTTATATAGACAGGTGTGCACCTTTACAAATCAAGTCCTATGAGTTTAATTAAAAACAGCTGAACTCCAATGAGGGAGTAGAACCATCTCAAGGAGGATCACAAGGAAATGGACAGCATGTGACTTAAATACGAGTGTCTGAGCAAAGGGTCTGAATACTTATGACTATGTGATGTTTCAGTTTTTCTTTTTTAATAAATTTGCAAAAATTTCTACATTTGTTTTTTATCAGTTAAAATGGGGTGCAGAATGTACATTAATGAGAAAAAAATGAACTTTTTTGCATTTACCAAATGGCTGCAATGAAACAAAGAGTGAAAATTTTAAAGGGGTCTGAATACTTTCCGAACCCACTGTATATATAGATATATATAGGCATAAAAATTCTATTCACTCCATTTTTCCCCCATAAAAAGTAGAGCAATGGAAAGAAAATAAAATAAAACATGTCTGATATGGCCACATCCGAAATGTTAGCAATTTTTTTTACTGCACGCTGAATGATGTAAAAACAAAGTCAAAAAACAATGTCGGCGATGCGCTTTTTTGTTTTTTCATAATTTTAGCACTTGTAATTTTTTCCTCATTTTCCAGTATATTATCTTGAAACGTGAATAGCGACTGCCATTCGTTTCTCAAAGAAACATGCCCACGTATGACTTTGTTGGCTGGAAAATAGAAAAGTCATGGCTCTTGGAAGGAGGGTAGGAAAAAACAATAGTGGAAAAAGTGGAAGGGAAGGTCAATGGGGTTAATTATAAAGAGATTTTTCCCATGTAGTCCCATGTTACTTCAGGCTCTTTACGTCCTTCTGAGCTGATCTGTGCTCATTTTTACCATCCCTGAATAAAACATTTTGTATTTTCAGCTGCCAAAAGTAGAGAAAGAAAGAGGCGATTGTATGCGGCCTCCTGCAACTAAAACAGGTTTTTGATGAGGTTTCACTATCTCAATAATAGATGGCCAAGCAAGAGAAGACCAAACATCAACTCAAAATGGTTTAGTAGTTATCGCTCTGTTTCGCAGAGTTTTCAGGAGTTTTTACCCTTCAACCATCTATACAGGGATCTGGTATTTGCAACAGATAATTTGCACAGTAGCTGCTGACCGGTGGAGCGAGCTTAGAGAAAATTAATACTGCTGAAGTCTGAATAATCAAATCAGAACCAGAGGAGTCTGGGAATAGTCGGATCAGAATCCAGGATGAATAAACAAAGTAGGCAACCAAACGGTCAAAGCTCCAACCAAACTCAGCATCCAGGGGTGAATCAAGAAGACTGGTCAAGGAATAAACGGAACCGAAATCAGCGAAATAAGTAGTCAGTCGGCATAAAAAAACACCTCCTGTCGAACTATACAGGTGGAAATGTGCACCTCTGGCCGGTGTCTTTACTGGAGCCCCTGAAAAGGCCCCATGAGTGAGGATTGGTGCCGGAATGCACCAAGCTTTGATCTAAAAAGCGTTCCTGTCCTAAAATGTATCATCTGTCCGGTGTGTTCAGGATTGATATATTGGACTTCTTGATGTTTCTTTTCGCCTGCGGAGCTAAACTGTACTTTACTGAGAGCAGAGGATACATCTACGTCATGTCTCTACCAGAGGCTCTGGCTGCAGTATATATACAGTTGAAACCAGAAGTTTACATACACTATATAAAGACACATCTGCATGTTTTTCTCAATATCTGACATGAAATCAGAAAAAAACTTTCACGTTTTAGGTCAATTAGGATTACCATAATTATTACTAGATGTCATAATAATGAAAGCGAGAGAATGTTTTAAGGCATATTTATTACTACAAAGTCGATGTGAATACTTTTCCGCCCAATGATGACAAAAGTATTCTCAGAGTGATGCCTTTATTGGCTAACCAGAAAATATTATGTTTGCAAGGTTTCAGAGCACAGAGGCTCCTTCTTCAGGCAAGATTACAATTGGATTAATAAGAAAAAGGCACAACATTTAAGGGTTACTACAGTAGGACATTTGTTCATGAGGTGTGATGCTTCCGAAAGATAAGCAAAGGAAATCGATTTAGCATTTTCTTACAAATGAAGAGGCAGTGGAAATGATGTTCTTAGTTGTCTGCAGTCCTTCTGGTAAAGGTGTGAACTGTGTCCATGTAGTGAGTCATAAATCCAGGTGTTAAATTGAGTCCTATTGTCAAAGTATTGAACATCCTTATAAGTTTGAATTCACAACTTTTTCTCTCTGTCATCCTTAAAATTACCTTTTAGTATTAAGACTTTTAAGTCTGTCATACAGTGTCCAGTTACAGAGAAATGTTTTCCCACAGGTGTGTCCATTTCATTCCTGATGGACACAGTTCACACCTTCACCAGAAGGACTGCAGTCAACTAAGAACATCATTTGCACTGCCTCTTCATTTGTAAGAAAATGCTAAATCGATTTCCATTGCTTATTTTTATCTTTATCTGTAGTATCCCTTAAATGTTGTGCCTTTTTCTTATTAATCCAATTGTAATCTTGCCTGAAGAAGGAGTCTCTGTGCTCTGAAAGCTTACTTTTGTCATCATTGGGCGGAAAAGTATTCACATCAACTTTGTAGTAATAAATATGCCTTAAATATGCCTTAAAACATTTTCTCACTTTCATTATTATGGCATCTTTTTCTTATTAATCCAATTGTAATCTTGCCTGAAGAAGGAGCCTCTGTGCTCTGAAAGCTTGCAAACATATTATTTTCTGGTTAGCCAATAAAGGTATCACTCTGAGAATTCTTTTGCCATCATTGGGCGGAAAAGTATTCACATCGATTTTTCTGGCTAGCACGGTACCACAGTATAATGTATTATTGTACATCTTACTACAAAGTCAAAAGTTTCCATAACCTAAGATTACTATGCCTTTAAACTATTTTGGTGTGCCCATATGATGATGTCATGTGTTTGGAAGCTTCTGGTTTTATGGCAACATCTGAGTTAATTAGAGACACATCTGTGGATGTAGCTTAATGCACACCTGAAACACACTGCTTCTTTGTGTAGCATCATGAGAAAGTCTAAAGAAATCAGCCAAGATATCAAGAAGAGAATTGTGAACTTGCCCAAGTCTTCCTTGTGTTCAATTTCAAGACACCTGAAGGTGCCTTGTTCATCTGTACAAACAAGATGGGAATGTCCAGCCATCATACCGATCAGGAAATAGACAGGTTCTGTGTCCCAGAGATGAACGCGCTTTGGTCCGACATGTGCATATCAACCCAAAGACAAAAGCAAATGATCTTGTGAAGATGATGGCGAAAGCTGGTAAGATTGTGTCAATATCCACAGTGAAACGAGTACTTTGTCAACATGGGCTAAAAGGCCACTCTGCCAGGAAGAAGCCTATACTCCAAAAGAAACATTAAAAATGCAGATTAATGTTTGCAAATGCACACAGGAACAAAAATCTTAATTTTTGGAGAAATGTCCTGTAGTCTGATGAAACTAAAATTAAATTTTTTGGACATAATGATCATCGTTACATCTGGAGGAAAAAGGGAGAAGCTTGTGGAAGGAGATTCCAAACGTCTAACCCAAGTCACTCAGTTTAAGGGCAATGGTGCCAATACTAGGAAGTAATAAAAATGCCTTAAAACATTCTCTCTCTCATTATTCTGGCATTTGGCAAATATTAATAATTATGGCAATACTAATTGTCCTAAAACAGGAAAGGATTGTTCTGATTTCATTTCAGATATTGAGAAAAACATGCATATGTGTCTTTTTATATAGTGGATGGAAACTTCTGGTTTCAGCTGTATGTACTGTACGTCTATAGTGGCCATTGTGATCTGTTGTTCAGTCAGATATGGGACACATCTATAACTCCCGCAGTTCTGCTTTACAGAAAAGAAAAATCTATATTTCTTATTTGCGCGGCAGTCGTGATCAATCACTCCATTAATAGCTGAACAACTTTACAAGCCGCATTTTATGAAGGACAGACAAATTGTATCTTATTATCTACAAAGAATCCATCAAATGTTTTTACACTGCCAACTGTGGTAACAAGAACGACAAAAGAGCAACAACATGGGGCCTGGATTCATGTAGGAAAGTGTCAATTTGTGTTAGGTTCTAGTCTTCTTGATGATGGAGGATGACAACACTTGATTAAAAAAAACAGTGTTATGTTTTATCAGTTGTCAGAAGGATCAATGACTCAGATATGGAAGGTTTGATGCTAATCACTTCTCAGATCAAGCGCTAAGAGCTCCGTCCTCCTTTTTAGCATCAGCTCCCTATGCTGCTATGTGCGCCAGGTTGCAATGGCAACCTGACACGCTGCTGTGACGTTACTTACCCAGACCATTCAAAAAGTATGTAGCCATTGTCCTCAACACTGGTTACGTCTCTGATACTCCAACCTAGTCATTAACCTACACAACTTTGCCATAAGACTGGGCTCTGCTACATATACGTACATGGTGAGTTGGTGAGTTATTAGATGTACTCAACACTGCTACATCTCGGCTCTGATTCATCCAAAATGAGTCTCCTGATCTACTCAACTCTTCCCCATCACTGTGTTCTGATACATCTCCATAGTGTGTCTCCTGACCTACTCAACCCTGCCACATCTCTTGGCTCTGCTATATGTCCGTACTGAGTCTCCTGATCTACTCAACTCTGCCCCATCACTGTGCACTGAGTCATCCCAAATGAATCAGCTGACCCCCCCAGCTGTCATGACAACCCATCGGCGACCCTTGATCACATCACTGGCGCGCTTATGGGCGGAGAAAATGATAGATGCTTGCAAGTTGAATGCCGCTGTATTGACAGTGGCGTTTCACAGGCTAACAATCACGGACAGAGCACTGCTGCGCAATTATTAGCAGCAGGTGCTGGCTGTTATACACAGCCATCAAAGAACAGCAGAAAAATGACAGAGATGTCTACCTGCCCAGGCCTACAAACAAATGCACTAACAGGATGCAGTGGACCCATTTAACACAGGTGCAAGAATGCCGATGAGAAAACCACTGTCAGCCTGCCAATTCATGGAGGCAGAGGCGTAGCTAGGGTTTTGCTCCAGGGGGGGCGAAACTTCTCAGTGGGCCCCAAACCAGGTAACCTTGAATATAACTGGGTGACGTACCCTAATAGTGGAGGAGAACCTCAGAAGATGACCGCACTGTTGCTGAAAATAATCTCTATATAAAGACCATATTACCGCCAGGTCAGTGGTAAATACCAGTCCTACAGAACATATAAGAGATTACTGCACAGTTACAGATAATGACTTACCGCTGACGTTCTTTAAGGCCTCTTTCACACTTCAGTCGTGTGACGTCCGCCCAAGTGTGAAAATGGCGGATACGTCTGAAAAATGTAAGTTGGGAAGTCGAGAGAGAGAGAGAGAGAGAGAGAGCCCGGACAGTTTTGGCAGCATTTTCAATGGTTTTCAAAGACGGATGCCAGCGGATCCGCCGCCCATAGGCGGCCATTATACAAAATAGCGGATGCGGCGGATCCGCGGACCAAAAAAACGTTGCATTGGACGTTTTTCTGAAATGACGGACGCCAATTTTTTGGCGGATCCGTCAAAAAACAGACCTAACGGACGACCATCCGTCAAAATCCGTCACTAATGCAAGTCAATGGGAAAAAAACGGATCCGCCAAAAAAAAATGGCGGATCCGTTTTTTTCACATTTTGACGGATTTTGACTGACGTCGCACGACTGAAGTGTGAAAGAGGCCTATGATGGAATCGTTCACTTTTCATGTCTTTTCCATCTGGCCCAGACCAACATGACAACTTCTTCCAGCCAGGACTCGGCTGCGGAGAATACAACAAAGACACATTTCACTTCTCACATTTTCAGCTCTGTCCCCAGTGGGACTGTTCCCAACCTGCACAAACTCCTCATCCTGCTGATGCTCCAATGCTGAGCCGCTGCTGCCGTATGTGTCCCTATTACTTCACCTACTGTGTGGTTCTCTGTGCTTTCTAGATGGTAAAACAAACCTCTAGAATATAGTAATGCCGGGTGCAAGTGCCCTAGAAAACAGCACCCACATTTTGTCCCCTAAAAAGTAATAATGCCCTGTGTGCCCCTTTGACAGTCACAGTAACCTGAGTTCCCCTATAACAATAAGTGCTCACTTTACATTTAATAATGTCCAGAGTCTCACCCTGTACAATTCCCCTATACAGAGTATGATGCTCTCTTATAGGCTGGGATCACACATGCGAGAGACTCGCACGATTCTCGTGCGAGTCTCTCGCATGAACACCCGGCACTGCCGCCGGCACTCAGACCAGAGCGTGCGCCTGCATGTAATTCTATGCAGCCGCACGCTCTGGTCCGAGTGTCGGCGGGAGTGGATCGCGGCCATGCAAAGTATAATGCCCCCTCACTGTATATATACTGACCCCTTAATATCCCCCAAACTGTTTAATGGCTCCAACACTGTATGACGACCCTGTCACTGTAATCTCCACACTGTATGATGGCCCCCTAGATAGCCTCCATATAGCATAATACACCAGATAGTCCTAAAGTATATTGCATTCCTCATAGGCAGACTCTATAGTATAATGTACCCCCCATAGGCAGACTCTATAGTATAATGCATTCCCCATAGACAGACTCTATAGTATAATGTACCCCCCTTAGGCAGACTCTACAGTATAATGTACCCCCCATAGGCAGACTCTATAGTATAATGTACCCCTTCATAGGCAGCCTCTGTAGCATAATGCAGCCCCATAGGCAGCCTCTGTAGTGTAAAACATCGCATAGCACTCAGACCAGTATTAATCTATGGGGCAGCTCCCATCAGCGATTTTTTTTCTCGGCATGTTCTACATGCGAGTGAAATTGCAGCATGCTGCGATTGTCACCGACACTCGGCGAACTGTCAACCATATAATAATGAGTAATAAAATCAAAATTAGTATAACTGAGTCAGGTATTGGAGCATGTACCCCTATACCCCTAATAGGATTATAAAATATTGCATAATGCACAAAATAATCAATATATAAATCACATGATAGCACCTTAAAAATACAACATATGTCAAAACTAAAACCGGTGAGAGTGATAATTAATTTAAATGATACATAGAATATATGTGCAAAAATATATGTGCAAAAATGCAAATTCAAAGACATATATAATGCAGCAAGAGCTGTGTAATCAAGAAGTGTTAAGTGCAAGCAGTGCTAAGTAGTGAATATGACAATATGCAAGTAAAGAAAGTAAGGTGTATCATTAAAATATATAAAAGTATGTCAGCATGGCATTATTTACCGAAAGGAAACGTGCTATCATGTCTCCTACACACGTTTCGGCACTGTGCCTTCTTCCAGGGGCAATTATACTATAGAGTCTGCCTATGGGGAATGCATTATACATTATAGTTTACCTATGGGGAATGCAATATACTATATTGAGGATTATCTGGTGTACAATTGTTCTTCATTTGATAATACCGCACCCATATAAGTCTATGGGTGCGAGTGACACAGAGCACATCACTCGGATGTCATCTGAGTGCTGTACGATATACGCCAACGCCGGCAATGGAGGAGATAGATAAATTAGTTTCTCAGCCTCCTCCGCAGCTGTGCTCCGATCCGCTCTGTGCGAGAGGCTCGGAGCACAGTAGCAGGACACTCGGCTCCCACTCGCAGCAGAGCAGGAGCCAAGAGTTTTTAGCATATTGCATCCTTTGCTCTCGCATCGGATGCTATACGCAAGTGTGACCCCGGCCATACTCTTAGATCAGGCAGGCTGCCCAGTGCTATCCAAAATGCATCCCGTGTAAACAGACACCACAGTTGACAGAGCCAAATGGGCCCAGCTGCACCCTTAAAAGTAAAGTGCAAAAGCACATACAAAAATATGTGAGGCATTAGTTGATATTATGGCCAAAATATGCAAGCTCACAACCCACGTCAAGGGTCCTCACACTTGCGAGTTCTATCACTAAACAGCAAAACCACAAAAAGAGGACACACCTGCTTCTGACATGTGCTGTATATAGCGGATGTTGTGAAGGTGTTAATAAAGTGTTTTAATGTATTGTTATTTTGTCCATGTGGGCAATTTTCCGTGTGGGCAACTTTCCTTGTGGGCAATTTTCCTGTGGGCATTCATGTCTATCGGCTTTTTCCTGTGGGCATTTTTCATAGAACCAACCCTGACACATCTTTGGGCTCTGCTACATCTCTATAGTGAGTTTCCTGATCTACTCAACTCTGCTTCATCACAGGGCTCTGTTACATCTGTATAGTAAGCATTCTGACCTACCAAACCATGCCAAATTGCTGGGCTCTGCTACATACCAGCCGCTCATCTGGACCAGGGGCTTTGAGGATTCACCTTTCCAGGTGAGAAATAACATTTTATGAAAGGCAAACTAATTATTGAGTCCAAGTCAGCTAATTATATTAAAGTCTGGAAGCAGGTATGGTGAGTACTCAATGGCAAACAGGAGCAATACTAGCAAATCAGATGAAATAATAATAAAAACTAAAAAAATCTATAAAGAGTTTTTCTCTTATTTTTGGATAGATTGTTTTTTTGTTTCTGTGATTATATTGTCATAGATATAAATGACACCTGCAGCCACCACTAGGAGGAGCAAAAGAGCTAACTGCATACAGCTGCATTGGTCTTAATAGTCTCCCCCTGGTGGTGACTACAGGAATCATCATTTACCTCTATGGCTTACTAGTTTCTGTCTCTGATTGCGTATTCACCACTTTACAAATTATCGTGCAGATTGGATTTAAGTGTTATAAAGATGTCTTACTGTTTTCAAAATAAACTCATGGATAGTTTGTGTCTCAGGGTCTTTAGATCACTGAAATCAATGTCAAATGCCTGTGATAATTAGTTTCCCAGGTGCCCAATTAAAGGAAAACTACTTGAGAAGGACAGTCTACATTATTAAGCAGCCACAGGATTCAAGGAATATGTGAAAGAAAAAGGATCTCTCTGCTGCCAAAAAGTATCAAATAGTGCAATGTCTTGGACAAAGTATGAAATCATTAGATATTTCTTGAAAACTTGTGTGATCATCATACGTTGAAGTGATTTGTGGCTGATACAGAGCACAGACAGGTTTGTGCAGATAAAGGCATAACAAGGAAAGTTCCTCCAGATAAAGGCATAACGAGGAAAGTTCCTCCAGATAAATGCATAACGAGGAATATTTCTGCCCAATTAATTTTATTAAGAAAGCAACTGCTAAAAACCCACTACAAAACAGCAAGAGGTGTCTGAAACTGCTGGAGACTCTGGAGTCCCATGATCTTCAAGGTGTAGGATCCTTCAGAGACTGTAGTTGAGAATAAACCTACTATTCGGCTGCCCCTAAGCAGTGCTCACAAGCAGAAATGGTTGCAGTGGCCCAGACATATATGAAGACTAATTATAAAGCAATCTTATTTGCTGAGGAGTGGCGGCAACCCTGGATGGTCCAGATGCAGGTCCGGTTTCAGGCAAAGTGGGGCACTAGGCAAAAGTTTAAAATGGGGCCCCAAATGCTAACATATTGCATATCATACATAAGCATTTTGGTTGTATTTACGTGCGCTGAGTTCAGGCCACTAAACAAGTTTTATCAACAATATTGAAGTCGTTCGACGCTTGTTTCCAGGCCTCTTTAAACCAACTGAGAAAGAGTGATGGGAACAGAACAATCACTGTTAGATCAATCTGTCCCCATACAGTATCATGTTATCAGCAGCACATCTACAGTTTACACCGGTCGATGTGCTGCTGAGAACAATGATTTTTGTTCCGGCATAAATAATCCAATCACTTGATGAATATGCAGCATTTTGCTTGTTTAGTATAATACACACCATAGTCCTCCATATAGTATAATGTGCACCACAGTCCTCCATATTGTAAAATGCATACTCCATAGTCCTCCATATAATATAATGTGCCCATAGTCCTCCATATAGTATAATACACTCCCCGTAGTCCTCCATTATAGTATAATACACTCCCTATAATCCTCAATATAGTATAATACACTCTCAATAGTCCTCCATATATTAAAATACACTCCTCAGTCGTCCATATAGTATTATACACTTCCCATAGTCCTCCATATAGTATAATACACTCCTCATAGACTTCCATATATTAAAATACACTGCTCAGTCCTCCATATAGTATAATACACTCCTCAGTCCTCCATATAGTATAATACACTCCTCATAGTCCTCCATAAATTAAAATACACTGCTCAGTCCTCCATATAGTATAATACACTCCTCAGTCCTCCATATAGTATAATACACTCATCAGTCTTCCATATAGTATAATATACTCCTCAGTCCTCCATATAGTATAATACACTCGTCATAGTCCTCCATATATTAAAATACACTCCTCAGTCCTCCATATAGAATAATACACTGCTCAGTCCTCCATATAGTATAATACATTGCTCAGTCCTCCATTTAGTATAATACACTCCTCATAGTGCTCCATATAGTATAATGCACTGCTATAGTCATCCATGTAGTATAGTTCCCTTCTCATAGTATAATCCACCCCATAGTTGTTCACATAGTACACTGCTCAAAAAAATAAAGGGAACACTTTAACAACAGAATATAACTCCAAGTAAATCAAACGTCTGTGAAATCAAACTGTCCACTTAGGAAGCAACACTGATTGACAATAAATTTGGCATGCTGTTGTGCAAATGGAATAGACAACAGATGGAAATTATTGGCAATTATCAAGACACAATCAATAAAGGAGTGGTTCTGCAGGTGGGGACCACAGACCACATCTCAGTACCAATGCTTTCTGGCTGATGTTTTGGTCACTTTTGAATGTTGGTTGTGCTTTCACACTCGTGGTAGCATGAGACGGACTCTACAACCCACACAAGTGGCTCAGGTAGTGCAGCTCATCCAGGATGGCACATCAATGCGAGCTGTGGCAAGAAGGTTTGCTGTGTCTGTCAGCGTAGTGTCCAGAAGCTGGAGGTGCTACCAGGAGACAGGACAGTACACCAGGAGATGTGGAGGGAGCCGTAGGAGGGCAACAACCCAGCAGCAGGACAGCTACCTCCACCTTTGTGCAAGGAGGAACAGGAGGAGCACTGCCAGAGCCCTGCAAAATGACCTCCAGCAGGCCACAAATGTGCATGTGTCTGCACAAACGGTTAGAAACCGACTCCATGAGGATGGTCTGAGTGCCCGACGTCCACAGATGGGGGTTGTGCTCACAGCCCAACACCGTGCAGAACGCTTGGCATTTGCCACAGAACACCAGGATTGGCAAATTCGCCACTGGCACCCTGTGCTCTTCACAGATGAAAGCAGGTTCACACTGAGTACATGTGTGTGGCCCAGCTGCGCTTGGTACACATGTCTCCAGGAAAATGCACAGGAAGGTAATTGCAAAACCTGATATTCATTCATATCTCACACATTTCCCAACATTACCACTAGAGGGAACCTTAGGATATATAAGGTTAGTGAGACGTAGCAATCAGATCAGACTGGAGGGAGCTGGAGACGAGTCTGAGTTGGTGTTCAGTCAAGCCAAGACAGCCAGTTCAGTCTTGGAGGGAGAGGAGAGAAGACTGATTCCTGACAGAGCTCAGGTAGTTCATCTTGAGTCGAAGTGGAGGCTAGTACGAGTAGAAGGAATTACTCTAGCCTAGTCAGAGCTACATCTGAAGCTGTTATCTCAGAACAAGCTGCCTGTGTTCCCTAAGAACGTGGAAAGTGACTCTCGGAGCTACAGCGTGTATACAGTCTGACGGAACGTCCTGTGAGCTGCTCTGGACAGAGTTTAGAAAGGAAGGAAGGAAGGGGACTACAGCAGTTATAACATCGAGCCAACTGAGATCAGGTCAGTGAGCTTGGAAGAACAACTGACTATTACACCTACTGCTACCCGTGCTTATGTTAAGGGTAAGAGCAGGGCGACAGGCGAGTGGTGAAAGAAGGACAAGTGACTTAGGTGACAGATCACCTTCACTAAATTGACCGGACACCGGGTCCGAAGCATTGCTAGTACTACACGACTAGTGATAGAAAATCCGGAGGCCTTGCTGGACTTCAAGTCGCAGAAGGTAGCCCTAAGTGTTGATACGTAACTGGAGTCAGGGAGAACGGGACGGAGTCGGTCTGATCAGCCACAACGGCTTAGTTCTTTCCAACATCTGATTATCAGAGACAGAGAAGGCTCTACCACAATGTCAGCCGGGCGTAGCTGCTATAGTAAGAGTTAAACTTGACTTCATGCTAGTTAGGACTCACAGATATTCAAAGGTAAAGGAGGCCTTAAACCTGCTCAGCAATTCCCTGAATGTGCATTCTTCAACCTGACCAGCTTCCCGGGACATGCCTGCAACAACTACCAGTAAAGGTATGGAAAGAGACTGAATTGTGTGTGACTGACTTTTTATCTGCACCCTGCAACACCATTGACTTCGAGGGAACAGTCCCACCTGTGGGGGACTTAACATCCAGCTGCCCCATAACATCCCCTCAGAAGATCCATCTTGCAGCGCTGGTCAATCTGATCAGAAACCACAGGTGGCGTCACGAACTACTTCTACAATCCCCTGTAAATATTCCCCCCATTGTATGAGCACCCAGGGCCACGGACCGAGCTCTGCTGCCAGTGACATCCCCCATAGACTTCCATGGGCTCGGTGCTGAGTACCCCATAACCCTGGTACCGTGTGTTGTGCGCGTCACATGTGACAGACGTGACAGACGCCGTGGAGAGCGATCTGCTGCCTGAAACATCCGTCAGCATGACTGGTTTGGCAGTGGGTCAGTAATGGTGTGGGGTGGCATTTCTTTGGAGGGCCGCACAGCCCTGCATGTGCTCGCCAGAGGTAGCCTGACTGCCATTAGGTACCGAGATGAGATCCTCAGACCCATTGTGAGACCATATGCTGGTGCGGTTAGCCTTGGGTTCCTCCTAATGCAGGATAATGCCAGACCTCATGTGGCTGGAGTGTGTCAGCAGTTCCTGCAAGATGAAGGCATTGAAGCTATGGACTGGCTTGCCCGTTCCTCAGACCTGAATCCGATTGAGCACATCTGGGACATCATGTCTCGTGCCATCCACCAACGTCACGTTGCACCACAGACTGTCCAGGAGTTGACAGATGCTTTAGTCCAGGTCTGGGAGAAGAGCCCTCAGTAGACCACCCGCCGCCTCATCAGGAGCATGCCCAGGCGTTGTAAGGAGGTCATACAGGCACAGGGGGGTCATACAGGCATGTGGAGACCACACACACTGATGTGTGGCCCAGCTGCGCCAGTCACACATATTCCAGGAAAATGCACAAGAAGGTAACCGTGAAGCTTGATATTCATTCACGTCACTCACATTTCCCAACACACCCACTAAGGGTATAAAAGGAAGTGACATGTAGCAGTCGGAGTTCAGTCTTTCTAGACAGTCTGTGCAGGAGGAGAGGAGTGGGCACATTCGGTTCAGTGTTCAGTCAGCTTCCTGTCTTAGGACAGTACAGTTCAGTCGAGGAGAGGAGAGGAGCAGACTGGTTCAGTATCACTTCAGTCTAGTCTTGGAGGAAGAGGAGTGCAGACTAGATTCTGGCAGAGCAAGTTCATGAAGTGGAGTCTGGTTTGAGTGTAAGGAGTCACTCTAGCCCAGTCAGAACTACAAAGCCAGTACCTCAGCACAAGCTACCTGTATTCCTTGGAAAGTGGAAGGTGACTCTCGGAGCTACAGCGTGTACACAGTTTGACAGAGTTCCTGTGCGCTGCTCTGGACAGGGTCTGAGAAAGGAAAGAAGGAAAGGAATCACAGGGGCTGCAACAGTGAGTGAACTAGGAACTGTTCAGTGAGCTCTGAAGAAAGCTGATATTCACATCATCGCTACTTGTGCTTATGTTAAGAGCAAGAGCAGGACGAGGGGCACAGTGGAGGAAGATAGAGACAAGTGCATCAGGTACCGTAGTACCCGCACTAATTCACCGGACACCGGGGTCCGAAGCGTTGCTAGTGCTTCACGCCTAGTAATAAGAAAACCGGAGGCTTTCTGGACTACAAGTCGCAGAAGGTAGCCCTAAGCGCTGATACGTAAACGGAGTCAGGTAGAACAAGGACCTTGAGTGGGACGCTACAAAAGTAGGGACTCTGTTCTCACCAACTAGAAGGCTCTACCACAATGTCAGCCGGGCGTTGCAGCTATTAAACGAGCTGGAGACTGACAGAGTTAACTTGACTTCATGCAAGTTTGTACTCACACATAAACAAGGTTAAAGGAGGCCTCTAACCTGCTCAGCCGTTATCCTGAATGTGCATTCTCCACCCCGACCAGCTTCCCGGGACCTGCCTGAAACATCTGCAAGTAAAGGTATGGAAAGAGATTGCCTTGTGTGAGACTGTTTCATTTACTACACCCTGCTCCACCATAGACTTCCAGGGACCAGTCTCGCCTGTGGGAGACTTACCATCCAGCTGCCTCATAACATCCCCTAGGAAGATCCATATAGCAGCGCTGGTCAAATTGATCAGAAACCACAGGTGGCATCACAAACTATTCTAATCTACAATTCCCCTGTAAATATCCCCCATTGCATGACCGCCAGGGCCACGGACCGAGTCCCGCTGCCAGTGACATCTCCTATAGAAATCAATGGGCTCGGTGCCGAGTACCCCATAGCCCTGGTACCACCTCAGTGTGGTGCGCGTCATCTTTTCTGGCGTCACGAACAGGATACGAAGCTTGCAAAATTGTGAGTCCTGTGTTGCCTATATTGACTGTTTTATGCAAGAAAAGACTGTTTGCTGTTTTGTAGTTTTTGGCGCCAAATACCGCCATTTTTACCGCCATATTCGCGCCCTGAGGCGCTGGTGAAGAAGGTGGGCGTGCATTTGTGGGCGTACCTGAAAGAGCGCGCTGTTTCCTGGACACGCCCCCAACGCTGACGCGGCGGCAGGTCCTTGGAAAGCGGAAGTGAACGCTCTGACATCAGAGCGACAGCGACTCAGGTCCCGTCTCCATCGCTGTATCTGGAGAGCTGCAGCCTTTGGAAAAGGTAGGCTCAGATCAAACAGGGGGGCGCCAACATGTCGCAACAACCGGCAGACAGTGCGGCCCCAGCCGGGGGCCCCAATGACTTACCGCTGGGCGTTGTAGCGCAGGATGGAAATGTGGGTCCCTCACCCGGTCCTGTGGTCCCGCTCATGCCCCTAACGCTCCCATACATGCCAGGAGCGAAGTGGCTCCCTCAGTACAGCGGCGAGCCAGACACCCTGTCAGTGTTCAAACGGAAAATATGCAGTATCCTGGAAATGTACTCAATGACAGAGAAGCAAAAAGCTGCAGTGGTAATAGGGCAGTTAGCTGGTGCTGCTGAGAGAGAAGTAGAGACTTGGACCACTGCGGACCAGGAGTCGGTGCCTGTGATTCTCTTAAAGCTACAGGCTATCTTTGAGGACCGCACAGAAACAGATCTCTGGATGGCATTTTACCAATGCTCCCAGAGACCAGGTGACAGTATTAGGGACTACGCCTGCCGACTACAGGGGGCCCTGCGAGCTCTCAAACAGGTTAACCCTATAAGTGCCATTGATGAAAGCAAAATCTTGAAAGAACAATTTGTACGGGGACTGAGGTCCCAAGCGGAGGGCAGGACTGTGAACTGGTGGTCCTTGGATCATCCTGATGCTACCTTTGATGCCTTAAAGGATATGGCTATAAAAGGACTGCGGCCCCTGGAAAAGCCTGAAGTGGCGACCCAGTATCACCCGGGTGAAGCCACTCTAAAGCCGGCAGTACCCACCTTTTCCCCGCTAGTGGCAGAAGCCAAAACGCAGGTGACACCCCCTACTGAGTTGGACTGTCTGCGCTCGGAAGTGCGCCAGCTGACTAAAAACCTGGCCACTGTAATGAGTGCCCTGCAACTGCGGAAAGAGGAAGGAGGAAAGATCATGCTAGCCGACTGTCCAGAGGATGTCCCTTGGATGAACCGGAGGAAATGGAGGACGTCGCCTCACCGGAGGAGGACAACGCCACCCCCAGGAGCGACCCCTGATCAGCACCATCCTCGCCGAGAGATCATCTGCTACCGCTGCAACCGGAAAGGTCATATGGCTCGGCAGTGTCCTTTAAACGAGCAAATCCTGGGTCCGAGGGCCAACACCCAGGAGTAGACTCATCAGGCCCCTCAGACTGGAACCGCAGGTTTGTGGGAGGAAGACCCTACCTGTCCATCATTCTGGACGGGATCGCAATCCCTGCACTACTAGATACTGGATCTCAGGTGACCATCATACCTGATGTCCTTTATAATAAGTTCTGGTCCATGGACAGTCTCCAGCCCCCGAGCCCTGACTTTACAGTGTACGCCTCTAATGGTCTCCCTGTTGAAGTACTCGGAGCCAAAAACGTGGACGTAAAGGTGGGCAGAGTGGAGCTGGAGGATCAGGGACTTTTAGTAGTCAAGACTGTAAACGAGGAAAATGGCTTAAATGTGGTTTTAGGTACTAACATAATTAGTAACTGTCTGGGAGAAGTTGTGTTTTTGCTCCAACAGCTCGCTGAGGTTGCCAAGCCAAAGCAGAAGGGAGTGATCCAGAGGGAGATCCGGGCCCTGTGTGCCAGCAGCAAGCGAAGCTTACAGATGGTGAAATTGGTAATGTACGGGTAACGGACCCGAACCCCATTGTGATACCCCCAATGAGTGAAATGCTAATATGGTGTAGAGCAGCAATAGGTCTGAAAGGACAGAACTACCAAGCAGTAGTAGAGCCCTATTGTTCAGAGCACAGACCTACACTCTTGACTGCTAGAGGGGTAGTGGAAGTAATAAATGGGAGAGTACCAGTACGACTTCTCAACTGGGGAGAAGATGAAGTAAATTTACCACGTTATGCCACTGTTGCTAAATTACATACCGTAGATAACAATTCTATTCTCCCAACCGAGTCCTTAGCCTCCCGCCAACCAGCAGAGGATAATGACCCGACAACCCAGGTGGCGGATTGGTGTCAGCAGCTCCATGTCGGGACAGACACCACTTCCGCCCACCAGAAACAGGGAGTACTACGGGTGGTACAGGAGTACGCACAGGTATTTAGCAAGCACCCACTTGACTTTGGGACAATTAAGGGAGTACAGCATCATATCCCTACAGGCAGTCATCCTCCCATCAAAGAGCGATACAGGCCTATACCTCCAGCCCACTATCAGAAAGCTAAGGAAATGTTGCGTGACATGAAGGAAGCCGGGGTGATAAGGATAGTTGTAGTCCCTGGGCAGCACCTCTAGTCCTAGTTAAGAAAAAGGATGGAAGCATGAGAATGTGTGTAGATTACAGACAAGTAAATCGCATAACACATAAAGATGCATACCCATTACCACGCATTGAGGAATCCTTAGCTGCTTTGAAAATGGCTAACTACTTTTCTACCCTCGACCTCACTAGTGGGTACTGGCAAGTAGCTGTGGCTGAGGAGGATCGGGAGAAGACGGCTTTCACCACCCCAATGGGACTCTGTGAGTTTGACAGAATGCTGTTTGGACTCAGCAGTGCCCCGGGAACATTCCAGAGAGTGATGGAGAGCTGCCTGGGACATCTCAACTTTGAAACCGTGTTGCTGTACCTGGACGACGTAATTGTGTACTCCAAGACGTATGAGGATCATCTGAAACACCTGGCAGAGGTATTCGAATCACTGTCCAAGTATGGGATGAAACTGAAGCCCTCAAAGTGCCATCTGCTCAAACGAAAGGTACAGTACTTGGGGCATATTGTCAGCTCCGAAGGAGTAGCGCCGGACCCCGAGAAGGTCACGGCCATCCAGAAATGGCCGGAGCCGAAGAATCTCAAGGAGGTGCGCCAGTTCCTGGGACTAACAGGTTACTACAGGAGGTTTGTAAAAGATTACACCAAGAAAGCAGCGCCTCTGCAGGACCTCCTGGTAGGACAACCCCTCAAGAGCAGAAATTCTCCATTCCACTGGGGTAAAGAACAAGCTGAGGCATTCAAAGAGATGAAAGAGATCCTGACAGGCGATGAAATCTTAGCCTACCCTGATTACAACCAACCGTTCCTGCTGTATACCGATGCCAGTAACGAAGGATTGGGAGCTGTCCTCAGTCAGAAGCAGAATGGCCAAGAAAAAGTCATCGCATATGCAAGCAGGAAGCTCCGGCCAACTGAGGAAACCCAGAAAACTATAGCAGCTTCAAGTTGGAGTTCCTGGCGCTGGTCTGGGCCATTACGGAAAGATTCAAGCATTACCTTGCCTCCAGCAAGTTCACTGCGTACACAGACAATAACCCCTTGACGCATCTTGAAACGGCCAAGCTGGGAGCCATGGAGCAACGTTGGATGGCTCGGCTGTCAAACTATCAATTTACCATCAAGTACAGGGCAGGCCGTAAAAATGCCAACGCTGACGCCTTGTCTAGAATGCCGCATGAATCCGACACGGAGGAAGAATCGGATGACCTGGAAGAGATTGAGCTACCTGCGTTCCACAGAAATGGGATGATCCATGAACAACGAGCCCACAGAAAGCGGTGTGGCGAGACGTTAAACCCTTTACCTCATCACAGCTGGAAGGAGACTCAAGACAGCGATCCAGTGGTCAGCCGTATCAAGGAGCTGATAAGACAGGAAGGTTCCTCCTTGGAGAAGGATGCACCTATACCAGCAAAGCTCCTGTGGAACGAGAGAAGCCGGTTGTTTATCTACCGTGAAAGTTGTGCAGGAGATACGTCGACCCAAGGACCCATGAGATGGTTTGGCAGATAGTGGTTCCCAGAGCAGACATCCAAATGGTGTTAGAAGCCTACCACGATCAAGCAGGACACTTTGGCTGGAAAAAGCTGGAGACCCTGTTGAGGTGTCGGTTCTACTGGGTAGGGATGCGCAGCTCCATCGAGAAGTGGTGCCGGAACTGTGGACCCTGTGGCCTCAGACGAAAAGACTACTGTAGTCAGAGGGCACCCCTGCAGCCTATCCAGACGACTCGTCCCTTGGAGATCGTGGCATTGGACCATGTCAAGTTGTCACCAAGCAGGTCGGGATACTCATATGTCCTGACCATGGTGGATCACTATTCCAAATTTCTGGTGGTCGCCCCTGTCAAAGATCTGACAGCAGAGACAGCAGCAAAGACCTTCCAAGCAAGTTTCTGCAGACCACACGGATATCCAGAGCAGGTGCTGACTGATCGAGGTCCAGCCTTTGAAGCTGAACTGTTTAAGGAATTCTGTCACTTGTATGGGTGTAAGAAGATCAGAACAACACCGTACCACCCTCAAACCAATGGCCTTTGTGAAAAGATGAATCACATTGTCATTGATTTACTGAAATCTGTACCCCTGGAAGAAAGAAATCGGTGGCCAGACTTGTTACCTGACCTGGTCGACTTGTACAACCACATACCAGTAAGTTCCACCAACTGCACTCCAGCCTACCTTATGAGAGCAAGACCAGGAAGACTGCCAATGGATTTGGAACTTGGTGTGGTAGAACCAGAGGCTGATGACACTGCTGAAGATTGGGACACAAACCGACAGGAACAGTACAGGAGAGTACAAGCCTGCGTAGAAGATAGTCTCAATAAAGTAAGGGAAAAGCAAGAGAAGAACTACAACAAAAATGCTCCCGCTAAGCCTTTTATGCTGGAGAAATTGTGCTAAAAAGAAAAAGAAGAATGCACAAATTGGATGATCAGTGGGAACAGGAGCCATATGTCGTGCAAAATTCCAAATTTGATAACAGAAAAACCTGTACCATCAGCAAGGATGGAGGAAAAACGACTGCAACTGTGTCTAGAGATCATCTAAAGTTGTGTCCGGGCCCACTAAAGCTTCGCGAAGAAGAACCTGTTGTCAATCAGGAAGAAAATGATGAAGCGGTCATACATACGGATCTGGGAGATCTACCTGCGGATTGGCCCAGAGTGGGAGAAGCTGTAATCATTCCTGTGCTGCAGTTTTATCAACCGCAAGAAGAACCTCTACATCAAGTCATACCAATTGTGCCAGTGGAGTTAGTTCCAGAAGGACCTGTTCCGGCAGACCCTCAACCATTGGGATCCCAAGCAGCGGAACCACAAGAGGCAGCACCACAAGAAGTGGAAACCCCTGGTGGAGCAGTACCGCATCGCCCAGTCGCTAGCATGCTTGCCAGATCCCTATAGAGGTGGAGTCGTGTTTACAGTTTGCCGGCACACAGAGCAGATAGGCTAGAGACTACTATACCTGACACCACTCCACGTAGCTCAGAACGTACAACGAAAGGAAGGTTACCTATTCGTTATCAAGAGTAGTTCTAGTAAACTAGTTTAGTATGACCCAGACAGGGGTTTACTGCAACTGAAAATGTATAAAGTTTGAAAAAGTTTTGCAAAATTTGCGCTTTATTAAAATGTTTACATATTTATGTAGCATACCCGGACGGGTAAAGAGTTAAAAAGTTAATATCTCTTGAAATGTTATATGTGAAATGTTTTATCATGCAAAGGACTGCGTGGCTGAGGACTGTGCCAGCCCAGAAACTGTAAATGTAAATAGTTCGCACTTCAGGTGCCCTATCTTGGTTTTACACAAAACCTTACTACCTCTGAAGAAAAACCCGTATGGTGTGGCCTAGAGTGAGGTCTGCAGCAATGAAGTCCTGCAGCCCACCCAGGACCCACGTGGGAGGTTTTTGGTGCGGGTCCTCCACAAGAATCTTGTCTTGTATTTATGAAAGTGTTTTTAATACTTTATATATTTTTCTATGTATACAGTGTAACGTTCAAGAATTCTTACCTCCCGCAAGGGATGAGTTAAAAAACTGTTTGATGTTATATGCAAAACAAAATGTTTTCTTTTCTCTTTTACAGCCCGGGAGTGCTGTGTTTAACCAAGGGGGGATGTGTGGCCCAGCTGCGCCAGGCACACATATTCCAGGAAAATGCACAAGAAGGTAACCGTGAAGCTTGATATTCATTCACGTCACTCACATTTCCCAACACACCCACTAAGGGTATAAAAGAAAGTGACATGTAGCAGTCGGAGTTCAGTCTTTCTAGACAGTCTGTGCAGGAGGAGAGGAGTGGGCACATTCGGTTCAGTGTTCAGTCAGCT
The DNA here is from genome assembly GCA_033576555.1 of Oophaga sylvatica. Classification (NCBI taxonomy): domain Eukaryota; kingdom Metazoa; phylum Chordata; class Amphibia; order Anura; family Dendrobatidae; genus Oophaga; species Oophaga sylvatica. The sequence goes on from JARQOD010000003.1 coordinate 385,318,831, forward strand.
TCCTGTCTTAGGACAGTACAGTTCAGTCGAGGAGAGGAGAGGAGCAGACTGGTTCAGTATCACTTCAGTCTAGTCTTGGAGGAAGAGGAGTGCAGACTAGATTCTGGCAGAGCAAGTTCATGAAGTGGAGTCTGGTTTGAGTGTAAGGAGTCACTCTAGCCCAGTCAGAACTACAAAGCCAGTACCTCAGCACAAGCTACCTGTATTCCTTGGAAAGTGGAAGGTGACTCTCGGAGCTACAGCGTGTACACAGTTTGACAGAGTTCCTGTGTGCTGCTCTGGACAGGGTCTGAGAAAGGAAAGAAGGAAAGGAATCACAGGGCTGCAACAGTGAGTGAACTAGGAACTGTTCAGTGAGCTCTGAAGAAAGCTGATATTCACATCATCGCTACTTGTGCTTATGTTAAGAGCAAGAGCAGGACGAGGGGCACAGTGGAGGAAGATAGAGACAAGTGCATCAGGTTCACGCCTAGTAATAAGAAAACCGGAGGCTTTCTGGACTACAAGTCGCAGAAGGTAGCCCTAAGCGCTGATACGTAAACGGAGTCAGGTAGAACAAGGACCTTGAGTGGGACGCTACAAAAGTAGGGACTCTGTTCTTACCAACTAGAAGGCTCTACCACAATGTCAGCCGGGCGTTGCAGCTATTGAACGAGCTGGAGACTGACAGAGTTAACTTGACTTCATGCAAGTTTGTACTCACACATATACAAGGTTAAAGGAGGCCTCTAACCTGCTCAGCGGTTATCCTGAATGTGCATTCTCCACCCCGACCAGCTTCCCGGGACCTGCCTGAAACATCTGCAAGTAAAGGTATGGAAAGAGATTGCCTTGTGTGAGACTGTTTCATTTACTACACCCTGCTCCACCATAGACTTCCAGGGACCAGTCTCGCCTGTGGGAGACTTACCATCCAGCTGCCTCATAACATCCCCTAGGAAGATCCATATAGCAGCGCTGGTCAAATTGATCAGAAACCACAGGTGGCGTCACAAACTATTCTAATCTACAATTCCCCCTGTAAATATCCCCCATTGCATGACCGCCAGGGCCACGGACCGAGTCCTGCTGCCAGTGACATCTCCCATAGAAATCAATGGGCTCGGTGCCGAGTACCCCATAGCCCTGGTAGCACCTCAGTGTGGTGCGCGTCACTACTGAGCATCATTTTAACTTGTTTTAAGGACATTACATTCTACTTTAATTTTGTGTGACTCCAAAACCAGGCCTCCAATGGTTAATAAATTTGATTTCCATTGATGATTTTTGTGTGATTTTGTTGTCAGCACATTCAACTTTGTACAGAACAAAGTATTCAATGAGAATATTTAATTCATTCAGATCTAGGATGTGTTATTTGAGTGTTCCCTTTATTTTTTTGAGCAGTGTATAATGTATTCCCCATAGTCCTCTATACTGTATAATGCAGCCCACATATAGTATAATGCAGCCACCCCATAGAGCATAATGTAGCCACCCCACAAAGTATAATGCAGCCACCCCACAGAGTATAATGTAGCCACCCCACAGAATATAATGTAGCCCCCTCAATGTATAATGCAGCCCAGCCATACAATATAATGGAACCCCCCATAGAATATAATGCAGCCCCCCTCATATAGTATAATGCAGCCCCTCCATAGAATATATGGTAGCCCCCTCATAGAGTATAATGCAGCCCCACAGAATATAATGTAGCCCCTCCATAGAATATAATACAGCCCCCTTATATAGTATAATTTAGCTCCCTCCATAGAATACTGTACAATGTAGCTCTCATCATATAATATAATGCAGCCCCCCATAGAATATAATACAGCCCACCTCCCCATAGAATATAATGTAGCCCCCATAGAATATAATACAGCCCTCCTGCCCATAGAATATAATGTAGTCCCCATAGAATATAATGCAGCCCACCTCCCCATAGAATATAATGTAGCCACATCAAAGAGTATGATGCAGTCCTCCCTCATAGAATATAATACAGCCCCCCATAGAATATAACACAGCCCACCTCCCCATAGAATATAACGTAGCCCCCATAGAATATAATACAGCCCACCTCCCCATAGAATATAATGTAGCCCCCATAGAATATAGTATAGCCCAGCTCCCCATAGAATAGAATGTAGCCCCCCATAGAATGTAATACAGCCCACCTCCCCATAGAATAGAATGTAGCCCCCCCATAGAGTATAATACAGCCCACCTCCCCATAGAATATAATGGCCCACAGTCCAGTACTAATAAATAAAAGAAAAAAGAAAACACATTCCTCACCTCTCCTCATGCCCCGCGCTGCTCCAGGATCGGCTCCGGTCTCAGCGGCTGCACACAGTGGGTGCGAGATGAAGTGACGCCATCACGCACCCGCAGTGTCAGAGGCAGAGGGGAATGATGGGAGAGGGAGTGTCATCTGATGCTTCTCTCCTCCATCATTGCTTTGAACTGTACCGGCGTCCATGTACCGGCGGGGGAGTCGGCGCTGGCGGCAGACAGGCCCCCCTGACTCACGTGCCCCATAGCGGCTGCGTGATGTGCCGCTATTAGCGGCATGCCACTGGCTGGGGGCCCTAGGCAGCTGCCTGGTCTGCCTGCCGCTAACGCCGGCCCTAACCAGATGGAGAGAGTATTGGATGGTTGGTGGATGACCACCATATCCCAACGAAGCTGCGACGGATTTTGATTGAAAAAGCTTTTGATTTTAGTAAATGTGAACTGTTCATGTGGAAATTCAGCAAATCACCATTTTCAGTTCTTTACAACCTAGGGAATGTTTGGAAACTGTTGCGCAGAATAATTTGCTGCATTTTGATTTTTTTTTAGTTTTGAAAGAAATCCTGTTATCATTGGGAGGTTTGTCCAATAAAATGTGATTTATCATCTAACAGTTGATGACTTGAACGTTATTCTGACTCACTTGCATCGACCATTTAGGAAAATCAGAGAAAGATAACATTTGCGTACTAATCTGGAAAGTGGCGTGTTATAAAAGAAATTGAATGAAATTAATTTTTTTAGTTTTCAGAATATTAATTAAATAATCTCCGAATTAATTCAGATACAAACTCCAGAATTCATAGGCAATTACTCAGAATCAACAAAATGAAAAACTCTGATACGGTAAGAAGTCGCAGCCTGGAGAAGGCGATAAAAGTTGTATTAATTAAAGACTTTAATTTTAAGTTGAGTTGACTTTAAATGTTTCATAAGCTTTTTTTTCATTGTTTTTATGCCTCTAAAATAAAAAAAACGTATGAAACAATACTTTAAAAATATTTTCTCATTTTGGTATGCAGCTCCCATGCAGAGCTATGAGTTTCCATAGTTACAGACTGCAAACAAACCGTGTGTATTTAGATCCTGCTATCATGTTTTACTCCTTTCCATCTGTCTCCTACCTCACAGATAATAAAAGAGGAGGCAGATGGAGAGAATTGTAATATAACTGCATAGATCTGACTACACATTAGCGCTGTGTAGTCTGTTACCATGGAGAAACATAGATCTGCATTGGAACAGTATATACAAAATGGTAGGAGATTTTTTTTATTTGTAAGTCCCTGTGGACCCCATTTCCTGTCATTGACTGAGTTTCATGATCTCTGCATGGTTGTAGAGCAGTGACAATGACCAACAATGACCTACATTTACTATACCAGGCTTTCATAGGGTTTTTCGTAGATTAAAGAATATAGAAACCTTTGGAGACAATTAAATTTTGCACCATTTGCCTTCTATTTCTAGTTGCTGAATGAGTTAACAGAGATTTCCATCAGTGAGCTCTTTCTGAGAGTTTATCACTCTTATCTTCCATCTTCTGAGCTCCTCTCAGCTGATTTATGACCACAAAATTCAGCTTAACTTTCATGTGGTCATGAATCAGCCGAGAGGAGCTCAGAAGCTTCAGAACGAGCTCACTTGCGAAATCTCAGTTAACTCATTCATCAGCCAGCAATGCAAAGTGCAGCACAAACCCCTAATTGAAGGCAAAATGTGACCAACACTGACTTCCGGACCTTAGAAGCAGCATGGTGTTAGTAGGTGGAGTTTCCCTCTAAGGTCTCTTTCACACATCAGTTTTTTGACGTCAGGCGCGATCCGGCGTGTTGTTAAAAAAACGAATCCGGTACCAGATGCGGTTTTTTGTCATTGACTTTCATTAGCGCCGGATCGCACCTGATGTCGTTGCGTTGCATCCGTTTTTGTCCAGATCCGGCGGAAATGTACATTCCGGCGGCCGGACAAGAAGGTCACTGCAACTTTTTTTTATTAGCGGACCCGCCTGATAGTGCCTGAAGCGGCGCATCAGGCGGCCGGAAATAATGCAAGTCTATGGTGCCGGATCAGTCTTTTGTGCAATCCGTCAAAAGACTGATCCGGATTCTGATCACATCCCGTAGCCCCACATTCAGCTCCATTTCATATTCGCTGCAGATTATTATTCACAAGCTGCAAGGGAAATATAAATCTAAGTGGACGGCCGGTGAATGTGGCGCATTTATGAACGCAGCTGCAGGAGCAGCGCTCACGAGTGGATTCAACAGGCTAATAGTGAGAGAACTAGGAATATTCCCCGAGTCATTCTCTTCAGCCTTATAGAGGTCACCGGTAGCCATTGACATGACTTCTTGCATTCTATGCATATGTGTCAGTCTTCACTGCAGTTTGTGTATTATATTCATGAAGTAGGAAGCTAGGAGAAGTTGGGACTCCGTGTGCCGTCATATGGTGCCATCATCTGACCTGTATAATTTCCCCGATAAGAAATGCTCTAGTAACTCCTAGACCTGTGGGTAATGGGGCATGAAATTCGTTTTTATTACCTTCCATATGGATTTGATTGATAACTATATGGCGGCATATTAGAGCCCCGTCGACTACTACGGGTGTGTTTGATAACTTTTAGGTGGCATTTACCAAAACCCCACTGCTTTTCAGTCCAGGAAGTGCCTAAATTTCCAAAGATTCGGCACAGTCTCTGCCACTTTAGGGCAGTTTACTACTATTGTACATGAGACCTTAATTATTCTCAATGCCAAGCGGTTGCAGATAAAGCAGAAGGGATAGTGTCAATGATCAGACCCTTTGGTTCTTCTCCGGAGATATCGGGTAAAATAACAATGTTCCTTTAAGAACCAGGAGCCGTGTGCTGCAGTCCTCCTTCTTTTATAGGTTTTCGTGTAGATAAATTCCGAATTCTCCACCATATTTTATCCTAGACCTATATAAATATCAAGTAAGCAATTTATCACCGGAGCCTCCAGACACAAATAAAACTATCATCAAAATTCACAATTTCAAAGTAAAACATCATAAAATACAAAGTTCTGAAACTTGTGCCAAGTTCACCTGTGAATGATGGGATCGATGACACGGCGCCACCCTGCTGGTGACAGTGAGGGTGGCGGAATGTTTTTTAATGGATTTGCCAATTATGCCCCTCCCCTTTATAAGACTCTGGCTGTCAGTATGGGGGCCCATGCTTAGCAATATCATGGGGATACTGTAGCTAATATAGCAGCAGTGTGACTGTCAGTACACGGGGCAGTGTGACTGTCAGTACATGGGGCAGTGTGACTGTCAGTACATGGGGCAGTGTGACTGTCAGTAGATGGGGCAGTGTGACTGTCAGTACATGGGGCAGTGTGACTGTCAGTACATGGGGCAGTGTGACTGTCAGTACATGGGGCAGTGTGCCTGTCAGTACATGGGGCAGTGTGGCTGTCAGTACACGGAGCAGTGTGGCTGTCAGTACACGGGGCAGTGTGACTGTCAGTACACAGGGCAGTGTGGCTGTCAGTACATGGGGCAGTGTGACTGTCAGTACATGGGGCAGTGTAACTATCAGTACACGGGGCAGTATGACTGAGTACACTGGGCAGTGTGGCTCTCAGTACACGGGGCAGTGTGACTGTCAGTACATGGGGCAGTGTGGCTCTCAGTACATGAGGCAGTGTGACTGTCAGTACATGTGGCAGTGTTGCTGTCAGTACATGGGGCAGTGTTGCTGTCAGTACATGTGGCAGTGTTGCTGTCAGTACATGGGGCAGTGTGGCTGTCAGTACATGGGGCAGTGCGATTGTCAGTACACGAGGCAGTGTGACTGTCAGTACACGGGGCAGTGTGACTGTCAGTACACGGGGCAGTGTGATTGTCAGTACGTGGGGCAGTGTGACTGTCAGTACATGGGGCAGTGCGATTGTCAGTACACGGGGCAGTGTGATTGTCAGTACGTGGGGCATGGGCGTACCCACCGTGGGGCAGAGGGGGGCAGGTGCCCCCCCCTAGAAGCAGGGGCACACAATGAAAGAGAGCGGAGAGAGCAGCACAATGGCGGCTCCCTCTGCCCCAGGTTGCAGGGCCTGTCTGTGTGCGCAGTGCACGGAGCTGCTGTCTCACCAGAGGATCTTCTTCCTGGTGGCAGCAGCTGTAGTTTCACTTTCTGCCCTGCAGGCTCTGGTTGTCTCAGCCACACTGGGTCCTAGTGCCCTCTGTGTGCAGACACTGGACACTTCCTGCTCCTGACTCAGCCACTGCCTGCAAGCTTCATGGTAAGAGGGGATGGAATTTATTAAATTCATTCTGCTCAGGCATGTCATGGTCACTGTGGGGGAATGTGAGAGGATGGGGGTGCTGTGGGGGAGGCGTACAGGGCACTGGGGTGAATGTAAGAGGATGGGGTATTGTGGGGGCTAGGGCACTGAGGGGGGTTAATGTGAGAGGATGGGGGTATTGTGGGGGAGGGGTACAGGGCACTGGGGTGAATGTAAGAGTATGGGGTATTGTGGGGCTAGGGCACTGTTAGGGTTAATGTGAGAGGATGGGGTATTGTGGGGGCTAGGGCACTGGATGGGTTAATGTGAGAGGATGGGGGTATTGTGGGGGCTGAAGTGGGGGAGGGGCAACAGGGCACAGAGAGTGAATGTGAGAGGATGGGGTATTGTGGGGGAGGGGATACAGGGCACTGGTTGGTGAATGTGAGAGGATGGGGATATTGTGGGGGCTGAAGTGGGGAGGGGCAACAGAGCACTGAGGGGTGCATGTGAGAGGATGGGGGTATTGTGGGGGCTGAAGTGGGACAGAACACTAAGGGGTGCATGTGAGACGATGGGGTGTGGGTGGGGGACAGAGGAGGTAGGGGGCTTTTTTTTACTTGTGAGCTCCTTAATACTTTAATAATAGATTAATATTTCAGTATTCTTATAACAAGGGCATAGACAGACGGCCGTATAACTCATGCGAGGATCGCACTGCAATCGTTGGACTTGCTGGTACTGCTCCTGACATGAGCGCGACTGCCATGTATAATATATGCTATATACAGCGTAGTGTCGCATACACGGCTGTATTATACAATATACAACAGTTCTAACGCTCCATACCTAATATGCAGGATAATGTACAACCTGTATAAGATGCGACAGTGGCTTGCCCCCCCCTAGTTTTGATCCTGGGTACGCCCATGACGTGGGGCAGTGTGACTGTCAGTACATGGGGTAGTGTGATTGTCAGTACATGGGGCAGTGTGATTGTCAGTACATGGGGCAGTGTGACTGTCAGTACATGGGGCAGTGTGACTGTCAGTACACAGGGCAGTGTGGCTGTCAGTAAATGGGGCAGTGTGGCTGTCAGTACATGGGGCAGTGTGGCTGTCAGTAAATGGGGCAGGGTGGCTGTCAGTACATGGGGCAGTGTGGCTGTCAGTACGTGGGGCAGTGTGGCTGTCAGTACGTCTGGTAGTGTGGCTGTCAGTACGTGGGGCAGTGTGGCTGTCAGTACGTGGGGCAGTGTGGCTGCCATTACACGGGGCAGTGTGGCTGTTATAACGGGGGCACTATGGTTGTTAGTACATGGGGCACTGTGGCACTAAACATGTTGTTATAAGGGGATGTGACCTATTACGGAGGTGACACTGGCAGCCATTGTGCAATACTGTTCCTAACATTATGGGGGCACTATGGCGGTTGGTATCACAGTTTTGGCTGCCATTATAGCAGACACTATGACGGTGTAGTGGGATAATTTGGCGGTGGGTAGATGTGTGTGTTGCATGTATACAGATAGGTAGCCATGGAAGATCCTATAGGTCATCTATTCCTTTTTGATTACTACTTTTTTGTATAAAGCAGGATTTCCCCTGTGACGGCCCCATAGGTGACATGACGGACTACCCAATCATACATCGGGCCTGTACTTGCCCTATGTGCTGACGGACGGCCCCATGTGTCAGCGTTACACATTTTATGGCATTTCTATTGTATTAATGACTCCAGGGCGATGCACAAAACACGGCAATCCCTCTGTGCCTGAATGTCGCCCCCATGCACCTCGGCCCATGATTACCCCCATCCATATGAAATACGTCAGGACGGGAGCGATTATGGCCCCCACGATCCTCCCCGTATATTATGTGTCGGCAATCATGTTGTCTGGGTGTTTGATGGACCCTCATCTATTTACATTCTCAGCTGAGAAAGTCATTACCGCAGTGAAGCGGCGACCTTCAGTCTGGCAGCCGGAGGGCATTGCACTTGTTTTACGCCCCTATGAAAACTTTTGGCTGAAAGTTTGTGTGTATAGAAGGCCATAAAGTACAGCGGAGCAAAAATAAAGCCTCTGGGTGCCATTTACTTAAAGGGCCATTCAACACTTAAAGGGGTTTTCGAAACAGTGGTCCTGGATTAGAAAAACATGGCTGCCTTCTTCCAGGTCTACAGGTTGTATCTGGTACTAGCTGTAGTACCCGGCTTCGCCCGGGTTAATGTACTTAACTGTGCCCTCATCAGGATAGCAACATAGAAGGACAAAGCTGTGGCTGCTACTATATATATATCCTCCCACATACAGGTGATGTGACTTACATCAGTCATTACACCAACATTGGCCAAGCATAGTAACTGAAATCCTATTACCTCACACAAGCTTTCTTATACTGACAATGTCCTCTGTTGCCTATAGTAACCAAACAGAGCTCATATTAATGACCTATGGCAAAATAGAAGCTGAGCTGTGATTGGTTGCTATAGGCAGCCTGATAAATCCCCAGCCAACAGAAAACATTCCCCTCTGGCAGTATATATTACCTCACACATACAAATAATATACAGCTCATGTGACTGACATGTGGCTTATTTCCCTATATGGTCATATTAATGTCCTGTCGCAAAATAGAAGCTGAGCTGTGATTGGTTGCTATAGGCAGCCTGATAATTCTCCAGCCAACAGAAAACATTCCCTCTGGCAGTATATATTACCTCACACATACAAATAATATACAGCTCATGTGACTGACATGTGGCTTATTTCCCTATATGGTCATATTAATGTCCTGTCGCAAAATAGAAGCTGAGCTGTGATTGGTTGCTATAGGCAGCCTGATAATTCTCCAGCCAACAGAAAACATTCCCCTCTGGCAGTATATATTACCTCACACATACAAATAATATACAGCTCATGTGACTGACATCTGTCTTATTTCCCTATATGGCAAATTTATAACAAATTGGTCTTGTAGTTTGGCTGGTTATTAATCAGATATTTATTTTTAAAAGATAAAAATACCAGACGTGTGTGTGTTTTTAATGCGCGCAATTTTGAACACGTGGGGTTAAAATGTCGACTCAAAACACAGCCTATGATGCTCCCGGGGTCGAGACGTGCGGGTGTGCAAAATTTCATGCCCGTAAATGCAGATTCCTATGCCGGACATACACACAAGCATTCAGCTTTCTCCCCATTATGTAGATAGGGCCAAAATTGTTTGGCGATTTGGAACGTGCGGGGGTTAAAATTTCCATTCAACACATAGCCTATGATGCTCCTGGGGTTGAGATGTGCGGGCATGCAAAATTTCATGCCCGTAAGTACAACGGTGCAGATTCCTATCCCGGGCCAAAATTATTTGCCGATTTGGAATGCGCGGGGTTAAAATTTCGACTCAAAGCCTAGCCTATGACGCTCCCGGGGTCGAGACGTGCGGGTGTGCAAAATTTCATGCCCGTAAATGCAGATTCCTATGCCGGACATACACACAAGCATTCAGCTTTCTCCCCATTATGTAGATAGGGCCAAAATTGTTTGGCGATTTGGAACGTGCGGGGTTAAAATTTCCATTCAAAACATAGCCTAGGACTCTGTCGGGGTCGAGACGTGCGGGCGTGCAAAATTTCATGCCCGTAAGTGCGACGGTGCGGATTCCAATCCCGGACAAACATACCCACATACATACACACATACATACATTCAGCTTTATATATTAGATTACAGCAAAGGAGCTGAGCTGTAATACCAGATCCAGCCTACAGACAGATGTGGCGCTGTGTCTCGTAAAAGGTGTTTTATTTTTTTTTCCTTCTGTAAACTGCTGATGAAAAGTGTTTTAATTTCTGACAATTTTCAAGATCCCTGCTTACTTTAAATGAATGTTTATCCACTGAGGCCAAATTCAGGTCTCAGCTTTCATTTCACCAGAGCAACCAATCAGAGCACAGCTTTCATTTCACCAGAGCAACCAATCAGAGCGCAGCTTTCATTTTTCAAGAGCAGAATATGAAATTGAAAGTCGTGCTGTGATTAGTTGCTATGGGCAACAAAGCAGTTTTGCATTAAGTCGATCCCACAAATCTTTTCTTTGTGTACGATGAGGCTGATTTACTAACCCTATCTAATATCTGGATGGTGTAAACATAGACTGCAGGCAGCATGGAATTTATCATGGAAACTCATCTTTGACTTTACACATCTTCCTGGTCGTCTTACTTTAAGTTACATTTGGTGCCTAAATTTTGGTGCAATTTGTTGCATGTTATAACATGTAAGCCCCACCTTTTTCCTCTTAGCCACATTTCCTTTGTAAAATAAAAAGTAAAAGTGTATAAAACACAAAGTAACCAGGTTTAAAACAATAATCGACATTTTGCGCAAAATTTTGGTGCACTTTTTTTTGCCAAAGTCTAGGTGCAAACACATTAGATAATTTGCTCCAATATAACTAGTATAGGTACCGCGAGGCGGGGCATAACACAGCCATACAAAGTGCATTACAGTGAGATTCCCTGGGCAGACCCCGCCCTCGCAGACAGGGCCGGCTCCAGGTTTTTATGGGCCCCGGGCGAAGGAGCCTCAGTGGGCCCCTTTAACACAGACCACGATTCATGATGCACAGATACTGCAGAGAAATATGGGTATAGTACAATGCCAAATACTTCACTTCTTCCATTACATGAGTGATATCTATTGTAAATTGTACAATCGCTCAGAAACCGCCAAATCCTCACAGCGCACAGTACAGACTGGACAGTGCAGTCCTCCATACAATATTATGGGCACCACAGTCTCCCCCTCATCACCCATATAATACCCCATGCAGGATGTCACCCCGCCATCCCCCATATAATGCTCCATACAGAATACTGGACCCAAAATAATGCTCCATACAGAATAATGGACCCAATATAATGCTCCATACAGAATACTGGACCCAAAATAATGCTCCATACAGAATACTGGACCCAATATAATGCTCCATACAGGATACTGGTCCCCATATAATGCTCCATACAGGATACTGGTCCCCATATAATGCTCCATACAAAATATGGAGCTCTCCTCTGCGCTGTACTGCGTTCTGCACTGTTACGGCTCAGGAAAGGGCGCTGTGGAAAGCCTCCCCATTATCATCAATGCCTGCCCATCATCATCAATGCCTCCCCATCATCATCATGGCCTCCCCATCATCATCATGCCCTCCCCATTATCATTAATGCCTGCCCATCATCATCTTCTCCCTATCATCAATGCCTGCCCATTATCATCAATGCCTGCCCATTATCATCATCTTCTCCCCATCATCATCATGGCCTCCCCATTATCATCAATGCCTGCCCATCATCATCTTCTCCCTATCATCAATGCCTGCCCATTATCATCAATGCCTGCCCATTATCATCATCTTCTCCCCATCATCATCATGGCCTCCCCATTATCATCAATGCCTGCCCATCATCATCTTCTCCCTATCATCAATGCCTGCCCATTATCATCAATGCCTGCCCATTATCATCATCTTCTCCCCATCATCATCATCAATGCCTGCCCATCATCACACAGACAGCACACAAGCACTCTCTCACATACATACATACACATACACACACACACACACACACACACACACACACAAAGCACCGCACTACATACACACAGACACACACAGACACATACACACACACACGACACATCTCACCTGTCTGGCGATCGCGCCCTCTCTGCCACAGCCGGCCGCTGAATGATGACGTCATTCAGCGGCCTGCTGTGAGAGGAAGCGCCGGCGCCCCCTGGAGCCCGGAGCTGCGGCAGCGGAGGCACGGGAGAGGAAAGTATTGTGCCAGCTGATGCCGGGGCCCTGAGCAAGCGGGGGGGGGGCCCAGCGGCTGCGCTGACACCGCTCTCCTCCGCTAACGGGCACGGGGGTGCCAGACGGCGAGTGGGCCCCCCCGCCTGCTCAGGGCCCCGGCACTTGCCCGGGTGTGCCGGGTGCTGACGCCGGCCCTGCTCGCAGACCCAGACGTAAACATGACACAGTGTTATGTTTTGGTAGCTGAGGAGAGCAGGCAAAAACGGCAATACACCAGAGAGGTTGGAATCTAATGGATTGCAGTACCCTGACTAACCACCACAACTAAAGGCAGCCGTGGAGCGTTCCTACGTTGGTCCTAGACCCCTCTTCACAGCCTGAGAGGCTAACTACACCTAAAGATAGAAAGAGGAAAGCTATCTGCCCGGAGCAGATCCCCAAAGAACATAGGAAGCCCCCAAACATGTAATGGCGGTTAGACAAGAGGAAATACAGACACAGACAGAAAATAGTATGAGCAAACGCTGGGGCCCAATCTGACTTAGACAGAAAAGGATAGGAAGGATACTTACTGCAATCTAAAAAAACCCTAAAAAAAACCAACGCTACTAATTGCAAAAACACCTGAGATCACACGACCTCTACCACCTAAATTAGTTCTCTGGTGTAACAAAACTAAGCCGCAGCCACAGAAAAAACTGGAAAAGGCTAATGAACAAACAACAATGGCTCCAGAGGAACCGAGAGGAGACCAAGCCCCCGGGGAGGGGAACCTGGCCAACCTCACAGAAATGCAGAGAAATATACAAATTGCAAGCACAAAAACAAAAAAACAGAAAATATCTTATCTGAGAGCAGGAGAAGAGGCAAGACTCAGCAAGCTTCCAAGTGAACCAGGAAACAACGTTGAGACAAGAACAATTGATCACCGGCAACCATGATGGGGGAAACCTCCCTTATATCCAGCCAGTCCGTGATCCCTGATTGCCAATCCTCATTGAATGGTTCAGTGTTATGTTTCGGTAGCTGAGGAGTGCAGGTAAAAAAGGCAATACACCAGAGCAGTTGGAATCTATGAGATTGCAGTACCCTGACTAACCACCACAACTAGAGGCAGCCGTGGAGCGTTCCTACGTTGGTCCTAGACGCCTCGTCACAGCCTGAGAAACTAACTACACCTGAAGATAGATATAGGAAAGCTATCTGCCCCGGAGCAGAACCCCAAAGATAATAGAAAGCCCCCAAACATGTAATGGCGGTTAGACAAGATTAAATACTGACACAGAAAGAAAATAGTATGAGCAAACGCTGGGGCCCAAACTAACTAAATAGAAAAGGATAGGAAGGGTACTTACTGCAATCCCAGAAAACCCTGAAAAGCGCCAACTCTACTAATTTCAAAAAATACCTGAGATCACACGACCTCTACCACCTAAATTAGTTCTCTGGTGTAACAAAAATCAAAACAGCAGCCACTGAAAAAACTGGAAAAAGCAAAAGTACAAACATCAGTGGCTGAACAAAACTGAGAGGGCAGAAGCCCCCGGAGGGGACCCTGAAGGCCCCCACAGAAGTGCAGGACAAAATGCAAAAATATAGCACAAACACAAAAGAAGAAAATGTCTTATCTGTTAGCAGGAGATGCAGACATGACACAGCAGGCTACAAGGGAAACTGGAATAAAGGATTCAGACCAGAACAATTGATCACCGGCAACCCTGATGGGAAGATGACTCCCCTATATAAGACCAGTCAGTAACACCTGATTCCCATTCCTCACAATCTTCACTGAACAGACCCGTACCGCTTGTAACCACCAGAGGGAGTCTCTGCTCAGAACTCATCTCAAACCCATTCACAACAGTACCCCCCCTTGAGGAGGGGTCACCGAACCCTCATTTGAGCAACCAGGTCGGTCAGGATGAGTTCTATGATACGCACGGATGAGTCTCCTAGCATGGATGTCCGAAGCAAACACCCAAGAATTGTCCTCCTGACCATAACCTCTCCACTTAACCAAATACTGGAGTTTCCGTCTAGAAAAACGAGAATCTAATATTTTCTCAACCACATACTCCAGATTGCCCTCAACCAAAACAGGGTCAGGAGGCACAGCAGCAGGAACCACTGGCTCAACAAACCTCTTCAACAAGGACTTGTGGAACACGTTATGGATCTTAAATGTCCCTGGAAGAAGCAAACGAAAAGAAACAGGATTAAGAATCTCAATGATCTTATAAGGTCCAATGAACCTAGGCTTAAATTTAGGAGATGCTACTCTCATAGGAATATTCTTTGAGGACAACCAGACCAAGTCCCCCACTTTAAACCGAGGACCATCAGTCCTATGCCGGTTAGCAAACCGCTGGGCCTTCTCCTGAGAGAGGGACAACCTCTCCACTACCTGGTCCCAAATCTGTTGCATACGCTCCACAACAGAGTCAACACCCGGACAGACAGAAGCCTCCGTCTGTCCCGAAGAAAATCGAGGGTGAAACCCAGAATTACAGAAAAACGGAGACATCAAAGTGGCAGAGCTAGCCCTATTATTAAGAGCAAACTCAGCCAAAGGTAAAAAAGAGACCCAGTCATCCTGATCAGCAGACACAAAGCATCTAAGATAAGTCTCCAATGTCTGGTTTGTTCTCTCAGTTTGACCATTGGTCTGAGGATGAAATGCCGAGGAGAAAGACAATTGAACACCCAGTTTAGAACAAAAAGTCCTCCAAAATCTGGAAACAAACTGGACTCCTCTGTCAGACACAATGTTCTCAGGAATGCCGTGTAAACGAACCACGTGCTGAAGGAACAACGGCACCAATTCAGAGGAGGAAGGCAACTTAGGTAATGGCACAAGATGTATCATTTTGGAAAACCTATCACAAATTACCCAGATGGTGGTCATTCTCTGAGAAACAGGAAGGTCGGAAATGAAATCCATAGAGATATGGGTCCATGGTCTCTTGGGCACAGGCAATGGCATCAACAAACCACTAGAGCGAGAGCAAGGCTTGGAGCGAGAGCAAGTCCCGCAGGACTGCACAAATTCCCTGACATCACGAGACAAGGTAGGCCACCAAAAGGACCGACTAACCAAGTCTCTGGTACCAAAAATTCCGGGATGCCCAGCCAATGCGGAACAATGAATCTCAGACATCACACTCTTTTTCCACTGGTCCGGGACAAACAATTTTCCCACAGGGCAGCACTCGGGCCTATCCTCCTGACACCCCTCCAGAGCAAGTCTCAAATTGGGCGAGATGGCAGAAAAAACTACACCTTCTTTCAAAATAACAGAAGGATCAGATAACTCAGGAGAGTCCGCAAGGAAACTCCTCGAGAGGGCATCCGCCTTAACATTCTTAGTGCCAGGAAGAAAGGAAACCACAAAATTAAAACGTGTGAAAAACAAGGCCCACCTGGCCTGTCTAGGATTGAGTCGCTTGGCAGATTCCAGATAGACCAGATTCTTATGGTCCGTAAGGACCACCACCTGATGTTTGGCTCCCTCCAGCCAATGTCTCCACTCTTCAAAAGCCCACTTCATGGCCAATAACTCCCGATTACCCACGTCATAATTACGTTCAGTAGGAGAAAATTTTCGAGAGAAAAAGGCACAAGGGTTACTTCTAGAGGTCTCTGGATCTTTTTGGGACAAAACGGCACCTGCCCCAATTTCAGAGGCATCAACCTCCACCTGAAATGGCAGAGAAACATCAGGCTGCCGTAGAACAGGAGCAGAAGTGAATCTCTGCTTAAGTTCCTGAAACGCAGAGACTGCCTCCGGAGGCCAATTCACCACATCAGAACCTTTTCTGGTCAAATCAGTTAATGGTTTAACAATAACCGAGAAATTACCAATAAATTTACGATAAAAATTGGCAAAACCCAAAAATCTCTGAAGAGCCTTTAATGAAGTAGGTTGGACCCAATCACAGATGGCCTGAACCTTGACCAGGTCCATTTCGATAACAGATGGGGACAAAATGAATCCCAGAAATGAGATCCTCTGTACGCCAAAAAGACACTTTGATCCCTTCACATACAGAGCATTCTCTCTCAAAATCTGGAACACAGTTCGAACATGCTTAACATGAGAGTCCCAGTCATTAGAAAAAATCAAGATATCATCCAAATAAACAATCAGAAATTTGTCCCACAAAATCCCTGAAAATGTCATTCATGAAGGACTGGAAGACGGAAGGAGCATTAGTGAGCCCAAAGGGCATCACTAGGTACTCAAAATGCCCTTCAGGGGTATTGAATGCCGTCTTCCATTCATCCCCGTGCTTAATGCGAATAAGGTTATACGCCCCCCTGAGGTCAAGCTTGGTAAACCAAGTAGCGTTTTTCACCCTGGAAAACAGGTCAGAAATCAAGGGTAACGGGTATTGATATTTCACAGTAATATTGTTCAAGAGACGATAATCAATACACGGCCTTAATGAACCATCTTTTTTGGCCACAAAGAAAAAACCGGCACCTAAGGGTGAAGAGGATGGTCTGATATGACCCTTCTCCAATGATTCCTTGATATAAGTCCGCATAGCGTCATGTTCAGGTACAGACAAATTAAAAAGGCGACCTTTAGGGAATTTACTACCCGACACTAATTCAATAGCGCAGTCATAGCTCCTATGGGGAGGTAAGGATGCAGATTTACTTTCGCTAAACACATCAGAAAAATCAATCAAAAAGTCAGGAACATCCTGAGCCTGGGGGGAGGCAGAAAAAACAGGAGTGTTGGTATTAACACATTGGCAGCCCCAACTGGTTACAGACACAGATTTCCAATCCAAAACAGGATTATGAGACTGTAACCAAGGGAAACCCAGCACGATAATGTCATGCAGATTATACAGAACCAAAAATTTGCAGCACTCCTGGTGATCAGGTTCAACCCTCATTATCACCTAAGTAGAAAACTGGGGTTTATTCTCAGCCAAAGGGGTAGAATCGATCCCCAGTAGGGGAATAGACTTCTGTAGGGGTATCAAGGGAAACCCACAACGTTTAGCAAAATCATAATCCATCAGGTTAATAGCTGCTCCAGAATCAACGAAAGCCTGAGTAGAAAATGAGGACAGAGAGCATATCAGGGTGACAGTTAACAAAAACTTAGTCTGAACACTACCCAAGACAACTGAGCGTGCAAAACGTCTTCCCCGCTTAGGGCAGACTGAAATAGCATGAGAGGCATCACCACAGTAGAAACATAACCCATTGTGCTTTCGAAACTCATGACGCTGTGCCCCAGACACCACTCCATCACACTGCATGGGCTCAGAAGCTGGCTCACAAGGCAACACCACTCCACGCATACTTCTCCGCTCACGCAAACGTCTGTCAATTTGAATCGCTAATGACATAGAATCATTGAGACCAGAGGGGACAGGGAATCCCACCATAACATCCTTTACATTATCTGACAGACCCTTCCGGAAAAGGGCTGCCAAAGCGTCGTCATTCCATTTGGTCAGGACTGCCCACCTACGGAATCTCTGACAGTATAACTCAGCGTCATAAGGCCCCTGATTTAATGCCAACAAGGCTTTTTCAGCTTGATCAGTGACATTAGGCTCATCGTACAATAACCCCAAAGCCTGAAAAAATGCATCAACATCACTCAAAACAGGATCCCCAGGTGTCAGGGAAAAAGCCCAATCCTGAGGATCGCCGCGCAGGAGAGAGATGATAATTTGAACCTGCTGCGCTGCGTTCCCTGAGGACTTAGATTTTAAGGCAAAAAACAATTTACAATTATTTTTGAAATTCTGAAACTTAGCTCGATCCCCCAAAAACAAATCTGGCATGGGGATCCTAGGTTCCACAACAGGCAACCTAGCAAGATATGCAGCAATACTCTGAACCTCAGTGGCAAGCTGATCCACACGGCCAGACAACTGTGCAAACTCCATTGAGAAAAAAGATCCTCCCCAGCACCCAGAGATACAGAGGGAAAAAAAAAAAAAAACGCAACAAACAGAAAAATATCTCTGACAACTCTGACAACCTTTTTTCTTTCACAATATTTTTTCCCTTCTGTGAGTACCATACAATTTTCAATTTTTAGGCCGGTGATACTGTTATGTTTCGGTAGCTGAGGAGTGCAGGTAAAAAAGGCAATACACCAGAGCAGTTGGAATCTATGAGATTGCAGTACCCTGACTAACCACCACAACTAGAGGCAGCCGTGGAGCGTTCCTACGTTGGTCCTAGACGCCTCGTCACAGCCTGAGAAACTAACTACACCTGAAGATAGATATAGGAAAGCTATCTGCCCGGAGCAGAACCCAAAGATAATAGAAAGCCCCCAAACATGTAATGGCGGTTAGACAAGATGAAATACTGACACAGAAAGAAAATAGTATGAGCAAACGCTGGGGCCCAAACTAACTAAATAGAAAAGGATAGGAAGGGTACTTACTGCAATCCCAGAAAACCCTGAAAAGCGCCAACTCTACTAATTTCAAAAAATACCTGAGATCACACGACCTCTACCACCTAAATTAGTTCTCTGGTGTAACAAAAATCAAAACAGCAGCCACTGAAAAAACTGGAAAAAGCAAAAGTACAAACATCAGTGGCTGAACAAAACTGAGAGGGCAGAAGCCCCCGGAGGGGACCCTGAAGGCCCCCACAGAAGTGCAGGACAAAATGCAAAAATATAGCACAAACACAAAAGAAGAAAATGTCTTATCTGTTAGCAGGAGATGCAGACACGACACAGCAGGCTACAAGGGAAACTGGAATAAAGGATTCAGACCAGAACAATTGATCACCAGCAACCCTGATGGGAAGATGACTCCCCTATATAAGACCAGTCAGTAACACCTGATTCCCATTCCTCACAATCTTCACTGAACAGACCCGTACCGCTTGTAACCACCAGAGGGAGTCTCTGCTCAGAACTCATCTCAAACCCATTCACAACAGTTCAGTACTGTTTGCAACCACCAGAGGGAGCTTCTGCTCAGAATTCATTTCTAAAACATTTATAACAGTACCCCCCCTTGAGGAGGGGTCACCGAACCCTCATTTGTGCAACCAGGTCGGTCAGGATGAGCTCTGTGATACGCACGGATCAGTCTCCTAGCATGGATGTCCGAAGCAAACACCCAAGAATTGTCCTCCTGACCATAACCTCTCCACTTAACCAAATACTGGAGTTTCCGTCTAGAAAAACGAGAATCCAATATTTTCTCAACCACATACTCCAGATTGCCCTCAACCAAAACAGGGTCAGGCGGCGCAGCCATAGGAACCACTGGCTCAACAAACCTCTTCAATAAGGACTTGTGGAACACGTTATGGATCTTAAATGTCCCTGGAAGAAGTAAACGAAAGGAAACAGGATTAAGAATCTCCATGATCTTATAAGGTCCAATAAACCTAGGCTTAAACTTAGGAGATGCAACTCTCATAGGGATATTTCTTGAGGACAACCAGACCAAGTCTCCCACTTTAAACCGAAGACCATCAGTCCTATGCCGGTTGGCAAACCGCTGGGCCTTCTCCTGAGAGAAGGACAACCTCTCCAATACCTGGTCCCAAATCTGCTGCATACGCTCCACAACGGAGTCAACACCCGGACAGACAGAAGCCTCCGTCTGTCCCAAAGAAAATCGAGGGTGAAACCCAAAATTGCAGAAAAATGGAGACATCAAAGTGGCAGAGCTTGCCCTATTATTAAGAGCAAACTCAGCCAAAGGCAAAAAAGAGACCCAGTCATCTTGATCAGCAGACACAAAGCATCTCAGATAAGTCTCCAATGTCTGGTTTGTTCTTTCAGTTTGTCCATTGGTCTGAGGATGAAAAGCAGAGGAGAAAGACAATTGAACACCAAGTTTAGAACAAAAAGTCCTCCAAAATCTGGAAACAAACTGGACTCCTCTGTCAGACACAATGTTCTCAGGAATGCCGTGTAACCGAACCACGTGCTGAAGGAACAAAGGCACCAATTTGGAGGAGGAAGGCAACTTAGGTAATGGCACAAGATGTATCATCTTGGAAAACCTATCACAAATCACCCAGATAACGGTCATTCTCTGAGAAACAGGGAGGTCGTAAATAAAATCCATAGAGCTATGGGTCCATGGTCTCTTGGGCACAGGCAATGGCATCAACAAACCACTAGAGCGAGAGCAAGGCTTGGAGCGAGAGCAAGTCCCACAGGACTGCACAAACTCCCTGACGTCACGAGACAAAGTAGGCCACCAAAAGGACCGACTCACCAAGTCTCTGGTACCAAAAATTCCGGGATGACCGGCCAACGCGGAACAATGAATCTCAGACATCACACTCTTCTTCCACTGGTCTGGGACAAACAATTTCCCAACAGGGCAGCACTCGGGTTTATCCTCCTGACACCCCTCCAGAGCCAGTCTCAAATTGGGCGAGATGGCGGAAAGAACTACACCCTCTTTCAAAATAACAGCAGGATCAGATAACTCAGGAGAGTCCGCAAGGAAACTCCTCGAGAGGGCATCCGCCTTAATATTCTTAGTGCCAGGAAGAAAGGAAACCACAAAATTAAAACGTGTGAAAAACAAGGCCCACCTGGCCTGTCTAGGACTAAGTTGCTTGGCTGATTCCAGATAAACCAGATTCTTATGGTCCGTGAGGACCACCACCTGATGTTTGGCTCCCTCCAGCCAATGTCTCCACTCTTCAAAAGCCCACTTCATGGCCAATAACTCCCGATTACCCACGTCATAATTACGTTCAGTTGGAGAAAATTTTCGAGAGAAAAAAGCACAAGGGTTACTTTTAGAGGTCTCAGGATCTCTTTGGGACAAAACGGCACCTGCCCCAATTTCAGAGGCATCAACCTCCACCTGAAATGGCAGAGAAACATCAGGCTGCCGTAGAACAGGAGCAGAAGTGAATGTCCGCTTAAGCTCCTGAAACGCAGAGACTGCCTCAGGAGGCCAATTCACCACATCAGAACCCTTTTTGGTCAAATCAGTCAATGGTTTAACAATAACAGAGAAATTACCAATAATTTACGATAAAAATTGGCAAAACCCAAGAATCTCTGAAGAGCCTTTAATGAAGTAGGTTGGACCCAATCACAGATGGCCTGAACCTTGACTGGGTCCATTTCAATAACAGATGGAGACAAAATGAATCCCAGAAATGAGATCCTCTGTACGCCAAAAAGACACTTTGATCCCTTCACATACAGAGCATTCTCTCTCAAAATCTGGAACACAGTACGAACATGTTTCACATGAGAGTGTTGTGAATGTGTTAGAAATGAATTCTGAGCGGGAGCTCCCTCTGGTGGTTACAAACAATACTGAACCATTCAATGAAGATTGTGAAGATTGGCGATCAGGAGTTACAGACTGGTCTTATATAAGGGAGGTTCCCTCCCATCAGGGTTGCCGGTGATCAATTGTTCTTGTCTCAACTTTGGTTCCTGGTTCTCTTGGAAGCTTGCTGTGTTTTGCCTGCATCTTCTGCTAACAGATAAGATTTTTCCTGCTTTTATTTTTGTGCTTGCTTTTTGCATTGTTTCCTGCACTCTTGTGGAGGTCAGCCAGGTCCCCTCCGGGGGGCTTGTGCTCCTCTCAGTTTATCTGAGCCTCTGTAATTTGTTCATTTGCCTTTTCCAGTTTTTTCAGTGGCTGCGGCTTAGTTTTGTTACACCAGAGAACTAATTTAGGTGGTAGAGGTCGTGTGATCTCAGGTGTTTTTGTAATTAGTAGGGTTGGTACTTTTTAGGGTTTTTTGGGATTGCAGTAAGTGCCCTTCCTTTCCTTTTCTTTCTAGGAAGATTGGGCCCCAACGTTTGCTCATACTATTTTCTGTCTGTGTCTGTATTTCCTCTTGTCTAACCGCCATTACATGTTTGGGGGCTTTCTTTGTTCTTTGGGGATCTGCTCCGGGGCAGATAGTTTTCCTCTTTCTATCTTTAGGTGTAGTTAGCTTCTCAGGCTGTGACGAGGCGTCTAGGACCAACGTAGGTACGCTCCACGGCTGCCTTTAGTTGTGGTGGTTAGTCAGGGTACTGCAATCCAGTAGATTCCAACCTCTCTGGTGTATTGCCGTTTTTGCCTGCTCTCCTCAGCTACCAAAACATAACAGTATCACCGGCCAAACTGAAAATTATATGGTACTCACAGAAGGGAAAAATAGTGTAAAAAAAAAAAAGGGATTGTCAGAGTTGTCAGAGATATTTTTTTTTTTTTCCCCGTCTGTTTCTCTGAGTGCTGAGGAGGATTTTTTTTTTCTTTCAATGGAGCTTGCACAGTTGTCTGGCTGTGTGGATCAGCTTGCCACTGAAGTTCGGAGTATTGCTACCTATCTTGCAGGGTTGCCGGTTGTGGAACCTAGGATCCCCATGCCAGATTTGTTTTTAGGGGATCGAGCTAAATTTCTGAATTTCAAAAATAACTGTAAGTTGTTTTTTGCCTTAAAACCTAAGTCCTCAGGGAACGCAGCACAGCAGGTTCAAATTGTCATCTCTCTCCTGCGCGGCGATCCTCAGGATTGGGATTTTTCCCTGACACCTGGGGACCCTGTTTTGAGTAATGTTGATGCATTTTTTCTGGCTCTGGGGTTATTGTACGATGAACCTAATGTCACTGATCAAGCTGAAAAAACCTTGTTGGCATTAAATCAGGGGCTTGAGGACGCTGAGTTATACTGTCAGAAATTTCGTAAGTGGGCAGTCCTGACCAAATGGAATGATGATGCTTTGGCAGCCCTTTTTCGGAAGGGTCTGTCAGAGAATGTAAAAGATGTTATGGTGGGTTTCCCTGCTCCCTCTGGTCTCAATGATTCTATGTCATTAGCGATTCAAATTTACAAACGTTTGCGTGAGCGTAGAGGCATGCGTGGAATAGTGTTGCCTTGTGAAACAGCTTCTGAACCCATGCAGTGTGATAGAGTGGATTCTGGGGCACAGTGTCATGAGTTTCGAAAACGCAATGGGTTATGTTTCTACTGTGGTGACGCCTCTCATGCTATTTCAGTCTGCCCTAAGCGGGGAAGACGTTTTGCACGCTCAGTTGTCTTGGGTAGTGTTCAGACTAAATTTCTGTTGACTGTTACCCTGATTTGCTCCCTGTCCACATTTTCTGCTCAGGCTTTTGTTGATTCTGGAGCAGCTATTAACCTGATGGATTTTGATTTTGCTAAACTTTGTGGGTTTCCCTTGATATCCCTACGGAAGTCTATTTCCCTACTGGGGATTGATTCTACCCCTTTGGCTGAGAATAAACCCCAGTTCTCTACTCAGGTGATAATGAGGGTTGAACCTGATCATCAGGAGAGTTGCAAATTTTTGGTGCTGTATAATCTGCATGACATTATTGTAATAGGTTTCCCTTGGTTACAGTCTCATAATCCTGTTTTGGATTGGAAATCTGTGTCTGTAACCAGTTGGGGCTGCCAATGTGTTAATGCCAACACTCCTGTTTTTTCTGCCTCTCCCCAGGCTCAGGATGTTCCTGACTTTTTGACTGATTTTTCTGATGTGTTTAGCGAAAGTAAATCTGCATCCTTGCCTCCCCATAGGAGCTATGACTGCGCTATTGAATTAGTGCCTGGTAGTAAATTCCCTAAAGGTCGCCTTTTTAACTTGTCTGTACCTGAACATGACGCTATGCGGACTTATATCAAGGAGTCATTGGAGAAGGGTCATATCAGACCATCCTCTTCACCCTTGGGTGCTGGTTTTTTCTTTGTGGCCAAAAAGGATGGTTCATTAAGGCCGTGTATTGATTATCGTCTCTTGAACAATATCACTGTGAAATATCAATATCCGTTACCCTTGATTTCTGACCTGTTTTCCAGGGTGAAAAGTGCTACTTGGTTTACCAAGCTTGACCTCAGGGGGGCGTATAACCTTATTCGCATTAAGCACGGGGATGAATGGAAGACGGCATTCAATACCCCAGAGGGGCATTTTGAGTACCTAGTGATGCCCTTTGGGCTCACTAATGCTCCTTCTGTCTTCCAGTCCTTCATGAATGACATTTTCAGGGATTTTGTGGATAAATTTCTGATTGTTTATTTGGATGATATCTTGATTTTTTCCAATTACTGGGACTCTCATGTGAAACATGTTCGGACTGTGTTCCAGATTTTGAGAGAGAATGCTCTGTATGTGAAGGGATCAAAGTGTCTTTTTGGCGTACAGAGGATCTCATTTCTGGGATTCATTTTGTCCCCATCTGTTATTGAAATGGACCCGGTCAAGGTTCAGGCCATCTGTGATTGGGTCCAACCTACTTCATTAAAGGCTCTTCAGAGATTCTTGGGTTTTGCCAATTTTTATCGTAAATTTATTGGTAATTTCTCTGTTATTGTTAAACCATTGACTGATTTGACCAAAAAGGGTTCTGATGTGGTGAATTGGCCTCCTGAGGCAGTCTCTGCGTTTCAGGAACTTAAGCAGAGATTCACTTCTGCTCATGTTCTACGGCAGCCTGATGTTTCTCTACCATTTCAGGTGGAGGTTGATGCCTCTGAAATTGGGGCAGGTGCCTGTTATGATTTGGTAGCTGAGGAGAGCAGGCAAAAAAGGAAATACACCAGAGAGGTTGGAATCTATGGGATTGCAGTACCCTGACTAACCACCACAACTAAAGGCAGCCGTGGAGCGTACCTACGTTGGTACTAGACGCCTCGTCACAGCCTGAGAAGCTAACTACACCTAAAGACAGAAAGAGGAAAACTATCTGCCCCGGAGCAGATCCCCAAAGAACATAGAAAGCCCCCAAACATGTAATGGCAGTTAGACAAGAGGAAATACAGACACAGACAGAAAATAGTATGAGCAAACATTGGGGCCCAAACTTCCTAAATAGAAAAGGATAGGAAGGACACTTACTGCAATCCCAAAAAACCCTGAAAAGTACCAACTCTACTAATTACAAAAACACCTGAGATCACACGACCGCTACCATCTAAATTAGTTCTCTGGTGTAACAAAACTAAACAGCAGCCACTGAAAAAACTGGAAAAGGCAAATGAACAAACAACAGTGGCTGAACTAAACTGAGAGGAGCACAAGCCCCCGGAGGGGACCCGGCAGACCCCCACAGAAGTGCAGGACAAAATGCAAAAAGCAAGCACAAAAAACTAAAAGAAGAAAATGTCTTATCTGTTAGCAGAAGATGCAGGCACGAAACAGAAAGCTACAAAGTGAACAGGAATCAAAGATGAGACCAGAAAAATTGATCACCGGCAACCCTGATGGGAGGGAACCTCCCTTATATAAGACCAGTCAGTAACACCTGATCGCCAATCTTCACAATCTTCATTGGATAGTTCAGTACTGTTTGTAACCACCAGAGGGAGCTTCTGCTCAGAATTCATTTCTAGCACATTCACAACAGTACCCTCCCCTTGAGGAGGGGTCACTGAACCCTCATTTGAGCAACCAGGTCGGTCAGGATGAGCTCTGTGATACGCACGGATGAGTCTCCTAGCATGGATGTCCGAAGCAAACACCCAAGAATTGTCCTCCTGACCATAACCTCTCCACTTAACCAAATACTGGAGTTTCCGTCTAGAAAAACGAGAATTCAATATTTTCTCAACCACATACTCCAGATTGCCCTCAACCAAAACAGGGTCAGAAGGCACAGCCATAGGAACCACTGGCTCAACAAACCTCTTCAATAAGGACTTGTGGAACACGTTATGGATCTTAAATGTCCCTGGAAGAAGTAAATGAAAGGAAACAGGATTAAGAATCTCCATGATCTTATAAGGTCCAATGAACCTAGGCTTAAACTTAGGAGATGCAGCTCTCATAGGGATATTTCTTGAGGACAACCAGACCAAGTCCCCCACTTCAAACCGAGGACCATCAGTCCTATGCCGGTTGGCAAACCGCTGGGCCCTCTCGTGAGAGAGGGACAACCTCTCCACTACCTGGTCCCAAATCTGCTGCATACGCTCCACAACAGAGTCAACACCTGGACAGACAGAAGCCTCCGTCTGTCCTGAAGAAAATCGAGGGTGAAACCCAAAATTGCAGAACAATGGAGACATCAAAGTGGCAGAGCTAGCCCTATTATTAAGAGCAAACTCAGCCAAAGGCAAAAAAGAGACCCAGTCATCCTGATCAGCAGACACAAAGCATCTCAGATAAGTCTCCAATGTCTGGTTTGTTCTCTCAGCTTGTCCATTGGTCTGAGGATGAAAAGCCGAGGAGAAAGACAATTGAACACCAAGTTTAGAACAAAAAGTCCTCCAAAATCTGGAAACAAACTGGACTCCTCATTCAGACACAATGTTCTCAGGAATGCCGTGTAACCGAACCACATGCTGAAGGAACAAAGGCTCCAATTCAGAGGAGGAAGGCAACTTAGGTAATGGCACAAGATGTATCATTTTGGAAAACCTATCACAAATCACCCAGATAACGGTCATTCTCTGAGAAACAGGGAGGTCGGAAATGAAATCCATAGAGATATGGGTCCATGGTCTCTTGGGCACAGGCAATGGCATCAACAAACCACTAGAGCGAGAGCAAGGCTTGGAGCGAGAGCAAGTCCCGCAGGACTGCACAAATTCCCTGACGTCACGAGACAAAGTAGGCCACCAAAAGGACCGACTAACCAAGTCTCTGGTACCAAAAATTCCGGGATGACCGGCCAACGCGGAACAATGAATCTCAGACATCACACTCTTTTTCCACCGGTCTGGGACAAACAATTTCCCAATAGGGTAGCGCTCGAGTTTATCCTCCTGACATCCTTCCAGAGCCAGTCTCAAATTGGGCGAGATGGCGGAAAGAACTACACCCTCTTTCAAAATAACAGCAGGATCAGATAACTCAGGAGAGTCCGCAAGGAAACTCCTCGAGAGAGCATCCGCCTTAACATTCTTAGTGCCAGGAAGAAAGGAAACCACAAAATTAAAACGTGTGAAAAACAAGGCTCACCTGGCCTGTCTAGAATTAAGTCGCTTGGCTGATTCCAGATAAACCAGATTCTTATGGTCCGTGAGGACCACCACCTGATGTTTGGCTCCCTCCAGCCAATGTCTCCACTCTTCAAAAGCCCACTTCATGGCCAATAACTCCCGATTACCCACGTCATAATTACGTTCAGTGGGAGAAAATTTTCGAGAGAAAAAGGCACAAGGGTTACTTTTAGAGGTCTCTGGATCTCTTTGGGACAAAACGGCACCTGCCCCAATTTCAGAGACATCAACCTCCACCTGAAATGGCAGAGAAACATCAGGCTGCCGTAGAACAGGAGCAGAAGTGAATCTCTGCTTAAGTTCCTGAAACGCAGAGACTGCCTCAGGAGGCCAATTCACCACATCAGAACCCTTTTTGGTCAAATCAGTCAATGGTTTAACAATAACAGAGAAATTACCAATAAATTTACGATAAAAATTGGCAAAACCCAAGAATCTTTGAAGAGCCTTTAATGAAGTAGGTTGGACCCAATCACAGATGGCCTGAACCTTGACCAGGTCCATTTCAATAACAGATGGGGACAAAATGAATCCCAGAAATGAGATCCTCTGTACGCCAAAAAGACACTTTGATCCCTTCACATACAGAGCATTCTCTCTCAAAATCTGGAACACAGTCCGAACATGTTTCACATGAGAGTCCCAGTCATTGGAAAAAATCAAGATATCATCCAAATAAACAATCAGAAATTTATCCACAAAATCCCTGAAAATGTCATTCAAGAAGGACTGGAAGATAGAAGGAGCATTAGTGAGCCCAAAGGGCATCACTAGGTACTCAAAATGCCCCTCTGGGGTATTAAATGCCGTCTTCCATTCATCCCCGTGCTTAACGCGAATAAGGTTATATGCCCCCCTGAGGTCAAGCTTGGTAAACCAAGTAGCACTTTTCACCTGGAAAACAGGTCAGAAATCAAGGGTAACGGATATTGATATTTCACAGTGATATTGTTCAAGAGACGATAATCAATACACGGCCTTAATCAACCATCCTTTTTGGCCACAAAGAAAAAACCGGCACCCAAGGGTGAAGAGGATGGTCTGATATGACCCTTCTCCAATGACTCCTTGATATAAGACCGCATAGCGTCATGTTCAGGTACAGACAAGTTAAAAAGGCGACCATTAGGGAATTTACTACCAGGCACTAATTCAATAGCGCAGTCATAGCTCCTATGGGGGGGCAAGGATGCAGATTTACTTTCGCTAAACACATCAGAAAAATCAGTCAAAAAGTCAGGAACATCCTGAGCCTGGGGGGAGGCAGAAAAAACAGGAGTGTTGGTATTAACACATTGGCAGCCCCAACTGGTTACAGACACAGATTTCCAATCCAAAACAGGATTATGAGACTGTAACCAAGGGAAACCCTGTACGATAATGTCATGCAGATTATACAGCACCAAAAATTTGCAACTCTCCTGATGATCAGGTTCAACCCTCATTATCACCTGAGTAGAGAACTGAGGTTTATTCTCAGCCAAAGGGGTAGAATCGATCCCCAGTAGGGGAATAGACTTCCGTAGGGGTATCAAGGGAAACCCACAAAGTTTAGCAAAATCAAAATCCATCAGGTTAATAGCTGCTCCCGAATCAACAAAAGCCTGAGCAGAAAATGTGGACAGGGAGCAAATCAGGGTAACAGTCAACAAAAATTTAGTCTGAACACTGCCCAAGACAACTGAACGTGCAAAACGTCTTCCCGCTTAGGGCAGACTGAAATAGCATGAGAGGCATCACCACAGTAGAAACATAACCCATTGCGTTTTCGAAACTCATGACGCTGTGCCCCAGAAGCCACTCTATCACACTGCATGAGTTCAGAAGCTGGTTCACAAGGCAACACTGTTCCACGCATACCTCTACGCTCACGCAAACGTCTGTCAATTTGAATCGCTAATGACATAGAATCATTGAGACCAGAGGGGACAGGGAATCCCACCATAACATCCTTTACATTCTCTGACAGACCCTTCCGAAAAAGGGCTGCCAAAGCATCGTCATTCCATTTGGTCAGGACTGCCACCTTCGGAATCTCTGACAGTATAACTCAGCGTCCTCAAGCCCCTGATTTAATGCCAACAAGGCTTTTTCAGCTTGATCAGTGACATTAGGCTCATCGTACAATAACCCCAGAGCCTGAAAAAATGCATCAACATTACTCAAAACAGGATCCCCAGGTGTCAGGGAAAAAGCCCAATCCTGAGGATCGCCGCGCAGGAGAGAGATGACAATTTGAACCTGCTGTGCTGCGTTCCCTGAGGACTTAGATTTCAAGGCAAAAAACAACTTACAGTTATTTTTGAAATTCAGAAATTTAGCTCGATCCCCTAAAAACAAATCTGGCATGGGAATCCTAGGTTCCACAACAGGCAACTCTGCAAGATAGGTAGCAATACTCCGAACTTCAGTGGCAAGCTGATCCACACGGCCAGACAACTGTGCAAACTCCATTGAGAGAAAAAAAAATCCTCCTCAGCATTCAGAGAAACAGAGGGAAAAAAAAAATCTCTGACAACTCTGACAATCTTCTTTCTTTAACACTATTTTTCCCTTCTGTGAGTACCATACAAATATCAGTTTTTGGGCCGGTGATACTGTTATGATTTGGTAGCTGAGGAGAGCAGGCAAAAAAGTAAATACACCAGAGAGGTTGGAATCTATGGGATTGCAGTACCCTGACTAACCACCACAACTAAAGGCAGCCGTGGAGCGTACCTACGTTAGTCCTAGATGCCTCGTCACAGCCTGAGAAGCTAACTACACCTAAAGACAGAAAGAGGAAAACTATCTGCCCCGGAGCAGATCCCCAAAGAACATAGAAAGCCCCCAAACATGTAATGGCGGTTAGACAAGAGGAAATACAGACCCAGACAGAAAATAGTATGAGCAAACGTTGGGTCCCAAACTTCCTAAATAGAAAAGGATAGGAAGGACACTTACTGCAATCCCAAAAAACCCTGAAAAGTACCAACTCTACTAATTACAAAAACACCTGAGATCACACGACCTCTACCACCTAAATTAGTTCTCTGGTGTAACAAAACTAAACAGCAGCCACTGAAAAAACTGGAAAAGGCAAATGAACAAACAACAGTGGCTGAACTAAACTGAGAGGAGCACAAGCCACCGGAGGGGACCCGGCAGACCCCCACAGAAGTGCAGGACAAAATGCAAAAAGCAAGCACAAAAAACTAAAAGAAGAAAATGTCTTATCTGTTAGCAGAAGATGCAGGCATGAAACAGCAAGCTACAAAGTGAACAGGAATCAAAGATGAGACCAGAACAATTGATCACCGGCAACCCTGATGGGAGGGAACCTCCCTTATATAAGACCAGTCAGTAACACCTGATCGCCAATCTTCACAATCTTCATTGGATAGTTCAGTACTGTTTGTAACCACCAGAGGGAGCTTCTGCTCAGAATTCATTTCTAGCACATTCACAACAGGTGCCGTTTTGTCCCAAAGAGATCCAGAGACCTCTAAAAGTAACCCTTGTGCCTTTTTCTCTCGAAAATTTTCTCCAACTGAACGTAATTATGACGTGGGTAATCGGGAGTTATTGGCCATGAAGTGTGCTTTTGAAGAGTGGAGACATTGGCTGGAGGGAGCCAAACATCAGGTGGTGGTCCTCACGGACCATAAGAATCTGGTTTATCTGGAATCAGCCAAGCGACTTAATCCTAGACAGGCCAGGTGGGCCTTGTTTTTCACACGTTTTAATTTTGTGGTTTCCTTTCTTCCTGGCACTAAGAATGTTAAGGCGGATGCCCTATCGAGGATGTTTCCTTGCGGACTCTCCTGAGTTATCTGATCCTGCTGTTATTTTGAAAGAGGGTGTAGTTCTTTCCACCATCTCGCCCAATTTGAGACTGGCTCTGGAAGGGTGTCAGGAGGATAAACCTGAGTGCTGCCCTATTGGGAAATTGTTTGTCCCAGACCGGTGGAAAAAGAGTGTGATGTCTGAGATTCATTGTTCAGCGTTGGCCGGTCATCCCGGAATTTTTGGTACCAGAGACTTGGTTAGTCGGTCCTTTTGGTGGCCTACTTTGTCTCGTGACGTCAGGGAATTTGTGCAGTCCTGCGGGACTTGCTCTCGCTCCAAGCCTTGCTCTCGCTCTAGTGGTTTGTTGATGCCATTGCCTGTGCCCAAGAGACCATGGACCCATATCTCTATGGATTTCATTTCCGACCTCCCTGTTTCTCAGAGAATGACCGTTATTTGGGTGATTTGTGATAGGTTTTCCAAGATGATTCATCTTGTGCCATTACCTAAGTTGCCTTCCTCCTCTGAATTGGTGCCTTTGTTCCTTCAGCACGTGGTTCGGTTACACGACATTCCTGAGAACATTGTGTCTGACAGAGGAGTCCAGTTTGTTTCCAGATTTTGGAGGACTTTTTGTTCTAAACTTGGTGTTCAATTGTCTTTCTCCTCGGCTTTTCATCCTCAGACCAATGGACAAACTGAGAGAACAAACCAGACATTGGAGACTTATCTGAGATGCTTTGTGTCTGCTGATCAGGATGACTGGGTCTCTTTTTTGCCTTTGGCTGAGTTTGTTCTTAATAATAGGGCTAGCTCTGCCACTTTGATGTCTCCATTTTTCTGCAATTTTGGGTTTCACCCTCGATTTTCTTCGGGACAGACGGAGGCTTCTGTCTGTCCAGGTGTTGACTCTGTTGTGGAGCGTATGCAGCAGATTTGGGACCAGGTAGTGGAGAGGTTGTCCCTCTCTCAGGAGAAGGCCCAGCGGTTTGCCAACCGGCATAGGACTGATGGTCCTCGGTTTGAAGTGGGGGACTTGGTCTGGTTGTCCTCAAGAAATATCCCTATGAGAGTTGCATCTCCTAAGTTTAAGCCTAGATTCATTGGACCTTATAAGATCATGGAGATTCTTAATCCTGTTTCCTTTCGTTTACTTCTTCCTGGGACATTTAAGATCCATAACGTGTTCCACAAGTCATTATTGAAGAGGTTTGTCGAGCCAGTGGTTCCTACGGCTGCGCCTCCTGACCCTGTTTTGGTTGAGGGCAATCTGGAGTATGTGGTTGAGAAAATATTGGATTCTCGTTTTTCTAGACGGAAACTCCAGTATTTAGTTAAGTGGAGAGGTTATGGTCAGGAGGACAATTCTTGGGTGTTCGCTTCGGACATCCATGCTAGGAGACTGATCCGTGCATATCACAGAGCTCATCCTGACCGACCTGGTTGCCCAAGTGAGGGTTCGGTGACCCTCCTCAGGGGGGGTACTGTTGTGAATGTGTTAGAAATGAATTCTGAGCGGGAGCTCCCTCTGGTGGTTACAAACAGTACTGAACCATTCAATGAAGATTGTGAAGATTGGCGATCAGGAGTTACAGACTGGTCTTATATAAGGGAGGTTCCCTCTCATCAGGGTTTCCGGTGATCAATTGTTCTTGTCTCAACTTTGGTTCCTGGTTCTCTTGGAAGCTTGCTGTGTTTTGCCTGCATCTTCTGCTAACAGATAAGATTTTTCCTGCTTGTATTTTTGTGCTTGCTTTTTGCATTGTTTCCTGCACTCTTGTGGAGGTCAGCCAGGTCCCCTCCGGGGGGCTTGTGCTCCTCTCAGTTTATCTGAGCCTCTGTTATTTGTTCATTTGCCTTTTCCAGTTTTTTCAGTGGCTGCGGCTTAGTTTTGTTACACCAGAGAACTAATTTAGGTGGTAGAGGTCGTGTGATCTCAGGTGTTTTTGTAATTAGTAGGGTTGGTACTTTTTAGGGTTTTTTGGGATTGCAGTAAGTGCCCTTCCTTTCCTTTTCTTTCTATGAAGATTGGGCCCCAACGTTTGCTCATAGTATTTTCTGTCTGTGTCTGTATTTCCTCTTGTCTAACCGCCATTACATGTTTGGGGGCTTTCTATGTTCTTTGGGATCTGCTCCGGGGCAGATAGTTTTCCTCTTTCTATCTTTAGGTGTAGTTAGCTTCACAAAGTTTTTTCAGCTTGATTAGTGACATTAGGTTCATCGTACAATAACCCAGAGCCAGAAAAAATGCATCAACATTACTCAAACAGGGTCCCCAGGTGTCAGGGAAAAAGCCCAATCCTGAGGATCGCCGCGCAGGAGAGAGATGACAATTTGAACCTGCTGTGCTGCGTTCCCTGAGGACTTAGGTTTTTAAAAAAAAACAACTTACAGTTATTTTTGAAATTCAGAAATTTAGCTCGATCCCCTAAAAACAAATCTGGCATGGGGATCCTAGGTTCCACAACCGGCAACCCTGCAAGATAGGTAGCAATACTCCGAACTTCAGTGGCAAGCTGATCCACACGGCCAGACAACTGTGCAAACTCCATTGAGAGAAAAAAAAAATCCTCCTCAGCACCCAGAGAAAAAGAGGGAAAAAAAATGCAAC
Source organism: Oophaga sylvatica (assembly GCA_033576555.1). Classification (NCBI taxonomy): domain Eukaryota; kingdom Metazoa; phylum Chordata; class Amphibia; order Anura; family Dendrobatidae; genus Oophaga; species Oophaga sylvatica. The sequence goes on from JARQOD010000003.1 coordinate 385,352,520, forward strand.
AAACAGAAAAAAAAAAAAATCTCTGACAACTCTGACAACTTTTTTTTCTTTTTTTTTTTTCCACACTATTTTTCCCTTCTGTGAGTACCATATAATTTTCAGTTAGGCCGGTGATACTGTTATGTTTTGGTAGCTGAGGAGAGCAGGCAAAAACGGCAATACACCAGAAAGGTTGGAATCTACTGGATTGCAGTACCCTGACTAACCACCACAACTAAAGGCAGCCGTGGAGCATTCCTACGTTTGTCCTAGACGCCTCGTCACAGCCTGAGAAGTTAACTACACCTAAAGATAGAAAGAGGAAAGCTATCTGCCCCGGAGCAGATCCCCAAAGAACATAGGAAGCCCCCAAACATGTAATGGCGGTTAGACAAGAGGAAATACAGACACAGACAGAAAATAGTATGAGCAAACGCTGGGGCCCAATCTGACTTAGACAGAAAAGGATAGGAAGGATACTTACTGCAATCTAAAAAAAAACCCTAAAAAAAAACCAACGCTACTAATTGCAAAAACACCTGAGATCACACGACCTCTACCACCTAAATTAGTTCTGTGGTGTAACAAAACTAAGCCGCAGCCACAGAAAAAAACTGGAAAAGGCTAATGAACAAACAACAATGGCTCCAGAGGAACCGAGAGGAGACCAAGCCCCCCGGGGAGGGGAACCTGGCCAACCTCACAGAAATGCAGAGAAATATACAGATTGCAAGCACAAAAACAAAAAAAAAAGAAAATATCTTATCTGAGAGCAGGAGAAGAGGCAAGACTCAGCAAGCTTCCAAGTGAACCAGGAAACAACGTTGAGACAAGAACAATTGATCACCGGCAACCATGATGGGGGGAAACCTCCCTTATATCCAGCCAGTCCGTGATCCTGATTGCCAATCCTCATTGAATGGTTCAGTACTGTTTGCAACCACCAGAGGGAGCTTCTGCTCAGAATTCATTTCTAAAACATTCATAACAACACAGTATATCAGATTTGCCTGAAGTGAACCTTTAATAATAAACCCACATTCAGGAACAGTGGATAAAAGGGGTGGGGCTTGTTCTAGTTAGCATAATATTTGCATAGAAATGGGTTGCTTTAAACAGGATTGGTGCATTCCCAGTTTCAGAGGTGCACTTTACCTCCCAGAATCCCTTAAAATCTGCGGTTCTGCAATTGTTGGAGATGGTCTGGTCTAGAATATTTTCCTCCCATTAGCACACACTTGCCAGTGAATCCAGAAAGTTCCTTGCGTGTCGCTCGACAGAACCACGCTGTTCAAAAAGTTCCAGGAGATTGGATGGGCTCTACGATTCAGCGATCACATGTCATCAGTGCAAGACTGTCGGGGACCACAGAAGCGGCGGCACTGGAGCAGCAGGGATGTAATAGGAAAGTATTGGCGTTTTTTTGTCTTTCTTTTAATTTCCTGCTCTTAGACTTACACATTTTGTATTTATCTTTTTACTCAGGACCCCCATTAATGAGACTGAATGTATGATTTATCGTACAAGGCCGCCGGGATCCCTCAGTCCTAACTCCTATACGGGTTCTGCTATCTCTCATACAGAAGGCAATTTCTCAGAGTAATGGCGCCCTCAGGAGACACAGCTGAGCCCTCACACAAGAAGAGACCGTATCCTCCATCGTTTCGGCCTGACCACGGCGTTTAATCAATGAAGCTGCTGATAGCCGTAGCCAGTCTGCCAGTCAAGACGAAAAAGTGCAGAATCTAAAGACGTTCATGTTAATGCAGCCTTGTCACTTTATAAAGGGAGCCTCCATTCATCATAAAAAATGGGTTGAATGGGGAGAGGGGATAATAAATTAAAAATAAAGTAATAAATACAAAGAGTCCAGGTGTAAAATCCCTTTAAATTTCCACTTTATCTTCCCACCAAATCCATACTTAGCAATTTTCTAGGAAGGTCACCCGGGAGGTGAGTGATTGGTGAGAATTTTCACCCCTTTTCCAGACCATGACCCCCAATACCCGCTGCTCAGCCTTGGATTAGGTACAGGGTTTCAGCAGCACAGTGAGAGGTCTCGCCCTTTTCCGGACATTTTGGAGAGTTGGCATGTATGACCATTTCTTACATATTTCCCTGAAGGCAGAACCCAGGCCCCAATCTTCTTGAATAATGAGATTAACCATCCCAAAATGGTTTTCTTTTTGGGATCGCCCCCGCCAGTGTTATTCTTGAGCAGATAATCGTTGGTTTAGTGCCCTAGATTATTAGCCAAGTCTGTGGCAATATTTTCTGTGCCCAGTAAGTTCCGATCCCTATAAACACAAGAACTTGGAAACATAGTGGCTGACACTTGGCAGCCATTCCATGCCCTTTAGTTACTTAAGGATCATCTCGAAAGCGTGGCAGGAGGATGGTTCATATTAATAGTCCTGTCCCTCAATCTACCCTTATGGTGGTCCTCTTCTCTTTAGTGTTCCTAGACTTGCAGACCTCCATTATCTGCAGGTGCTTTCAATCTAACCCACAATCACACATTTCCCTGACTCAGGACAAAGATCTAAGAAGTTCTACTACTTTCATAGACTGCGGCCCACAGGCTTTGGCTGTATCCCCCTTTTTCTGGTAATTTTCGATGTTCTGAGACATTCCCGATTGTCTTTCGGCTTTCTTGTGATGATTTCACTGAAGGTTTAAATGCTTGGAAACCAAATTCTGCATAAACATTTCTCCGAACAAAGCTTTTTCCTCTAAGAAGAAGGAGGAGGAGGATAATAGAAGTTTCCTGGTAAAGTGAAAAATGATTTTTGCTCCCGTATAGATTTTCTCTGGGTTTCGCTCATGAGTGCCATGCTGAGATGTTCATAAAATTTTTGAATTATCCCTCTACGCCGTCTTATGGCAGAGATGTGATCAGGCAATGAGCCTTGACGGCTAAGATGTATGATTTGAATCTACATTTCAACACAAGAAAATTAAACCACAGACATTTATCTTCTTCTTCCGAAATGGAAAAAAATAGATATTTCTATGCAGATAAAGCAGCAGACCTTCCATAACAAAGCCGCAAATACGACTGTGTGCAAAGGGACGGTGAGGCTGTTCTATATATCATCACATTGCCACAATCACTGGGATATTATAAAAATGAAAAAGATGTTGTCCCTGTCCATGTGATTTATTAGGGGACATGAATGATACAAAGATATAAATATCTGTTGGCCAAAACAGGAGAACCACCACATAAAAGCAACTCTAACTCTGGAGGACCCAACCTGTCCATACATTACATTATGTAATGTGTAATACCACATTTCTGCTGTAGTGGCCACTGTAGTAGAACTGTATGGTTAGAATGAGATTCTCCAACTGACAGCAGTTAATCACTGATTGTGGCGATCTCGAGAACAACATGTTGCCATCACAAACCCATTTCTCTTATTTCATGAAGGCCGTAGTAGTCACTAGTAGAGACCCTTGTCTCTATAAAACCACAATCACCTGAACAATAACCCCTCTATTTCCCCAAAAATATAAATGACAAGAAGGTTTCCCCTTCACAATAGAGGGGGTCTTCAATGTTAGCAAAGTCACAAAATATGAAAGTAGTTTAAAGGAGTTCTCCAGTCTTACAAAATTAGGAGAGGACATCAATATTAGATTGGTGGGGTTCTGACTCTTAACAAATGTCAGTCAGCTATTTAAAGGGGTTGCGTCACTCTCAGGAGAATGTTTATACTGGCTCGCACAAACTCTTCCATACATGCCTGCAATATATTTTTTTGTAGTGGTGGCGCAAGGTAATCACATAAAGAGGACCTGTCAACAGGTCAAAAGTCACCAGTTTTTGCCCTTATTTTATTGCAACTGCTCCCCTGAGTATTAGTTTTTTTCTCCCACGCTTTGTTTCTTTAAATCCACCATGCAGTTTTATTTAGTGCTAATTTTTATGGTATTACAAGGAAGTGTGGCTCACGGGCTCCTCTAGGGCGTGTCTTTCGGCTGCTCTGCATAATTACAGAGTGAGCCACGCCTCCTTGGTAAAAACTATATAAAGCACCAAATAAAAAGGGCCATATCTCTGGAACCATATGGCAGATTTTAAAAAAAATTAAATAATCGGCAGAAGAGGGAATAAAATAAGAGCAAAAAATGGCCACTTTTGAGCTGTTGATTGGTCCTCTTTATAAGCAGCTGCAGCATTCCATCAGGGCCCCTTCGAACAGCTGATCAGCAGTAGTGCCAATAGTCAGTCCCCCACCCATCTAATACTGAAGGATGGGCCATTAGTTTTAAATGGTTGGATTACCCCTTTAATCTGCTTCTTGCAGCCATGGACGGATTTCATCTGTGCCATTTTTCTTACAGATGGTACAAATTATTAACAACATTGTACGATAGGTGTTAATGCCTGTCCTCGACTATATCCGGTCCTGTACCCGTGAACGAAGGGCACGTTCTGCCGTAACCTTTAATTTTCTCTCTGTAACCACAAATCTGGATAGTCCGGGCTGTAAATCTCTGCAACCTGTCAGCATCCCCAGCCTCTATCATTTATCGCGACATTCTCCTGCTGACGGACGTCATGGCGCCAGCGCCGCTCTGCTCACTTTTACGCACTGTTTTATGGGCTGCCACATTATGAAATGAGAAATTTTCAAAGGAAAAATAAAAATTATGTTCTTTTGGAGAAACATAAAGGTAAAAAAACACAAACCATCTTTACAATGTGAACCCAATCCTCCTGAATAATGGATCCACCCGACTTCCTCGCTACAATCTGTCACCCGTAAAGCAGAACTTTTGCTGCGGAGGAATGAACGTCTCGTTAATTTTTCGCCCTGCGCCTTTCTAATCTTCTGCGGTAATTATCTCTCTTTGTCTTTATCTCTTTGTATAATGATGGCAAAATAATTATTTTACACAAGTTAACGCGGTAAAGTAAGACCCGGATCCTCAATTACTTGTGTATTGAAGAATGTGCAATCAAACATTACCGTAATAACAGGGAGGAGATTTATTCCGGGAGAGAATTACACAAACGCGTATTCTGAATCATACCACAGAACAGAAATCAAAGGGGATTCGATCAGTCGGATCACAAGATTCACCTTAAAGGGGGTGATCAGAACTTACATATCGATAACCTATCTTTTAGGACAAAGCTTCAATATCAGATCGGTGAGGGTCTGACACCTTACACCGCACCAATCAGCTCTTACCAGGTCCGGAAGTACACATTATACAGACTTGTTCCCGAACTCCATACTCTGTGTAGTGGCTATTCTCGGTACTGCAGCTCAGCTCCTATTGAAATTAATACAATCTGAGCTGCAGTACAAAAAGTAGCCACTACACAGTCATGGCGCTGTTTAGTTCCAGGCACAGAATCATAGAATCATAGAATGGTAGAGTTGGAAGGGACCTCCTGGGCCTTCTGGTCCAACTCCCTGCTCAAAGCAGGATTCTCTAAATCATCCCAGACAGATGTCTATCCAGCCTCTGTTTGAAGACTTCCATTGAAGGAGAACTCACCACCTCTTGTGGCAGCCTGTTCCACTCATTGATCACCCTAACTGTCAAAAAGTTTTTTCTAATATCTAATCTGTGTCTCCTCCCATTCAGTTTCATCCCATTGCTTCTAGTCTTTCCTTGTGCAAATGAGAATAAAGATGATCCTTCTACAATGTGACAGCCCTTGAGATATTTGTAGACAGCTATTAAGTCTCCTCTCAGTCTTCTTTTTTGCAAGCTAAACATTCCCAAATCCTGCAACCGTTCCTCATAGGACATGGTTTGCAGACCGGTCACCATTCTGGTGGCTCTTCTCTGAACTTGCTCCAGTTTGTTGATGTCTTTTTTAAAATGTGGTGCCCAAAACTGGACACAGTATTCCAGATGAGGTCTGACCAAAGAGGAGTAGAGGGCAATAATGACCTCACGTGATCTAGACTGTATGCTTCTGTTGATACATCCTAGAATTGCATTTGCCTTTTTTGCTGCTGCATCACACTGTTGACTCATGTTAAGTCTGTGATCAATTAGTATACCCAAGTCTTTTTCACATGTGCTGTTACTTAGCCCTATTCCTCCCATTTTGTATATGCTTTTTTCATTTTTATTGCCCAGATGTAGTACTTTGCATTTTTCCCTGTTAAAATCCATTCTGTTAGTTGCTGCCCACTGCTCCAGTTTATGTATATCTTTTTGAATCCTCTCTCTCTCTTCTCTAGTATGAGCTACCCCTCCTAGCTTTGTGTCATCAGCAAATTTGATCAGTTTACCCTCAATTCCTTCATCTAAATCATTGATAAAGATGTTGAACAATACAGGGCCCAAAACAGAGCCTTGTGGTACCCCACTTGAGACATTCTTCCAACTGGATGTGCAGCCATTTACAACCACTCTTTGGGTCCGATCACTAAGCCAGTTATGAATCCACCTAACAGTTGCCTTGTCCATTCCATACTTAGTCATTTTTTCAATAAGGATTGTGTGAGATACTTTGTCAAATGCTTTGCTGAAGTCAAGATATACTATATCTACAGCATTTCCCTGATCCACCCAGTCAGTGATTCTGTCATAGAAGGAAATTAAGTTAGTCTGACATGACTTATTAGTTACAAACCCATGCTGACTCTGTTTAATCACTTCATTCTTATCCAGGTACTTGCATACATGTTCTTTAATAATTTGTTCAAAGATCTTTCCTGGTATAGAAGTCAGACTCACCGGCCTGTAGTTCCCTGGGTCCACCTTCTTCCCCTTTTTGAAGATAGGAACAACATTTGCTCTTCTCCAGTCTTCTGGGACTTCTCCTGTTCTCCAAGAATTTTCAAAGATTATGGACAGTGGTTCAAGAATTTGTTCTCCTATCTCCTTCAGTACCCTGGGGTGTAATTCATCTGGACCTGGAGACTTGAATTCATTTATGTTAGCTAAGTGTTTCCTCACTGTCTTTCTGTTTATAGATATCCTGGATTCTTCTATTCCTTTAATAGGACAGTGAAGATCAGTTGATGTTACATTTCCTTTCTGAGAGAAAACAGATGCAAAATAGGAATTTAAAAGTTCAGCCTTCTCAACATCCTGACTTACCATTTCATCATTTTCATCCTGTAAAAATCCTATAGCATCTTTGACTTTTCTTTTACTTTTTACGTATCCCCAAAATCCGTTTTTGTTGCTTTTGACGTCACTTGCAAGCCTTAATTCATTGTCAGCTTTAGATAATCTGATTTGTGCCCTGCAGGTTCTGCAGACGGCATTATATTCTTCTTTGGATATGCCTCCCTCTTTCCATTTGATAAACATTTCTTTCTTCCTTTTTAGCATGTGTTTAAGTTCTATGTTCATCCATCCTGGTTTCCTTAAATGCTTCCCATTCTTCCCTCTTTTCGGAATTGTTAACGATTGTGCTTTGAGAATCTCATTTTTCAAGATTTTCCATCCTTCCTGGACATTTTTGTCCTTAAGGATATCCAGCCATTGGATCCCTCCAATTCTCTTTCTGAGTTCCTTAAAATCTGCCTTTCTGAAATCTAACCTTGACGTCTGAGTCTTCACAGGTCTTCCTCCTCTTGTTATCCAAAATTCTAAAATAGCATGGTCACTACCTCCTAGAGTCCCAGCCACTCTTACCTCCTCCACCATTTCCTCCCTGTTTATGAGGATTAGATCCAAGGTAGCAGATCCCCTTGTTTTCTCCATTACCTTTTGGAAGATAAAGTTGTCAGCAAGAGAGGATAAGAATTTCCTGGACCTGTTAGTTTTGCCTGAGAGAGATTCCCAACAAATGTCTGGATAGTTGAAATCTCCCATGACCACTATGTCATATTTTTTGGAGAACTTGGCCATTTGATGCATAAAGAGTTCATCCATATCTTCAGCTTGCACAGGCGGCCTGTAGTAAATGCCTACAATGGTGTCCTTTCCATTGTTCTGTCCTTGTATTCTTACCCAAACAGTTTCCACAGAACTCCCAGTCTCTGAAGCGTCAATCTCAGTGCAGATATACGCTTTTCTTAACATACAATGCAACACCTCCTCCTCGTTTATCAAGTCTGTTTCTTGCAAATAAGTTGTATCCTTCTAGCCTTGTATTCCAATCATGTGTATCGTCCCACCAAGTCTCAGTGATTCCAATGACATCATATTTCTTCTCCTGCGTTAGTAGCTCCAGTTCTCCTTGTTTGTTGCCCATGCTTTGTGCATTCATATAGAAACACTTTAGTTTGTGATTGGTTTCTCTTCCTTCAATATTTTTATTATGTAAATTATTTTGTCTTTGTTCTTCCCCTTCACTTCTAATAGCAGAAATCTCAATAGCATTTGTCAGGTGTATGGCTTTTGCTGGCGTTTTGCTTCCCTTCCCACATTGTTCTAGTTTAAAGCTCTCCTGATGAGTGTAGCAAGGCGACTTCCAAATGGAAGGAGCAGCAACAGCTGATCGGTGGGCTGTCAGACCCCAATCCATCTGATATTGATGACATATCCTTAGCATAACACCACTTTTTTTTTTTTTTTTTAAACACAGTTAAAATCTAATTTAGTAGCCAAGTAAATACTTTGTGTCCCTTATTTTATACTGATTTAAAACCATATGTTATTTTCTTTTCCATTCACAGCCAAAGCCGGAGTAAAAATTGTGCTGGGATTTATAGTGATTGTCATCCGCACTCCCATGATGCACTGTTCTCTCATAACTGGGTAAAAGTGGAGTTCTCCTTTAAGTAAGGGTATCCACTTAGCCTTGTGAGGGGAAAAGCACCCTCCTGAGAGAAGAAAGGGCTGAAGGCAATGTGTGGCCTGCTGCAAAGAGCAATCACCTCCCTTTTTGAGTACCAATAGCCAATCAGAAGCTCCGTAAAGGAACGTGATCATTCAAAGTATCCCATCTTCTTAAAGGGAATCTGCCACCAGATTTCTGCCTATTAATCTAAGAGTGGTATGTCGTAGAGACATGAAATTTCTGCTAATTTTTGGAGTCCAGTGGGCGGGACTAATCAGTGATTGACAGTCCTGCTGTAAAACATAACGCTGACAGATCGTAACATTTTTTCTTTGTCACTGGTTCACTGTAAGAGACCTGGACAAGAAAAAGCTTCAAATGTGTCGCTTATTGATGGTAATCGAGGGATAAGAAGTTGGGTGATCAAACCCACCACCGTTCTGATGGAAAAGTGTCATTTTTGAGGTCTACATCTTTGTTATCTTCGTCCCCAGAACAGCAGACATAGAAGTTCATTAAAAAAATCCTCTCTAGAAAACGTTGATTCTAACGATCTCTCCCACTAATATTGATCCATGGTGGCGCACTCAATATGTAAGTAATACGCTGCGCTGATTAAATTAACTCCTATCAGTCTACAAATTGCATGAAAGCCACGGATGCTTTTGTTTGCCTCGTTTATGAATGTTTACAGCCGCGCGTTCCTCAAGGAACCGGAGAACGGCGTTAATATGACTCCAGGAGGGATAAGTGATGGTTAATTATTCATGCCGAATTAATCAGAAGAGAAGGGGGAGGGGAATCAAATGTGCAGTCACTTACCGAATACAAGTGAAGAAAGTCGGCAGCTGCAGCGCAGGGGAAAAATATTTAACTTTTTGTTTTATATTTTTTTTATTGTTCATGATCCACAATGAATAACGTGGAGCGAATTTTCAGGGTTATTATGGTCGTGTAGGCAAACTAGTAGGTGTAAGTTTCTTACATGTATGTAGTATAATGTATATGAAAAAAATCAGATTATTTTTTTCCAGTGGGGGCTTTTTACCTTTAATATATTTATTTATCTTACTTTTTTTTTACATAATTTAATTCCTAAAAGATCTTGATCAAAAATCTCTGGGGAAAATTTTATTTCTTTTATTTATAATTTTTTTCCACTGTAACTGGGGCATCCAGAAGAGCCCCAATACCAGGGGATAACAGCTCCTTACTCTGCCAGTGTCACGACGTATAACAGATATATTCTATGATAGTAACCTATATCTAATGTGACAACATTCTATATTACATATAATAGAAAATATCAACATGTATACATAGTATCTGCCAGCAATGTCTTACCTGACATAATATCCTATGAATTGTGGGTCTATACTGTGTACGTGTCACGCTGTCTCTGGATAGAGGTGGACCGGGGTCTAAGCTGACCCTGAACTGGGGTCCTGACTAGTCCCTCTACCTGGAGGTACTGTTAATGGTACAGAGGTCCAGGCCACCAGCGTAACCCTGTCTCCTGTAGATCCCTGACCACTGTAATCTAGTCCTGAGAAGGACCCTGATTACCACCACAGGAAATGGGCAGGTCACAGCTTACACACAGTCTTAGACAACGAAACAGACAAGGGGTAAAGAAAACACTGTCTTGCATACAAAACTTCCACTACAGAGGAACACAAAAGGTAAAGGAGATAAACAATAAGCGAGGAGAGGAAAAACCACAACAGGCACTCTTAGCTTAAGTCTTCTCAGAAACAATCCGCTCTGCTGGTCTGAATGAATGCTTTCACCGGCAACTTCCCAGCAGACCAGCAGGTATATGAAGGAAGCTAATTAACAAAACATCAAACGCAGCTGGGCGAGGCTGGTCAGTCCAGCACCGAGAGAGAAAGAATTAACTCCCTCAGTGCCGAAAAAACACCAGCACCAGAAACTCAGCTGTGCGAAGTCAGGGTGTGCAATCGCGACGATCTCCGCCGCGACACACCCGTGACAGTACCCCCCTTCTACAAGGGGCC
>JARQOD010000003.1:385363329-385533785 GCA_033576555.1 Oophaga sylvatica
AACAAAAATAAAAGGGGATTCGATCAGTCGATCAAAAGATTCACTTAAAGGGGGTGATCAGAACTTACATATCGATAACCTATCTTTTAGGACAAAGCTTCAATATCAGATGGGTTGAGGGTCTGACACCCCTTACACCGCACCAATCAGCTCTTACCAGGTCCGGAAGTACACATTATACAGACTTGTTCCGAACTCCATACTCTGTGTGGGTGGTATTCTGGGTACTGCAGCTCAGCCCCTATTGAAATTAATACAATCTGAGCTGCAGTACAAAAAGTAGCCACTACACAGTCATGGCGCTGTTTAGTTCCAGGCACAGAATCATGGGAATCATAGAATGGTAGAGTTGGAAGGGACCTCCTGGGCCTTCTGGTCCAACTCCCTGCTCAAAGCAGGATTCTCTAAATCATCCCAGACAGATGTCTATCCAGCCTCTGTTTGAAGACTTCCATTGAAGGAGAACTCACCACCTCTTGTGGCAGCCTGTTCCACTCATTGATCACCCTAACTGTCAAAAAGTTTTTTCTAATATCTAATCTGTGTCTCCTCCCATTCAGTTTCATCCCATTGCTTCTAGTCTTTCCTTGTGCAAATGAGAATAAAGATGATCCTTCTACAATGTGACAGCCCTTGAGATATTTGTAGACAGCTATTAAGTCTCCTCTCAGTCTTCTTTTTTGCAAGCTAAACATTCCCAAATCCTGCAACCGTTCCTCATAGGACATGGTTTGCAGACCGGTCACCATTCTGGTGGCTCTTCTCTGAACTTGCTCCAGTTTGTTGATGTCTTTTTTAAAATGTGGTGCCCAAAACTGGACACAGTATTCCAGATGAGGTCTGACCAAAGAGGAGTAGAGGGCAATAATGACCTCACGTGATCTAGACTGTATGCTTCTGTTGATACATCCTAGAATTGCATTTGCCTTTTTTGCTGCTGCATCACACTGTTGACTCATGTTAAGTCTGTGATCAATTAGTATACCCAAGTCTTTTTCACATGTGCTGTTACTTAGCCCTATTCCTCCCATTTTGTATATGCTTTTTTCATTTTATTGCCCAGATGTAGTACTTTGCATTTTTCCCTGTTAAAATCCATTCTGTTAGTTGCTGCCCACTGCTCCAGTTTATGTATATCTTTTTGAATCCTCTCTCTCTCTTCTCTAGTATGAGCTACCCCTCCTAGCTTTGTGTCATCAGCAAATTTGATCAGTTTACCCTCAATTCCTTCATCTAAATCATTGATAAAGATGTTGAACAATACAGGGCCCAAAACAGAGCCTTGTGGTACCCCACTTGAGACATTCTTCCAACTGGATGTGCAGCCATTTACAACCACTCTTTGGGTCCGATCACTAAGCCAGTTATGAATCCACCTAACAGTTGCCTTGTCCATTCCATACTTAGTCATTTTTTCAATAAGGATTGTGTGAGATACTTTGTCAAATGCTTTGCTGAAGTCAAGATATACTATATCTACAGCATTTCCCTGATCCACCCAGTCAGTGATTCTGTCATAGAAGGAAATTAAGTTAGTCTGACATGACTTATTAGTTACAAACCCATGCTGACTCTGTTTAATCACTTCATTCTTATCCAGGTACTTGCATACATGTTCTTTAATAATTTGTTCAAAGATCTTTCCTGGTATAGAAGTCAGACTCACCGGCCTGTAGTTCCCTGGGTCCACCTTCTTCCCCTTTTTGAAGATAGGAACAACATTTGCTCTTCTCCAGTCTTCTGGGACTTCTCCTGTTCTCCAAGAATTTTCAAAGATTATGGACAGTGGTTCAAGAATTTGTTCTCCTATCTCCTTCAGTACCCTGGGGTGTAATTCATCTGGACCTGGAGACTTGAATTCATTTATGTTAGCTAAGTGTTTCCTCACTGTCTTTCTGTTTATAGATATCCTGGATTCTTCTATTCCTTTAATAGGACAGTGAAGATCAGTTGATGTTACATTTCCTTTCTGAGAGAAAACAGATGCAAAATAGGAATTTAAAAGTTCAGCCTTCTCAACATCCTGACTTACCATTTCATCATTTTCATCCTGTAAAAATCCTATAGCATCTTTGACTTTTCTTTTACTTTTTACGTATCCCCAAAATCCGTTTTTGTTGCTTTTGACGTCACTTGCAAGCCTTAATTCATTGTCAGCTTTAGATAATCTGATTTGTGCCCTGCAGGTTCTGCAGACGGCATTATATTCTTCTTTGGATATGCCTCCCTCTTTCCATTTGATAAACATTTCTTTCTTCCTTTTTAGCATGTGTTTAAGTTCTATGTTCATCCATCCTGGTTTCCTTAAATGCTTCCCATTCTTCCCTCTTTTCGGAATTGTTAACGATTGTGCTTTGAGAATCTCATTTTTCAAGATTTTCCATCCTTCCTGGACATTTTTGTCCTTAAGGATATCCAGCCATTGGATCCCTCCAATTCTCTTTCTGAGTTCCTTAAAATCTGCCTTTCTGAAATCTAACCTTGACGTCTGAGTCTTCACAGGTCTTCCTCCTCTTGTTATCCAAAATTCTAAAATAGCATGGTCACTACCTCCTAGAGTCCCAGCCACTCTTACCTCCTCCACCATTTCCTCCCTGTTTATGAGGATTAGATCCAAGGTAGCAGATCCCCTTGTTTTCTCCATTACCTTTTGGAAGATAAAGTTGTCAGCAAGAGAGGATAAGAATTTCCTGGACCTGTTAGTTTTGCCTGAGAGAGATTCCCAACAAATGTCTGGATAGTTGAAATCTCCCATGACCACTATGTCATATTTTTTGGAGAACTTGGCCATTTGATGCATAAAGAGTTCATCCATATCTTCAGCTTGCACAGGCGGCCTGTAGTAAATGCCTACAATGGTGTCCTTTCCATTGTTCTGTCCTTGTATTCTTACCCAAACAGTTTCCACAGAACTCCCAGTCTCTGAAGCGTCAATCTCAGTGCAGATATACGCTTTTCTAACATACAATGCAACACCTCCTCCTCGTTTATCAAGTCTGTTTCTTGCAAATAAGTTGTATCCTTCTAGCCTTGTATTCCAATCATGTGTATCGTCCCACCAAGTCTCAGTGATTCCAATGACATCATATTTCTTCTCCTGCGTTAGTAGCTCCAGTTCTCCTTGTTTGTTGCCCATGCTTTGTGCATTCATATAGAAACACTTTAGTTTGTGATTGGTTTCTCTTCCTTCAATATTTTTATTATGTAAATTATTTTGTCTTTGTTCTTCCCCTTCACTTCTAATAGCAGAAATCTCAATAGCATTTGTCAGGTGTATGGCTTTTGCTGGCGTTTTGCTTCCCTTCCCACATTGTTCTAGTTTAAAGCTCTCCTGATGAGTGTAGCAAGGCGACTTCCAAATGGAAGGAGCAGCAACAGCTGATCGGTGGGCTGTCAGACCCCCAATCCATCTGATATTGATGACATATCCTTAGCATAACACCACTTTTTTTTTTTTTTTAAACACAGTTAAAATCTAATTTAGTAGCCAAGTAAATACTTTGTGTCCCTTATTTTATACTGATTTAAAACCATATGTTATTTTCTTTTCCATTCACAGCCAAAGCCGGAGTAAAAATTGTGCTGGGATTTATAGTGATTGTCATCCGCACTCCCATGATGCACTGTTCTCTCATAACTGGGTAAAAGTGGAGTTCTCCTTTAAGTAAGGGTATCCACTTAGCCTTGTGAGGGGAAAAGCACCCTCCTGAGAGAAGAAAGGGCTGAAGGCAATGTGTGGCCTGCTGCAAAGAGCAATCACCTCCCTTTTTGAGTACCAATAGCCAATCAGAAGCTCCGTAAAGGAACGTGATCATTCAAAGTATCCCATCTTCTTAAAGGGAATCTGCCACCAGATTTCTGCCTATTAATCTAAGAGTGGTATGTCGTAGAGACATGAAATTTCTGCTAATTTTTGGAGTCCAGTGGGCGGGACTAATCAGTGATTGACAGTCCTGCTGTAAAACATAACGCTGACAGATCGTAACATTTTTTCTTTGTCACTGGTTCACTGTAAGAGACCTGGACAAGAAAAAGCTTCAAATGTGTCGCTTATTGATGGTAATCGAGGGATAAGAAGTTGGGTGATCAAACCCACCACCGTTCTGATGGAAAAGTGTCATTTTTGAGGTCTACATCTTTGTTATCTTCGTCCCCCAGAACAGCAGACATAGAAGTTCATTAAAAAAATCCTCTCTAGAAAACGTTGATTCTAACGATCTCTCCCACTAATATTGATCCATGGTGGCGCACTCAATATGTAAGTAATACGCTGCGCTGATTAAATTAACTCCTATCAGTCTACAAATTGCATGAAAGCCACGGATGCTTTTGTTTGCCTCGTTTATGAATGTTTACAGCCGCGCGTTCCTCAAGGAACCGGAGAACGGCGTTAATATGACTCCAGGAGGGATAAGTGATGGTTAATTATTCATGCCGAATTAATCAGAAGAGAAGGGGGAGGGGAATCAAATGTGCAGTCACTTACCGAATACAAGTGAAGAAAGTCGGCAGCTGCAGCGCAGGGGAAAAATATTTAACTTTTTGTTTTATATTTTTTTTATTGTTCATGATCCACAATGAATAACGTGGAGCGAATTTTCAGGGTTATTATGGTCGTGTAGGCAAACTAGTAGGTGTAAGTTTCTTACATGTATGTAGTATAATGTATATGAAAAAAATCAGATTATTTTTTTCCAGTGGGGGCTTTTTACCTTTAATATATTTATTTATCTTACTTTTTTTTTACATAATTTAATTCCTAAAAGATCTTGATCAAAAATCTCTGGGGAAAATTTTATTTCTTTTATTTATAATTTTTTTCCACTGTAACTGGGGCATCCAGAAGAGCCCCAATACCAGGGGATAACAGCTCCTTACTCTGCCAGTGTCACGACGTATAACAGATATATTCTATGATAGTAACCTATATCTAATGTGACAACATTCTATATTACATATAATAGAAAATATCAACATGTATACATAGTATCTGCCAGCAATGTCTTACCTGACATAATATCCTATGAATTGTGGGTCTATACTGTGTACGTGTCACGCTGTCTCTGGATAGAGGTGGACCGGGGTCTAAGCTGACCCTGAACTGGGGTCCTGACTAGTCCCTCTACCTGGAGGTACTGTTAATGGTACAGAGGTCCAGGCCACCAGCGTAACCCTGTCTCCTGTAGATCCCTGACCACTGTAATCTAGTCCTGAGAAGGACCCTGATTACCACCACAGGAAATGGGCAGGTCACAGCTTACACACAGTCTTAGACAAACGAAACAGACAAGGGGTAAAGAAAACACTGTCTTGCATACAAAACTTCCACTACAGAGGAACACAAAAGGTAAAGGAGATAAACAATAAGCGAGGAGAGGAAAAACCACAACAGGCACTCTTAGCTTAAGTCTTCTCAGAAACAATCCGCTCTGCTGGTCTGAATGAATGCTTTCACCGGCAACTTCCCCAGCAGACCAGCAGGTATATGAAGGAAGCTAATTAACAAAACATCAAACGCAGCTGGGCGAGGCTGGTCAGTCCAGCACCGAGAGAGAAAGAATTAACTCCCTCAGTGCCGAAAAACACCCAGCACCAGAAACTCAGCTGTGCGAAGTCAGGGTGTGCAATCGCGACGATCTCCGCCGCGACACACCCGTGACAGTACCCCCCCTTCTACAAGGGGCCTCTGGACCCTCAGGGCCTGGTCTATCTGGGTGAGTAGTGTGGAAGGCCCGAACCAATCGGTCTGCGTTAATATCCGACGCAGAAACCCACATCCTCTCCTCAGGACCATACCCCCTCCAATGAACAAGGTACTGAAGGGACCGGCGATTCCAACGTGAGTCAATGATCTTCGATACCTGAAACTCCAAATTACCATTGACCACCACTGGAGGAGGAGGTAGAGGTGACGGTATAACTGGTGCCACGTACCTCTTAAGCAACGATTTGTGGAACACATTGTGGATTTTAAACGTAGGAGGGAGGTCAAGACGGAAAGCCACCGGATTATATATTGAACTGATCCTGTATGGCCGATGAATCTGGGACCGAGTTTCCAGGAGGGAACCTTAAGTTTTATATTCTTGGTAGACAACCATACCAGATCGTTCACACTTAGGTCCGGACCAGACACTCTCCTCCTATCAGCCATACGTTTGTATCGGTTCCCCATAGTGCTCAGATTATTAAGCACTCCTCTCCACACTGAAGCAAGTGACGACGAAAATTGTTCCTCCTCAGGAACCCCAGAAGAGCCCCCCCATTGAAAGTACAAAACTTGGGGTGAAAACCATATGCCCCAAAAAACGGGGACTTACCAGTGGACTCGCTCCGCCTATTGTTAAGAGCGAACTCTGCCAGAGGCAAGAAAGAAGACCAGTCCTCTTGGTTCTCTGAGACAAAACACTGGAGATATGTCTCTAAGCTCTGATTCAGACGCTCTGTCTGACCATTGGTCTGCGGATGAAAAGCCGAAGAAAATGACAACTGCATCCCCGACGAGAACAAAATGCCTTCCAGAATTTGGACACAAACTGAGAACCCCGATCCGACACCACATCGGAAGGCAACCCGTGAAGTCTCACAATCTCCCCAATGAACACCTGCGCCAGAGTTTTAGCATTAGGAAGAGCAGGAAGAGCAATAAAATGTGCCATTTTGCTGAACCTGTCAACTACAACTAGTATGACAGTTTTACCTGAAGACGGAGGGAGGTCCGTAATGAAGTCCATAGACAGATGGGTCCATGGACGCTCCGGGATTTTCAACGGTAAAAGGGCCCCAGACGGACGGGTATGTGGGGTCTTAGAGCGCGCACATACCCCACAGGACGCGACAAAAGTTACCACCTCTTTATTTAAGTTAGGCCACCAAAACCAGCGAGAAACGAGATCTACAGTTGCTTTACTCCCTGGGTGTCCTGCCAAAGCAGAATTATGATGTGCCTCGATAACCTTTTGTCTTAATTGATCTGGAACAAACAGTCTCCCTGGAGGTCCTACAGGGGCGTCCCCCTGAGCCTCCAATACCTCCTCCTCAAGCTCAGAGCAAACAGCCGACACCACAACTCCCTCCTGAAGAATAGGAACCGGGTCATCCGTCTTCCCGGCCCCCGGGAAACTACGAGATAAGGCATCAGCCTTTACATTTTTGACCCAGGACGATATGTGACGACAAAATTAAACCTGGTAAAAAACAACGACCATCTAGCTTGTCTGGAATTCAGACGTTTTGCAGACTCTAAATACAGCAAGTTCTTGTGATCAGTAATGACGGTGACCGGGTGGACTGCCCCCTCCAAAAAGTGACGCCACTCTTCAAAAGCCAACTTAATGGCCAAGAGTTCCCTATTGCCGACATCATAATTCCTCTCGGCGGACGACAATTTTTTAGAGAAGAAAGCGCACGGATGCCATTTACCAGGGGACGGACCTTGAGATAATACCGCACCCACTCCTACGTCAGATGCGTCTACCTCCACAATGAACGGTTGTGATGCATCAGGTTGGATGAGTATGGGTGCTGAAGCAAAACATTTTTTCAGGGAGGAAAATGCTTGACAAGCTTTGTCAGACCACCTAGAAAAATCCGTCCCTTTTTTTGTCATGTCAATGAGAGGTTTGACAACGGATCAGAAATTACGAATAAATTTCCGGTAGTAGTTAGCAAACCCCAGGAAACGCTACAGTGCTTTAAGATCCTCTGGCCGATCCCATTCAAGCACAGCCTTCACTTTCCCAGGGTCCATACGGAAACCGGAAGCTGACACCAGGAATCCTAAAAACTGAAGTTCTTGTACGGCGAATACACACTTCTCCCATTTGGCGTACAGTTTATTGTCTCGCAAGATCTGCAACACTTGTCTCACATGCTCCTGATGAGACACAAGATCCAGCGAGTAAATTAAGATGTCATCTAGATAAATGACAACAAACTGTCCCACTAGGTGGTGAAAGATGTCATTAACAAAATGTTGAAACACCGCCGGGGCAGTAGTCAGACCGAAAGGCATGACAAGGTTCTCATAATGTCCCTCCGGAGTGTTAAACGCCGTCTTCCACTCATCCCCCTCCTTTATCCTAATCAGATTATACGCCCCCCTGAGATCCAACTTAGAGAACCATTTGGTGCCCACAATCTGATTGAAGAGATCAGGAATAAGTGGGAGCGGATACGGATCTCGGACCGTAATCCGATTAAGCTCACGGAAATCCAGGCAAGGGCGTAGGCCTCCATCTTTTTTCTTCACAAAGAAGAACCCCGCAGCCACTGGAGAAGATGAAGGTCTAATATGCCCCTTGGCCAGACTTTCCGAAATATAATCCTTCATAGCTTGCCTCTCAGGACCAGAAAGGTTATATAACCTAGATTTTGGTAACTTAGCATCAGGAAGCAATTTTATAGCACAGTCATATGCGCGATGAGGAGGTAATTCTTGACACCCTTCCTCTGAAAACACATCCTCAAAGTCCTCCAGAAAAGGAGGTAAGGTTCTAGGCACGACCGCACCGATGACCGTGTTCATGCAGTTACTATTGCAAAATTCACCCCACTGGCTTATCTCCCTGGATTGCCAATTAATAACTGGGTTATGTTTAGTTAACCAAGGAAGTCCCAACACAATAGGAGTGGGAAGGCCCTCCAACACATAACAAGACAATAGTTCTTTATGTATTTACCCCACTCGAAGGTCTATGTTATGCACGGCTTGCACAAAGCTACCTTGACTGAGAGGTCTGGCGTCAATAGAGAATATAGGGATAGGTTTGGCCAATACACTCAGTTGCATACCTTGCACCTGGGCAAACCGAGCGTCCACCAGATTAGCCGCGGCCCCACTATCCAGAAGAACAGAAATCCTCTCAGTTCTCGTACCTACCACCACCTCCGCTGGTACGAGAAACTGAGACGGACTTGGGGATGAAATACATACTCCCAGATTGTCGTCCACCACACAACCTGGGATCAACAGTTTTCCGGCGACTCCTTGCTCAGCAAAGTACGGGATGGACACCCTCCAACAAAATGTCCCTTTCTCCCGCAGAAGTAACACTTTCCTGTCTTGCGGCGCACAGCCGATCCCCTCCCTCGAAACGATGTCCCTCCTAACTGCATAGGCTCCTCAGAACAAACCAGGGGAACCTCAATATTAGGGACTTTAGAAGGAGGTGGCGTCATCACAGGAGGCGGAGTTACCTCGCACCTCTCTCGAAGCCGTCTATCAATGCGAATAGCAAGGGCCATAGCGGCCTCCAGTGACAAGGGAGAATCATACTGAGCCAACACATCTTTTAATTTGTCAGATAATCCTTGACAAAACTGGCTCCTAAGAGCTGGGTCATTCCACTGAGTATCTGTGGCCCATCTACGGAACTCAGAAGAAAATTCCTCCGCCGGACGATCTCCCTGCTGTATCTTGCGTAACTTCATTTCAGCAAGGGAGACACGATCCGGATCATCATATACCAGACCCAGGGCTGTAAAAAATCGATCTACTGACTGGAGAGCCGGGGAGTCCGGAGGAAGAGAGAACGCCCAGGATTGAGGGTCCCCTTGTAAGAGCGAGATGACAATTCCCACCCTCTGATCTTCACTCCCCGAAGACTGAGGCCGTAGCCGAAAATATAATTTACATGCCTCCCGGAAGGTAAAAAATTTGTCCCGCCCACCAGTGAACCTGTCCGGGAGAGCTACTTTAGGTTCAGATCTGGTTTGCTCCCGGGGGTACAAAACCTTGGACTTAACGTCCGTCAGCTCCATGGACAACCTCTGTAACTGCTGAGCTAACTGGGCTACTGGATCCATGGTAGCTGGGGAGAATCTTTTAGAGTGGCCGGTGAAAATGTCACGACGTATAACAGATATATTCTATGATAGTAACCTATATCTAATGTGACAACATTCTATATTACATATAATAGAAAATATCAACATGTATACATAGTATCTGCCAGCAATGTCTTACCTGACATAATATCCTATGAATTGTGGGTCTATACTGTGTACGTGTCACGCTGTCTCTGGATAGAGGTGGACCGGGGTCTAAGCTGACCCTGAACTGGGGTCCTGACTAGTCCCTCTACCTGGAGGTACTGTTAATGGTACAGAGGTCCAGGCCACCAGCGTAACCCTGTCTCCTGTAGATCCCTGACCACTGTAATCTAGTCCTGAGAAGGACCCTGATTACCACCACAGGAAATGGGCAGGTCACAGCTTACACACAGTCTTAGACAAACGAAACAGACAAGGGGTAAAGAAAACACTGTCTTGCATACAAAACTTCCACTACAGAGGAACACAAAAGGTAAAGGAGATAAACAATAAGCGAGGAGAGGAAAAACCACAACAGGCACTCTTAGCTTAAGTCTTCTCAGAAACGATCTGCTCTGCTGGTCTGAATGAATGCTTTCACCGGCAACTTCCCCAGCAGACCAGCAGGTATATGAAGGAAGCTAATTAACAAAACATCAAATGCAGCTGGGCGAGGCTGGTCAGTCCAGCACCGAGAGAGAAAGAATTAACTCCCTCAGTGCCGAAAAACACCCAGCACCAGAAACTCAGCTGTGCGAAGTCAGGGTGTGCAATCGCGACGATCTCCGCCGCGACACACCCGTGACAGCCAGGTGTCACTGGCAGACTGATCTGGATTTGCTCCATTATTCTGACAGGCACACAGCAATCATGTGATTGCCAGGTCCTACAGTAGTACTGATGCTTCTGTTGGGTAGTCTATGAAATAGGAGACAGAAGCATTAATAAACCACTTCTGTCTTCTCCTCAGGGTCCATGGTTGTGTCTGACAGGGTAAACATAATTGTTAAAGTGCAAGTGCTTTTACCTATAAATTCACAATAGGGCGGTGTTAAAACCTGGAACTAATTGGTCAGTATGAAGTAAATGAAGTAACTCTGCTTTCCATATATGGAAATAAGGTCACATGTTTACATCACATGACCTAGATCTGTGCTGTCCATTGGAGAGTGAAGTCACATGACACACAGTGCTGTGCGGTTGTGGAAGTATTATGGTGCAGCAGAAGAAATGTAACTCCCCTTCATCATCACTAAGACAAATTGCATCAAAAGGAGGAAATCTCTCCTCCTTTACTGTTCAAGAAAGCAGCTGGAGCCAGGGGCCTGCTAGATACCCCCATGTCTGACATTGTTGACCTCCTGTGAAGCCCACCACCCCAGGAGAGCATCATTGTATACAACTATTGTATTGCAGTATGTAGTACAGACGATCACAGGTTCAAGTCCCCCAAAAGGACTAAAAAAAAATAAAGAAAAAAAAAAGCAACTATTTAATAAAAAAAATAAAAAATTCAGATCACCATTAATAATAAAGCAATAAAAAATAAAGTGTATTTGGTATCACCAAAACCATAACAAAATCTGATCTATCAAAGTATAAAGTTAACGAACCTGAGAAGTAAACGCTATTGTCAAAATAACTGAAACGTCACAATTAAAATTTTTTACCCCTCTCTAAAAAAATTGATCAAATTGTTGTATCTTCTACCCAAAAAGGTCAATAAAACGTCGGCTTGAGAAACAAAAAAAAAACAAGCCCTCATTCAGCTTCATCAATGTAAAAAAAAAAAAAAAAACAGGTTTGAGAAAATATAGACTGAAAAGAAAATTTTTCTTGAACTAAATTTTTAATTTTTTTCACCAATCTATCTATTCTCTTATTTCTAAACACTGTTTTTCGGTGATTACTTTGTATCTCCGTTCATACTGCACCCACACACACAAATGATGCACCATTTGAAAGGTAAACTTGCCACCTTCAGCAAGAAAATAGCCAAACCACACATTCATGATTTGATCACAAAATACAGTTTAACCCCTTCACCCCCAAGGGTGGTTTGCACATTAATGACCGGGCCAATTTTTACAATTCTGACCACTGTCTCTTTATGAGGTTATAACTCTGGAACGCTTCAATGGATCTTCGCGATTCTGAGACTGTTTTCTCGTGACATATTGTACTTCATGTTAGTGGTAACATTTCTTCGATATAACTTGCGTTTATTTTTGAAAAAAACGCAAATATGGCGAAAATTTTTAAAATTTTGCAATTTTCAAACTTTGAATTTTTATTCCCTTAAAACAGAGAAATATATCACATAAAATAGTTAAGAAATAACATTTCCCACATGTCTACTTTACATCAGCACAATTTTGGAACCAAAATTTTTTTTTGTTAGGAAGTTATAAGGGTTAAAAGTTGACCAGCGATTTCTCATTTTTACAGCAAAATTTACAAAGCCATTTTTTTTAGGGACCACCTCACATTTGAAGTCACTTTGAGGGGTCTATATGGCAGAAAATACCCAAAAGTGACACCATTCTAAAAACTGCACCCCTCAAGGTACTCAAAACCACATTCAAGAAGTTTATTAACCCTTCAGGTGCTTCACAGTAACTAAAGCAACGTGGAAGGAAAAAATGAATATTTTACTTTTTAGCCACAAAAATTATCTTTTACAAACTATTTTTTTTATTTTCACAAGGGTAAAAGGAGAAAATGGACAGATAAGGTTGTTATGCAATTTCTCCTGAGTACGCCAATACCCCATATGTGGGGGAAAACCACTGTTTGGGTACACGGCAGAGCTCGTAAGGGAAGGAGCGACGTTTGACTTTTTCAAACTAAAATTGGCTGGAATTTAGATTGGATGCCATGTCGCGTTTGGAGAGCCCCTGATGCGCCTAAACAGTGGAAACCCCCCACAAGTGACACCATTTTGGAAACTAGACCCCCTAAGGTACTTATCTAGATCTGTTGTGAGCACTTTGAACCCTCAAGTGTTTCACAAAAGTTTATAAAGCCTGGGTGTGAAAAAAAAAAAAATCAATTTTCCACAAAAATGATTTTTTAGTCCCAAATTTTTGAATTTTCCCAAGGAAATTGGACCCCAAAAGTTGTTGTCCAATTTGTCCTGAGTACGATGATACCCCATATGTGGGGGGGGGGAAACTGTTTGGGCGCACGGCAGGGCTTGGAAAGGAAGTAGTAACGTTTTGGAATGCAGACGTTAATGGGGGTCATGTTCCGTTTGCAGTGCCCCAGATGAGCCTAAACAGTGGAAACCCCCCACAAGTGACCCCATTTTGGAAACTAGACCCCATAAGGAACTTATCTAGATCTTTGGTGAGCACTTTGAACCCCCAAGTGCTTCACACAAGTTTATAATGCCCGGGCATGAAAATAAAAAATCCTATTTTTTTCCCACAAAAATTATCTTTTAGTCACTAATTTTTTATTTTCCCAATGGTAACAGGAGAAATTGAACCACATAAGTTGTTGTACAATTTGTCCTGAGTACGCTGATACCCCATATGTGGGGGGGAACCACTGTTTGGGCGCACGGCAGAGCTCGGAATGGAAGGAGCACCATTTGACTTTTTCCAACCAAAATTGGCTGGAATTGAGTTTGGATGCCATGTTGCATTTGGAGAGCCCCTGATGTGCCTAAACAGTGGAAACCCCCCACAAATGACCCCATTTGGGAAACTAGACCCCCTAAGGAACTTATCTAGATTTTTGATGAGCAATTTGAACCCCCAAGTGCTTCACACAAGTTTATAACGTAGAGCCGTAAAATTTAAAAATCATATTTTTTCCACAAAAATGATCTTTTCACCCCAATTTTTATTTTTCCAAGGGTAACAAGACTCCAAAAGTTATTGTGCAATTTGTCCTGAGTGCGCTGATACCCCATATGTGGGGGTAAACCACTGTTTGGGTGCATGGCAGAGTTTGGAAGGGAAGGAGCGCCGTCTGACTTTTTCAACGCAGAATTGGCTGGACGCCATGTCGTGTTTGGAGAGCTCCTGATCTGCCTAAACAGTGGAAACCCCCATAAATGACACCATTTTGGAAACTAGACCCCTCAAGGAACTTATCTAGATGTGTGGTGAGAACTTTGAACCCCCAGGTGTTTCACTAAAGTTTATAACGTACAGCCGTAAAATAAAAAATTTTTTTTTTTTACAAAAATGATTTTTTCGCCCCCAATATTTTATTTTCACAAGGGTAACAGAAGAAATTGGAACCCCAAAGTTGTTGTCCAATTTGTCCTGAGTACACTGATACCCAATATGTGGGCGAAAACTACTGTATGGGCACACGTCGGGGCTCCGAAAGGAAGTAGTGACGTTTTGGATTGCAGACTTTGATGGAATGGTCTGGGGGCGTCATGTCACATTTGGAGAGCCCCTGATGCACCTAAACAGTGGAAACCCCCCACAAGTGACCCCATTTTGGCAAATAGACCCCACAAGGAACTTATCTAGATGTGTGGTGAGCACTTTGAACCCCAAAGTGCTTCACAGAAGTTTATAACGCACAGCCGTAAAAATAAAAAATCTTTTTTTTTTTACAAAAATGATTTTTTCGCCCCCAATATTTTATTTTCACAAGGGTAACAGGAGAAATTGGACCCCAAACGTTGTTTCCCAATTTGTCCTGAGTACGCTGATACCCAATATGTGGGAGAAAACTACTGTATGGGTACACGTTGGGGCTCGGAAGGGAAGTAGTGACGTTTTGGATTGCAGACTTTGATGGAATGGTCTGGGGGCGTCATGTCGCATTTGGAGAGCCCCTGATGCGCCTAAACAGTGGAAATCCCCAACAAGTGACCCCATTTTGGAAAATAGACCCCACAAGGAACTTATCTAGGTGTGTGGTGAGCGCTATGAAGCCCCAAGTGCTTCACAGAAGTTTATAATGTACAGCCGTAAAAACAAAAAAATAATTTTTTTTGTACAAAAATGATATTTTCGCCCCCAGTTTTTTATTTTCCCAAGGGTAACAGAAGAAATAGGACAAATTGCACAATAACTCTTGGGTCCAGAGTACGCTGATACCCCATATGTGGGGATAAACTACTGTTTGGACGCATGGCAGAGCTCAGAAGTGAAGGAGCACCGTTTGACTTTTTCAACGCAGAATTGGCTGGAATTGAGATCAGACGCCATGTCACATTTGGAGAGCCCCTGATGTGCCTAAACAGCGGAAACCCCCCAATTCTAACTCTAACCCTAACCCCAACACACCCCTAACCCTAGTCCCAACCCTAACCACAAACCTAACTCTAACACACCCCTAATCCCAACCCTAACCCTAATCCTAACTTTAGCGCCAACCCTAACCCTAACTTTAGCCACAACCCTAACCCTAACCCTAATGGGAAAATGGAAATAAATACATTTTTTTGTCAATTTTATTATTTTTCCCTAACTAAGGGGGTGATAAAGGGGGGTTTGATTTACTATTTATAGCGGGTTTTTATGATTGGCAGCTGTCACGCTAAAAGACGCTTTTTATTGCAAAAATAGTTTTTTGCATCGCCACATTTTGAGAGCTATAATTTTTGCATATTTTGGCCCACAGAGTCATGTGAGATCTTATTTTTTGCGGTACGAGTTGACGTTTTTATTTGTACCATTTTTGAGCAGGTGACATTTTTTGATCGCTTTTTATTTCGATTTTTGGGAGGTTAGAATGAACAAAAATCAGCAATTCATGAATTTCTTTTGGGGGAGGCGTTTTTATTGTTCCGCGTGTGGTAAAATTGATAAAGCAGTTTTATTCTTCGGGTCAGTACGATTATGGCGATACCTCATTTATATCATTTTTTTATGTTTTGGCGCTTTTATAGAATAAAAACAATTTTATATAAAAAATAATTATTTTTGCATCGCTTTATTCTGCGAGCTACACCTATTTTATTTTTTTGCTGATGATGCTGTATGGCGGCTCGTTTTTTGCGGGACAAGATGCTGTTTTCAGCGGTACCATGTTTATTTATATCGGTCTTTTTGATCGCGTGTTATTCCACTTTTTGTTCAGCGGTATGATGATAAAGCATTGATTTTTTGCTTCGTTTTTTTTTTTTTTTTAAGGGGTTCACTAAAGGGGTTAACTAGTGGGACAGTTTTATAGGGGGGGTCGTTACGGACGCGGCGATACCAAATATGTGTACTTTTATTGTTTTGTTTTTTTTATTTACAGGAAGAAATGAATTTATTGGGGAATATTTTTTTTTTTTTTTATTTATTTTGGATTTTTTTTATAACATGTTTATTTTTATTTTTTTAACTTTTTTACTTTGTCCCAGGGTGGGACATCACTGTATTTGAGCAGATCGCTGGTGTGACAGTGTGCACAGCACTCTGTCACACCAGCGATCGCTCAGGCAGTGCAGCAGGCTTCTCAGTGCCTGCTCTCAGCAGGCACTGAGGAAGCCGCCTCCCTCCAGGACCCCGGCGCCATCTTGGATCCGGGTCCTGGGAGGGAGGAAGCCCTCAGAACAGCGCAATCACATCGCGCTGGTCTGAGGGTCTCAGGGGGGCGCGCAGGGAGCCCCCACCCTGCGCGATCCTCCCCTGTGCCCCCAGTACACCGCGATCATGTTTGATCGCGGTGTGCTAGGGGTTAATGTGCCGGGAGCGGTCCGTGACCGCTCCTGACACACAGTCACGGGTGTCAGCTGTGATAATCAGCTGACACCCGGCGGCGATTAGCTGCACTCCCCTCAGGAGCGCAGCTGATCGCCTATGACGTACTATCCCGTCCATGGGCAGAATGGCACGGGTTTTATGGACGGGATAGTACGTCTAATGTCAGAGAGGGGTTAAACATTAATTTTCATAAACCTGCAGTAAGGAAAAATTACCTGCAGGTGGCACCACACTACCCCAAAGCACACTACCACAAAGCTGCTCCACAGACATCACAAACAAATCCAAACATTTGCCTTGGGGGCTTTCCAGCTTACTTCACTGCAGGTGAGTCACATATGCAAACACATTTGTAAACATGCACTGCTCTTTCGCTGATTACTTTGCCCCACACACACAAATGATACACCATTGGAAAGGTAAACTTGCTCTCTTCAGCAAGAAAAGAGCCAAACAAACCACACATTCACGATTTTATCACTAAATACAGTTTAAACATTTATTTTCATAAACCTACAGAAAGACACAATGACCTGCAGGTGTCACCTCAACCGGAAGACATTTTTTGGCCTCTACTTATTAAACCAATTTATTGTATTACCAAGCTACATATATAAATACCTGTCTGTGTTCATCTCATGAAATACATTTACATTTCACCAGCTTGCTTTTTCTGAAATTGCCGGCGTCCCAACGACTAATGTGCGAAAATTTTGCACGGGCCAAGCTAGTTAAACTTAAAAAAAAATCGTAATGACCAAGAGAATGATGTTGTCCAGTCATTTTATTTTTCAAAATAAACACTGAAAAAAAGCGAAACTCGTCAAAAAGCAAGGTGTAACTGGTTTTTTTTTCGCCATTTCACTGGACTTAGAATTTCTCACTACGTTGTATGGTAAAGTGAAAAATGTCATTGAAAACTGCAACTTGTCTGGCAAAAGAACAAGCCCTGTTGAAGAGAAGAAAAAAAAAGAAGAAAGGGAGGGAAAAAAACGTAAGTGCAAGGATAAAAAATTGCCTCGGAGTATATATACTCCCAGACAGTTATTATTATTATTTATATTTATTATTATAATATATGTATTTTATATTATTTAATTATTATTATTGTTAAATATATGTATATAGAATATATATTATTATTTTATATTATTATTTATTCTAATATATATATATATATATATATATATATATATATTATTATTAATAATAATAATTATTAATAGATCTGTCATGTTAGGAGCAACTTCCCCTTTAAAATCTTGGCTTCCTATACTGGTTTGTAACCGATCCACCTCCGTTTTTGGGAGCAGATGTCTTTATCTCAGCCACGCAGAGGTTATTACCGGCCTCCACCAAGGAGGCGACATGTGATAAGCAGTAATCAGTCTGCACTGATGACTTACAAGCACCAGTCTATGTGTGATGATTTCTGCTCTTCAGACCGGCGTCCTCGGCAGCTCAAGGTGATTACCAGTTTTTTCACGGATTATTGACTTATATTTACGCTCTGCAGTTGTAATTTCTGATTATTTTACTTCTTTTTTTCCAGGAGGGAAAGTAACAAGTTCTCATGATTAGAAAAACATTTACACAATCCAGATCCACCTGAATCTCAGAATTACAGAACGCCGGAAAAAACACCGATAATGAACTTTTGTGTGGTTGTAACTATTTCAGGGATGGATTCACATCTACACCCCCATAGTGGAGATAATGAAGCGATTGGGGCAGATTTACTAGTACTGATGTTTCATGGGCATTTTAGATTGTTGTCAAAGATACTTTTGAAGAGTTTAAAGCCAAAAGTGAAAAATGTTAGTGATTTGTGAATTTTTCGAACTTTTTGCACAAATTTCTGCTTTCTGAGGCTCAATTTAATCCATAAAGTAATTTAAAAAAATGAGATTTTGGCAATCACTTACAGATAAGCTGCTCCCTTTGCAAGCCCAGCTGCTGGGAGTTATTTGGAGACAATTTTATTTTTCATTTATGTGCATGTATTTTGGACTAAAAATAAATCTTTGCAGTTGGGTTTTGCAGCTGTACTTTTGTGTCACTGAAATATGCCACCACCTAATGACTAATGAGGATCCGATCTCTAAGGGTGAGTTTCCACGATCCGAAATGCTTCAGGAAATGCTGCGTGTTTGACGCTGTGCGTTGGCGCAGCGTCAAACACGCAGTGTCCAGATGTTACAGCATAGTGGAGGGGATTTCAAGTTTCACTATGTTGTAAAACACGCAGGCGGAAGACCTGCGTAAACGGACATGCGGCGCGTCTTTTCAGACCGCAGCATGTCCTAGCCCATTGCGGTGACGCTGAGTCGCCGCAACGGAAATAACACAGGGCTATGCAGCCCTGCGATCATCCGGAAAGAGCGCGCGTCAAAAAGGGGGCGGGGCTTTGGGCGGTGCGGAATTTCCGCTCCGTCCAAAGTGCTGTGGTTCCGGACCGTGGAAACACAGCCTAAGACCCCTGCAAATCTTAAAGTGCTGAAACTGTGACCGAGATGTAACATTGCTCCAATATTGCGCCAATATCGCGGCCCCTTTATTCTCAGGAATGAGTGGCAATTCCAGAGATCAAACCCCAGTGACCTGAGAAATATGCCATCATTTACACAATTAGGAATACCTTTAAGAAAACCCTTCAAAGAGAATCTGTCATGAGGTCAAATGTGACCAAACTTTGCACTTATCTTACTCCCGCTGATTATTATGCATTTTGTTGTTTTTTATTAAATCCGCCATTAGATTTCAGAGATAACCTTTTGCAACCTTTTAACATGATTCCTCGGGGGCGGATCTTTAGGATGTGCTGCATTATTTGACTGTAAACCATGCCCCCTTTGTAAAGACCATAAAAAACAGCACCAAATAAAAAAGCCCGTATCTCTGGAACCGTATGGCAGATTAAAAAAATAAAAATAATAAAAATAAGGGGAGCAGCGGATAAAAAATAGGAGCAAAAACTGCTCACCTTTGATCTGATGACATGTCCTTTTTAAGGGTATGTACACAAGATATCAATTAGATGCCGGTTTTGCCTGAGGATCTTTTTCTGACGTCTTTTCGTTTTTTTTTCTCATTTTCATGTTTGTTTGTTTTTTACATTTTGACATTAACCTCCAGTATTTTGATGGTAAAATATTAAAACACTAGAACATCCACCCAACTAACCCTCTTAAAAGCCAACGGGATCTGTCATTATCTTTTGATATCCGCATCAATATGAATTTATGTTACCAGCCACGACTCCTTTAAGGGAGGTTGTCAAATTTTTAAAATCGGTATACATTATTATGAGATTTTGCGGTAATGGAAGAGTAGATCTTCTGTTTAGGATCGCCATGTCTTGACCAGAGAAGAAAGCAGGTACAAAGAGCGTCTCTCTCTCTCTCTGGAGGACCCATCCAGTTGCTTTATTTATATGAATGGACACTGTAATACTTCATTTCCCCTGGGGGGGAGCTGCTGGGAAATTGAACAGCTACTGCCTGGCTTCCAGCTGATCACTAGGGGCAGTTTGGGGCAACAAGTAACGATTGTCCAAGGTGGAAAAAATCTTTAAGCAGCCACCCTTGTCTCTGTATGCTACCTGTGATTGCCAAGGTATATATAAATCAGGGACGAAGTGCGGGACTTATTGGCTTAATGATCCTGAACTGTAATTATGGTGATAAATAAGAATCAAGGTTGGGAAAGATGTTTTGGCTTGTGGAGCTGAACTTTGGAGTTCATGCAACATTAGTTAGGGCAGGCAGCCACGATATTGTGGATGCCCAAGGAGGAGACGGATCGTGAATGCTTTCTAGCTGCCGGCTTGCTTGGAAAAGTATTTAAAGGGCAACACCAATAAGCCTTACCCTTTAAAGGGAATCTGTCACACCATTTTTGCCCTATGAGATAGGGCCACCGCCATCAGGGGCTTATCTACAGCATTCTGTAATGCTGTAGCGAAGCCGGCCTCTTCTTTCCGTCCCATCGCGGCTCCTGCGCAGGCGTACTGCTCTGCCCTGGTGAGGGCAGAGCAGAGTACTACAGTGCGCAGGCGCCAGAGCTCTCCGACCTTTCCCGGCGCCTGCGCACTGCAGTACTCTGCTCTGCCCTCACCAGGGCAGAGCAGTGCGCCTGCGCAGGAGCCGCGACGGGACGGAAAGAAGAGGCCAGCTTCGCTACAAGATGGGAGGCCCCGGACCGGACCGCGACACCCATCGGACCCGACCAGACGGCGGAACGCCCCTGGGTGAGTATAATATAACTCATTTTTCTTCACTTTCAGGTGACATCGGGGGCTTATCTACAGCATTACCCTGATGGCGGTGGCCCTATCTCATAGGGCAAAAATGGGGTGACAGATTCCCTTTAAGGGGTATTCCAGTTTAGACCAATCATTACTTATCCACTGGAGTGGGTCTGACTGCTAGGAATTTCGACTGTTCTCCAGTCCACCAAGCAGAAGACCACGTCCCTAAGGAGATGAATGGAGTGTACTGTTGAGAATGCGCAGTGCCTGTCTCCATTAAAGTATATGGCACTGATGAGCTCAGAGCCCCAGGGTCCAAGTGCATCTTTGGGAGAACGGAAACAGGGCATGGATGGAGCTCTCAAAAAACACTGAGACAAGAATCACCAAAAGTTGCAGGTGCAAGTTACAGGTGTTGTCCATAACAATGTGACATAACTACTGTGAATCAGGATACCAGGGTAGAAGTTGCTTGGTTCTGACTTTTTCCTAAATTGAATCATGTTTTTTTCTTGCTCTAAAGGGTATGCCACACTAAAGGTACTGCCACACTAAACAATCCCGCTAGCGATCTCGTTAACGTCGCATACTAATGAGATCGCTAGCGTGATTGTTATAATATCGCTAGTAGCTGCCTAATTTAGCGATGTCGTTAAGGACGCTATCGCGGTTAGCGATCTCCTTAACGACTTTAGCGGTACAAAATACCGCTAAATCGCTAAAAAAAAGGTGCCACACTCAGCGATATATACTTACCAGCGGGACGCCAACGATAAAAATAGGGTCTGGAACGATGTCAGCGACGAACGAGATCACAGCAGGATCTCAGCAGGGGCCACGTCGTCGCTAGATGCCACACAGAACAACATCGCTAACGGGATCGCTAAATAGTGACGTTTTTTAAAGATCTCGTTAGCGACGCTGTTTAGTGTGGCATACCCTTAAGCGAGATCGCTAACGAGATCACTACTGTGTCACCATTTTATGACGCAGTAGCGATCTCATTAGTGACTTAGCTGTTAAGATTCCAAACACAACTCATCAGCGATCTGTGATTCCAAACACATTTCATCAGCGATCTGTATAACGATCTCTGAGGTCGTTGGGAAAACCTAGTCCCACCTGCGACGCTGGTGAAGTCGTTCATAAAGGGTGTCACACTCAGCGATTCAGGCTCACCAGCGACCAAAAAACGGCTCAGAACGTTCATTAGCGATCAGTGACATCTCAGCAGGGGCCACATCGTTGCTACATGTCACACACAGTTAAGTCGCTAACGAGATCGCTACTGCGTCATAATTGTGACGCAATTGCGATCTCGTTTGCGATCTCGCTTAGCTGTGTGTGACATGTAGCAGTGTTGTGGCCCTTGCTGAGATGTCGTTGATCGCTTATGAACGTTCTGAGCTGTTTTTTGGTCGCTGGTGTCCCGCTGGTGAGCCTGAATCGCTGAGTGTGACACCCTTTATGAACGACTTCACCAGCGTCGCAGGTGGGACTAGGTTTTCCCAACGACCGCAGAGGTCGTTATACAGATCGCTGATGAGATGTGTTTGGAATCACAGATCGCTGATGAGATGCGTTTGGAATCACACAGCTAAGTCATACATGGTGACGCAGGTGCGATCTCGTTAGCGATCTCGCTTAAGGTACTGCCACACTAAGTGATCTCGCTAGCGATCTCATTAACGATGCAAGCTAACAAGATCGTTGGTGTGATCGCTTTTAGGTCGCTAGTAGCTGCCAAACAGGAGATCTCATAAACGACACATCAGCGGTCAGCGATCTCTTTAACGACTTTGGCGGTCGTTAGGATCTGTCATTAGCATGTACTGAGCGCAACCTTTTCCACGCCCCTCAGCAAAGATATATGTTATACATGTGCAATAATTTATGTTTTGGCCGCGTCATGAAAGACGGCGTATAGCGCTCCCTTTCATTGTTCTCGAGCGCTTCTGATTCATAGGAATTTCCAGCATCGCTCCTGCTTCCTGCGTCCTGCTAGCCTGCTTTGCAGCTACTGCGATCCTCTCTGTGACGCAAAAGAAAACCTAGTCCCACCTGCCTGTTTCTACAGCTATTGCGATCCATTCTGTGACGCTAAAAAACCTAGTCCCGCCTGCGCCGCTGTCATATGCGTCACAAACGAGGTCGCTCGTCGTTCGCAAAAGGTGCCAAACACAGCGATATAGGCTCACCAGCGGGATGCCAACGATCAAAAAACGGTCCAGAACACTAGTGAACGATCAGCGACATCACAGCAGGGGCCACATCGCTGCTACATGCCACACACAACGAGGTCGCTAACGAGATCGCTAAATAGTGACGTTTTAGCGATGTCGTTAGCGATCTCGTTAGCGATCTCGCTTAGTGTGGCATACCCTTAAGTGAACGGGAACATCCTCATTTACATATAAAGGCTAAAAAAAAAAAATCTTACAGCTGAGAGTTTTTCTGATACATACGTCCAAATCCTCACCAAAGACAAGGCAAATAATAAAATCCTGTCAACCTTCGGTCTCCACTAGAGGGAGTTGAGGAGATAACAGCGTACAGTTACAAGTCAGTTCTATAACAGATACAATATTAAGTTAGTGAGCTCCCCCTAGTGGCCACTAAAGGCAGACAGAATATTATTCTTTACATGTAGCACTTTGTTAAGAGAAGCAGGAGGTTTTGGAGCTGTGTAGCAGAATAATAAGCTCCGACCCTCTTAATCTTATTGCGTATTTGTGTGTATCTCTACATCCTCACTGGTATGACCGCATGCAAATGGCATTTAAATGATGTCACAACCGTTTCCAGGTCGTTTTTACAACGCATTGAACCCGTAAAAACAAAAAGTGAAAAGCAATGTCAGAATTGCATATTATTCACCATTTCTCGGCCCTTCGAACTGCTCTCACCTGTTTTTCAATGTATTATATGGTAAAATGAATGATGTCATTTAAAAGTGCAACTCGCCTTGGAAAAAAATAAGCCCAAAATACTACTGTGTAGGCAAAAAAATAAATACGTTAGGGAAGGAGGGGAGGAAAAAATGTGGAAGAGCAAAAAAAACAAAAAAATTGCCTGGTCCTGAAGGGGTGTACTTAATAATGATTTTGACCGTCTGAATGGCATTTGTAAAGTCACGAGCGCAGGAAAATCAGCCTTGATGATCTGCAGATTCATGAGCACGAGTGACACGAGACTCTGGCAATCAGAAATGCTAATTTGCTTTGATGCTTAGTTGGCGCTTCTCCTAGGACACCTTGACAATGAATTCAGCATAGAAGGCTCATTACACATTAGTCTGGTGTTGCAGATTTTTTTTCGGTGCAGAGAGAAATAATATATCAAGGGTTAAACTTTCACTGTATACATTCTAGTTACTTTGCACCATGGCAGATTTTATTTCAGACAGTTCCAAAATGTGATTCTGAAAGTTTTTAAATTTTAGACTTGGAGAGAGAAAACTTTCCTATTAGTTACCGAGTGCAGCAGCTCCTTTAGGCCGGGGTCAGACACAACTACAAAAAATCGGACCGTTTTAGTCGGTCGATTATCGTACCAAAATGAAAACATCACACATCCGCCTGGCATCCGATTTTCCTTCAAAGATGCGATTTAGTCGCATGTGTGTGTACCTTGTAACATCCGATTTTCATCCGACTTGCGAGAATTTCTCGCAGGCTTGCAAAACTACATATAATGGATCCAAAAGAATAGTATTTAAATCACAAAAGAAAGAATAGATATACACACATAGAATACATATATATATATGTATATATATGTAATTGTGACATGTATATATATATATATTTATAGTTCTTACACTTCTACATACTGTAATAGCCGCTAATTCAATTGCCGGCTTTTGTGAAATCACAGAAGCCAACATGAAATGATACATTGTTTAGACACAGTTAACCATGTAATTTCCTGTATTTTGATATATGGTTTGAACTTACAATTACATAAGTGTATGTGTGCCAAATTTCAGACATGTAGGGGTTAATTAAAGGTGTAAATTCGTTGGAAAAAAATGCGTGGGCTCCCGCTGTATTTTCTCCACCAGACAGACAAAGCAAGCGAGTGGGGGCAGATGATAATAGCCTAGGGAGGGTACATTTTTTTTGTGCCCCCCCTGGCTACTAATATCTGCCCCCAGACACCCCAGAAAGGGCAAATCTATAATTAGATTTGCCCTTTCTGGCACTTTGCACGTCTATTCCCATTGCCCTGTAGCCGTGGCGAATGGGTTAATAAGGGGTTACAGCCACCTTGCAATTGAAAGGTGACTGTAAGCCAGGTTAATAATTGAGAGCTGTCAATTAGACAACTATCAATTATTAATCCTATTGTATGAAAGAAAAATCAAACACACACAGTTTAATAAAAAAGAAGTTTAATGAAATAATCACACAGTTTTTGACCATATTTTATTTTCCTGCTAAAACCATTTCCTGTAATAAAAATAAAATAAAAAAGCAAAATTATTCTTACCAATCCGATGTACAGTCAGGTCCCACGGTGTAATCCATCAGAAAGGGTTAACAGGTTACAGCTCGCAGAGAGCTATAATGCTGTCCCCGAGCTATAACCTCCTGAATGAATAACTTCCTCTACCAGCAAAAGGAGAGGAAGAGATGAATGAATGAAGCTTAATTGATTTATTGCCACTTTCACTTCAGTGACCTGACCTAAGGTGAAAGTGGGATACAATCAATTAAGCTTCATTCATTAATCACATCCTCTCCTGTCGGCAGGAGATAAGCTCATTCATTCAGGAGCTATCAGCTGAGCACGCAGCATTAGTTGCGCTGCTTAGCTGATTGCTAGTTAACCCTTTGTGAAGGATTACATCGTGGGACGTGACAGATCGCCAGATAGGTAAGAATAATGTTGTTTTATTATTTTATATTTATTTTAGGAGATCAAGGGCTTCACACGGATTAAGAGTAAAATAAAAGATGGTCAAAAAAATGTGTTTTTATTTCATTAAAATTATTTATTCTTAAAGTGTGTGTTTTTTTTATTTACTTCAATAGGATTAATAATTGATAGTTGTCTAATTGACAGCTCTCAATTATTAACCTGGCTTACAGTCACCTTTCAATTGCAAGGTGGCTGTAACCCCTTATTAACCCATTCGCCACCGCTACAGGGCAATGGGAATAGACGGGCAAAGTGCCAGAAAGGGCAAATCTAATTATAGATTTGCCCTTTCTGGGGTGTCTGGGGCAGATGTTAGTAGCCAGGGGGGCACAAAAAAAATGTACCCTCCCTAGGCTATTATTATCTGCCCCCACTCGCTTGCTTTGTCTGTCTGGTGGAGAAAATACAGCGGGAGCCCACGCATTTTTTTTCAACGAATTTACACCTTTAATTAACCCCTACATGTCTGAAATTTGGCACACATACACTTATGTAATTGTAAGTTCAAACCATATATCAAAATACAGGAAATTACATGGTTAACTCTGTCTAAACAATGTATCATTTCATGTCGGCTTCTGTGATTTCACAAAAGCCGGCAATTGAATTAGCGGCTATTACAGTATGTAGAAGTGTAAGAACTATAAATATATGTATATATATATGTCACAATGACATATATATATATATATATATGTATTCTATGTGTGTATATCTATTCTTTCGATTCTTTATTAAAGCTGTCAGTGTGATTTTACAGTATAGCCGGGGATGAATTGCCGGCTTTTCTAAAGGACACCGATGCGATTTAATCGCAAGTCACACGTGCGGTCCGTTTGTAATCCGATTTTTCATCGCTCCCATAGACTTGCATTGGCGATAGTCGACCCACAATCGGTGGGCACTCGGACGTTTAAAACGGACCACAAAAAATCTGATACTGGGAGCTGCTCCATAGATTAACATAGGGCAGACTGCAATGCGATATTTCATTGTATTGCAGTCGTCCGATTCTGTCGCCAGTGTGACGCCGGCCTCTGAGAATCTCTGTGGGTCGTGGAGCTCATAGTCTCCTTTTCTGATTACGCATCAGAAATAAAAGGTGCACTTCCCCTTTAAATACTAAATATACTAAATTTCCTTTTCAGAGCCATTTTTAATTACATTACCTTGTTGTTTCTGTCCAATCCTCTCCCCACTCTTGCCTAAAAGAGAGAATTCTATATTTCCTAAATGTCACTAATTAGGACAGCGACATCTTGCGCGAGCGTCTTGTCCTGGGTATAATCATCCAATTCCTGCAGCTAATTACAAGTAAAAATAAAAGGGCAGGAAAAAAAGAGGAATAAATAAGAGACAAAAGCCGGCGCCAAAGGTTCCTCATTATGGGTTTCTTGTTCATATATATCACATATATTATCAATGGGCCGGCGCGGTACCAAGGACGACTTCACATCTGCCATATAGGCTGCTGAAATACTCTGCGCCATGGTCCAATTAAATCCTATTAATAATGAAGCAATATTTGTAATTATTGGGTTTCGTGCAATAGTAGCAGTAACATCTGGACCCTGGTACAAGACGGGGCGCAAAAGCATACCTCCCAATCAGATCGAAGGGAATATTTCTAGATTTTGGAGATGTCCCACTGTCCCGGGAGGTCAGGTAACATGTTCCAGTTTCATCTCTTAGAGATTCCCCATAATGCATTTGCAGCTATCGCATAAGCAATCAGGAGGTAGTAGGTACCATCATAGTCTGTATAAAAGCAGAAACAGGGAATGCAGCAGCCATTTTTGTGATACATCTGGATAGTGAGAGGACGTCACAGCTCATGGCTTAGCCATAGAGATAGGGAGAGAAAGCCATAAAACACTGAAGAAACTGTACAGAGAGTGTGTGACAGCACAACAGTGAAGAAGATAAATGGAGAGCTGATCTGTGGAAGCACAAATAATTGGACAAACTAAAATCTACATGAAATAACACTCATCCCATCCAACGAGATATACAGGTCTTAAAATCACAAAGTTTGTGCCCCCCTCCCTCCTACATAAGGATTTTGGACATCTGGTCGCCTCCTCTATAACCACGATCCGTGCGCTCTCGCTGTATTTATGGCCTCTGAAATATTATGGACGTCCTTCGGAGACAGAGCGGTCGGTAGAAAGCCAGAGCGCTGTATTTTAACACAATTCCAGGAGAAAGCGAGAAAAATGTCTGGAATATAACGAGTGAGACATAATAAGAGCAGGTTACTGCGACCTGCAAATTGCAGCCGTTCTATTCACTCTCGCCTCTAATGACTTTGCCCCCATAGTGTCAGAGGAGAGTGCAAATCTGCTGGCTAAGCAGAACAAGGCATCGTGTATGTGAGGCTGGCATGCAAACATCAAATTTAAAGGACCAGTACATGAGAAATGTAACAAACAGTGCAAAAAGCTGGAACTTGGCCAGATATGACAGATAAAAGGGGTTTGAGAGGGTTACTTGATTCCCTAGTAGTCTAGGGTAATGGAAGGGTAAAGGGCAGTGGCATCACTAGAGATGGAGTACGTACCCCGGACTTCTTACCCAGTGCCACAGATCTCCGGGCAAGCGCCACTTGCAATTGAATCGGCATCAATATAATGCCAATACAGTTGGATACCATAGTAAACGGGAAGCCATAGGCACCCACTCCAACCACGCTCCATCTTATAGGCTACAGCCCTACGTCGCCTGCATCCCAGCGCAGTCAGATGGCGCAATGAGTGACATTATTGGTTATAAAGTTGTTACAAGTCACTCAGGGGGTATTAGAATCTTTTAGAATAACACTCAGTGCTATTAGAACTTTTAGAAGGTCACTTATTGGCATTATAACCCTAAAAGGAGCACATAGAGGGCATTATTACTGCCTAGGTGGGCACTGTTACTTTCTTGGAAACACACATTGGACCTTGTTACTTTCTAAAAAAAATGATGGCTCCTGGAATGTCACTATAAAATAAAATGAAAAAAGGCCATTACACATAGGTCACTTTAGACCTGGTCCTCAATGGGTTAGAGAAGGAGATAGCCCAGCTGAGAGGAGCTGCCGAAATTAGTAGAAGTTATGGTCGCGACTCCAGGAACAATACGGTGGGCAGGGTAGGGATTTTGAGTAGATTGAGAAAGTTCAGAAGTGCTGGAAATGTGATAAGGCTGGAAGAAGTCATAATAATGGTCTGGACTGGATGGAAGAGATGGGAGAAATAAATGACTCTAACCAGAAAGAATATCAACTGTCAATCACTTATAAATAGCTAAATAATCTCTTACATAGTCAGCACTATATGATCACTGACTCACTGCTTGGTGATAATATTGTTTTTTAATTTAGTAACAGTTTTCTGGGGTCATTCACTACGTGTAAGCTTACCTTTAATTTGGTGGAAGATGCGGGCAGCCACATTGGGCTCTAGGGTTGTGGCTCTTCTCCATCATGGAAATGGTGCGGCTTTCCCAAGACACTGTCAGCGATAATTAAAAAAAGTTAAAAGACAACAACATATTATATCACACCCCATAATAATAATAATGTTATAGTAGAGTGCGGTATACCAGGTAATTGTAAGGAGACGTCCACTGACCTTCAGATTGTGATAGTAGCCGCACATATTTATCAGGATGAGGACGAGTGCCGACCACTCCATGATCATACTGAAGGACTCCGTGATCTGTAGGCAAATATCAATATTAATATGGGAAAAATTACATAAAAGAAACAATCTCTGGTGAGCATTCACACTCGCATGGAGTCTTGTGACTGACGGCCATATGGATCTGACCCACAACACATCCTTCACATTACATATCTCCAGCAAGTAACTTTTAGATTAATTGTGGATTGGTTTGTACCAGAAGCTAAGCATGTCGGTATGTTTATACTATGTATGGGATGTATACTGTACTTACTATTACACAGTCTCTATCACACAGGTCGACGTAGTCCACACCGCGACTTCCAAATGGCTGGTGGATTAATATACAGGAACATAACATTATTAAGTTTATTACTAGTTTTATGGGATTTACTACACTTTTCTGTTTCAATAGATTTTATTTATTTTTCCATATTTTTTTTTTTTTAACAACAATAACAAGCTGTGCATGTGGTATATCACTTCTATCTTTTAAGTATATCTTCTTTCAATATTTTACTTTACTTAAGACATATTATTTATTGTAATGGGAGTGATGGGCAGGGGAAGGGCAAGGAGTGGGGGTTAGAAGGGTAAAGGAATGGGTATATCCAAACCCAGGATAAAGACAGGAGTAAATTCTGTATAGTTAATTTTCTCAAAAAACAAACAAAAAAAAACAATAAAAATATCTATCTGTTTAAACAAGTATAAACATGCTATTACCTATTATTAAAGAAAATACAATTATACCAACTTTATATCCACCAATAATACACAATATACTGTATTTACTTCTAATTATGTTTCTAATAATTCTACTTTTAATAAAACAAATTCTTGTTTTCCAAGCCTAAATTTCTTTTGTAATTGTTAATTCTCCCATTGCAAAGGAGGGATCCTTGTCAGCCACCGGAGGACTTCTCATACTGATTTTCTTTTGTTTTTTTCCCTTTTTCCCTTCTACTTTCCTACTCTCCGGCGGTGATTAGAGGGGACTAGGTGAATGGTCTTGTGAATTCTTTATTCCAGGGGGCCCGATTTTTTAAGTATTTGGGAAATCTATTGTGTCTTATGGCGTGGTTAAATTAGTACACATTATGTGTAGCTATTCTTTCTATGATGTCCTCTCTTTTCGGAGGATCTTTCCTTTTCCAAAGGGGTGCAATTAAATGATTTGTTATTATTATATGTGACACTATATAGATATTTTCTTTTGGTATATCATTTATCCCTATTGCTAGCATTGTTAATTGTGAAGAGTGTCATATATTTTTGTGTGTAATCTGTTGTATCAGTTGTTCCACTTTTTCCATTTTTCTTTAATTGAGGTACATTCCCAAAAGATATGCTTGATGTCTCCCTTTTTCCCGCATTCCCTACAGCACAATGGTGACTGTGCTCAGAAGATTTTATTAAGTCTAACTGGGGTAAAGTACCATCTTGTGATCAGATAATAACAAGTTTCATGCAGTGTAGCGCATGTATTGGATTTATATACTGTTTTAACAGATTTTTCCCATTGTTCTGAATCTTGAGTAAAGTTCAGATCTTTCTCCCAGTTTGTCATGTTAGTTGTCGCAGGGGTGTGTGCGGAGGGCTCCCAGGGTTCTGGTGGTATATTGGACTTACCCCTGAGATCCACGGTACTCTTGTAATTCATCTCTAGGTGTCGGTGCCAAAGTGTATACGCTTTCATGTTACTCTCATAATTCATCTCTAGGTGTCGGTGACACTCGGTTTAGGGTTTCCATTGATGTTGGCCGCCTTGCACAAAAGACAGCAGGGAGTCCCAGCTCTGCTCCTCCTTGCCTTCATTAACACGTGGCCTCTAATTCTCTGGCCATATGGAAAAAGTTCTTGTCTTTTGGGAATTCTGTACTTATCACAAGGGTGGGGGCCACTACAGGAGTGGAGAAAGATCTCTGGACAATATATTGGGCCTCAATTAATAAATCCCTCGTCCCTCACACCTCCTCGCTTTAGAGGGTGCTAGGGGGTATCACATTCCTGTGTTGCTCCACGCTCCCTTCCGCAACCTCCCTTTGCCAGGATAACCCGTCAGCATTCCCGTGGGCACGCCCCATTTGTGGCGAATGGTGAAGTGGTATTGCTGGAGTGCGAGGCTCCAGCGTAGCAACCTCCCATTCGTCCCGGTGACTGTGTGTAACCAGCTGAGGGGTTGTGGTCTGTCTCCACGGTGAAGTGGCGCCCGTATAAGTAGGGCTGCAGACGCTGCAGGGCCCAAACAACTGCCAGGTATTCCTTTTCCATCGTGGAGTAGACCACCTCCCTCGACAATAGCTTCTGGCTCAGGTACAAGACGGGATGTTCCTGGCCTGTTGAGTTAACGTGACTGAGTACAGCACCGAGGCCAAAGTCACTGGCGTCGGTCTGAACTAGAAATGGCCGTTCAAAGTCAGCTGCTTGTAGTACTGAAAAGCTAGAGAGGGTGGTTTTGTTTTGAGCACCTGGAAAGCTGTCTCGTAGGGGACTGTCCATCTTCTTTCTGGTGAGGTCCATCAGGGGCTTTGCCAGGGTACTATAGTGTGGGATAAACCTCCTATACTACCCGGGGGTCCACCAGAAGGACATCATCTGCTTCTTGGTCCTGGGAGTGGGCCAGGATGCAATGGCATCAACTTTCCCAGGCTCTGGCTTCAGAACCCTCCCGCCTACCCGGTGACCCAGGTAGAGGACCTCGCTCATGCCCTGC
The DNA here is from genome assembly GCA_033576555.1 of Oophaga sylvatica. Classification (NCBI taxonomy): domain Eukaryota; kingdom Metazoa; phylum Chordata; class Amphibia; order Anura; family Dendrobatidae; genus Oophaga; species Oophaga sylvatica. Next base: position 385,395,361 of record JARQOD010000003.1, read on the forward strand.
TGGCATTTTTATGGCTTGATGATCAAACTTGCCCATTGAATCTGCCCAGGCACCTGCGGCAGATGCTCTAGGTGATCCTCCCAGGTGGGACTGAAGATTGCAATATCATCCAGGTACGCGACCGCGTACCCTTCAAGTCCCTTGAGCAGTGTGTTGACCATCCACTGAAAAGTGGCAGGGGCATTCTTCATGCCGAAGGGCATCACAGTGGACTCATACAGTCCAAAAAGAGTAATAAAGGCCGAGCGTTCCCGTGCCTCACGGGTCAGGGGAACCTGCCAATATCCCCGGCTCAGATCCATGATGGTCAAGAACTTAGCCCTGGAAAACTGGTCGAGCAGGTCATCGATGAGTGGTATGGGGGAACGCATCGGTGACAGTCACAGAGTTGAGCCCCTGTAGTCCACGCAGAACCGGGTTGTTCGGTCCTTTTTGGGGACGAGGACTACGGGTAAAGCCCACGCGCTGCTGGACGCTTGGATCACCCTCAGCTTCAGCATTTCGTCAATCTCTTGGCTGCTGCAACTTTGCTGAACGCCGGATCGGGGGTGATTCCCGGTGTTCATGTCATGAATGGCTGTCTCAGTCCTTCCAGGCAGGCTGCTGAACAGAACTGAAGGGGTGTAGGGTGACCCCCAGCTGGCACTGTTGGTCCTCCAAGACTGGTTGCCAACTTTCACATCCTTAATGGATTCACCCGCCTTGGCCAGATCCAGGAGGGTTTCTGCCTCTTCTTCCTTGGAAGGATGCACATGGGGAGGGCGCAGGCCTCCTGCTCACGATGGACCTTCATCATGTTCATGTGGAAAGCCTTCCTCCTTCCACAGGTGTGGTCCAAGGTGACCAGGTACGTGACGGCGTTGAGCTGCTGGTGCACAAGGTACGGGCCATCCCAGGCCCCCTGAAGCTTGTTCTATGGTACAGGGACCAGTACCCACACCTTTTGACCCACCTGTTAGGTCCTCTCGCCAGCATTCTGGTCGTTCCAACACTTCTGGTCAGTCTGGACGTGGGCCATATTGTCATGCATCAGTCTCGTCAAGGCCATCATCTGGTACTGGAAGCGCAGGACATACTCGATGACCAATATATAAGAGATACGTGTGCACAGTCACTATCCTGGTGCCAGAGTAAGTTCCCAAACCGTACTAAATATATAATAAACTCTGAACTCAACTTGAATGATAATTGTGTCTTTTTATTAAAGTTCAGTGATGTCAAACGTTTCGGTCCTATAGGACCTTCATCAGTAACTGTACAAAAATAATAGTAGAAGATTTAACAGATGTCATGGAAGCAATATTTCCCAAGAAATTCAAAAAAACAAAGTATATACATGGGTGTATTAGATTACATTGAAAATGGTATAGGAAGTGGCAAAATTGGTTCAGTCAAATGTCTTATTAGATTACCTAGAGCAAAAACATACATACCGTATATCACAAAATGAATGTGTTTACAGAGCAAACAAGTATCCTATAATAACCAGAGAATATAGGTAATGATATGAACATCAGTGTAAATACCCATTGTGCACGTGTTGGTAATGCTGGCGTGCTGCTTACCCTGTGGTTTTAGTGCGGTTCCTGCCGCTATTTAATGGTGCTGTAGGGTGATATATGGGGTTAATTTATAGTATACATTTCCCCTTGTTAGTATAAACCTAAGGATAAAGGCACATACCGTGAATAGCCGAAAAGAAGGCATCCGCCGTATTATCAGTTTGATAGATGTAAACCTATAGTGACTAAAGCATACGTAACCATAAGGGTATTTAGATCAGTGACACATGATTGTGCTATAGATATAGCAGAGAAATTACCCAATTCTGAGACTGTTAAGTTGTTGTCCGAGCATATACTGCGGCCTGTGAGAAAATATAGCACATACGATGTGACAGCTGTGAACGCTAATGGTGGGTGAACGCAAAAAATGATTTGTTAGTCTTACCCAGAGGTAGCGGTAAACCGCGGTATCCACCGCTGTGTTCGTTCAGTGTGAGCTACCTGGAGTGGGTTCTTATGGCGCCAGTGCCCTGTGTCCACGTGTGGAGCTTCCTGGTTCCGGCTAGGGCGGAAGTGACGTGACCGGAAGTGCAGAGTGCGTTCCATTTGCGTTCCAAGGTCACAAGGGTGTGGGGGTGTGCTTAAGGCGGCGCATGCTCAGTGACAATGATGAAGTGAGATCGCTAATACAGTCTCATAAGTGCCAATATGAGATGAGAAATTGATGGGTGAAGATTATTAAGTGTCCAAACATTCTGGCGGTCAATATAGGCGGCTCTGAAGAAAAAGAGAAGACATAATTAGGAATAATCTTATGAACTAAATAAAGGATAACACATCATAGTCCCTATTGAGACCCTTGGGAGTAAGTGTTTCTAAAGTGTGGATCCAATACGATTCACGTTTCTTCAATAGTGAGATCCGATCGCCACCACGTCTTAAAGGGGGTATGTGGTCAATCACCTGAAACTTCAGTTGTGAGATGGTGTGTCCTTTTGTGTGAAAGTGATGTGGTACTGGGAGAAGCAGGTTTGCACAGCGTATGGTGGATTTGTGCTTTGAAATCCTTTCTTTCACTGGGAGGGTAGTTTCCCCAATGTAAAGTAATCCGCATGGGCACTTGATAAGATATACAACAAATGACGTGTCACATGTAAAGAATTCCTTGATGTGGAATGTTTTCCCTGTATGCGGATGGTGAAAACGATCACCTTTAAGGACATTGCTGCACTGCGCACAGTGCAGACACGGATATGTGCCCATTTTGGGGCGAGAAATGAACCTTTGTTTTACAGGTGTTATAGGACCTATGTCTGCTCGGATTAGACTGTCCCTAAGGTTAGGTGGTCTTTTAAAACAAGGTAAGAACGGTTCTTGGAACTCTGGGATATTTGGGTGAGCCGTAGATAGGAGGTGCCAATGTCGTTTGATTGTTTTATGCAGAAAATATGCAAAGGGATGATAAGAATGGATGAAAGGAATGCGCTTATTATCTCTGTTCAATCGTATCTGGGGTACATGGTTTTTAGATTTTTCTAAGAGAGTGAGTGGATATCCTCTCTTTGAAAATTTAAGAGTCATATCCAACGGGTTAAACGGATAGTCACGAATGACACTCTTCGTGAAACCCGCCTTCAAGATATGACTCTTAAATTTTCAAAGAGAGGATATCCACTCACTCTCTTAGAAAAATCTAAAAACCATGTACCCCAGATATGATTGAACAGAGATAATAAGCGCATTCCTTTCATCCATTCTTATCATCCCTTTGCATATTTACTGCATAAAACAATCAAACGACATTGGCACCTCCTATCTACGGCTCACCCAAATATCCCAGAGTTCCAAGAACCGTTCTTACCTTGTTTTAAAAGACCACCTAACCTTAGGGACAGTCTAATTTGAGCAGACATAGGTCCTATAACACCTGTAAAACAAAGGTTCATTTCTCGCCCCAAAATGGGCACATATCCGTGTCTGCACTGTGCGCAGTGCAGCAATGTCCTTAAAGGTGATCGTTTTCACCATCCGCATACAGGGAAAACATTCCACATCAAGGAATTCTTTACATGTGACACGTCATTTGTTGTATATCTTATCAAGTGCCCATGCGGATTACTTTACATTGGGGAAACTACCCTCCCAGTGAAAGAAAGGATTTCAAAGCACAAATCCACCATACGCTGTGCAAACCTGCTTCTCCCAGTACCACATCACTTTCACACAAAAGGACACACCATCTCACAACTGAAGTTTCAGGTGATTGACCACATACCCCCTTTAAGACGTGGTGGCGATCGGATCTCACTATTGAAGAAACGTGAATCGTATTGGATCCACACTTTAGAAACACTTACTCCCAAGGGTCTCAATAGGGACTATGATGTGTTATCCTTTATTTAGTTCATAAGATTATTCCTAATTATGTCTTCTCTTTTTCTTCAGAGCCGCCTATATTGACCGCCAGAATGTTTGGGCACTTAATAATCTTCACCCATCAATTTCTCATCTCATATTGGCACTTATGAGACTGTATTAGCGATCTCACTTCATCATTGTCACTGAGCATGCGCCGCCTTAAGCACACCCCCACACCCTTGTGACCTTGGAACGCATATGGAACGCACTCTGCACTTCCGGTCACGTCACTTCCGCCCTAGCCGGAACCAGGAAGCTCCACACGTGGACACAGGGCACTGGCGCCCATAAGAACCCACTCCAGGTAGCTCACACTGAACGAACACAGCGGTGGATACCGCGGTTTACCGCTACCTCTGGGTAAGACTAACAAATCATTTTTTGCGTTCACCCACCATTAGCGTTCACAGCTATCACATCGTATGTGCTATATTTTCTCACAGGCCGCAGTATATGCTCGGACAACAACTTAACAGTCTCAGAATTGGGTAATTTCTCTGCTATATCTATAGCACAATCATGTGTCACTGATCTAAATACCCTTATGGTTACGTATGCTTTAGTCACTATAGGTTTACACCTATCAAACTGATAATACGGCGGATGCCTTCTTTTCGGCTATTCACGGTATGTGCCTTTATCCTTAGGTTTATACTAACAAGGGGAAATGTATACTATAAATTAACCCCATATATCACCCTACAGCACCATTAAATAGCGGCAGGAACCGCACTAAAACCACAGGGTAAGCAGCACGCCAGCATTACCAACACGTGCACAATGGGTATTTACACTGATGTTCATATCATTACCTATATTCTCTGGTTATTATAGGATACTTGTTTGCTCTGTAAACACATTCATTTTGTGATATACGGTATGTATGTTTTTGCTCTAGGTAATCTAATAAGACATTTGACTGAACCAATTTTGCCACTTCCTATACCATTTTCAATGTAATCTAATACACCCCATGTATATACTTTGTTTTTTTGAATTTCTTGGGAAATATTGCTTCCATGACATCTGTTAAATCTTCTACTATTATTTTTGTACAGTTACTGATGAAGGTCCTATAGGACCGAAACGTTTGACATCACTGAACTTTAATAAAAAGACACAATTATCATTCAAAGTTGAGTGCAGAGTTTATTATATACTCAATGATCGACACTCCAAATCCCCAAATCCCCTTCCCATGCCTCTTTCACCAGAGCCAGGGGCCTCTGCACACGTCGCCCATACAGGAGCTCAAAGGCAGAGTACGTTGAGGGCTGTGGTTAGGCAAATAACAGGTGTGGGAGGTATTACTTCCAATCTCTCCCGTTGGAGTCAACCAACATCGCATCTGCTTCAAGGTGCCATTGAACCGCTCGCACAGGCCATTAGTCTGTGCGTGGTATGGGCTGGCCACCAGATGTTGCACATGTTTTTGCTTACAGGGGAACTCCATCAGCTGTGACAAGAACTAGGTCCCTCGGTCGGTGAGCACTTCCTGGGAAAACCCCACTCAGGAGAAAATCTCCAGTGAGGTGGTAGCCACCTTGTCAGCCTAAATGGACGACAACGCTACCACTTTCGGGTACCGGGTACGTTACCACCCAGGTACTGGGTGGCATAATCTACTACTATCAGTATGAAGCATTTCCCGGAGCGGCTGGAAATGGACAGTGGTCCAATGAGATCCACAGATACCCTCTTGAAAGGCTCTTCATTGATGGGCAGAGTTACCAGTGGGGCTTTGGGGTGTGGCCCCGCCTTCCCCACCCTCTGACAAGTGTCACACGAATGGCAGTAGGCAGCCACACCGGCCCCCATTTTAGGCTAGTATAAATGCTGGGCTAGCCTGGCCTTGGTTTTAGCAATCCCTAGGTGTCTGGCCATCGGAATCTCATATGCAATCCACAACAATTCCACCCAGAATGGATAGGGTACTACTAACTGTCGGTCCCTGTGCTGCGCCTCCGGTGAACACTCCTGGACCGTTACCCAGTACAGCCGTCCCTTGTCCCAGACCACAAGCTCACAGTCTGACTCCATGGGAGAATGTGCCACCTGCTCCTTAAGAGCTTTCAGGCTCTTGTCAGCTTCTAACGTTGCCTGAAACCCCTGACTAGACGTGGCCAGAATAGACGAAACTGTCACGTCGTCCGTCAGTTCCTCGGGACCTGTCTCCTGGTCTCTGTCTGACTTGTCAGCTACTTAGTCAGAGGTGTGGAAGCCACAGGACCTCCTTGAGCTTATTTGGGCTCTGGTGTTCCCACTCCTGGTGACAGCGGCCACAACCGCTACAACCGTGGGTAGAGCCAGCTTCCCTTCAGTTCCTGACATCCCTGATGTGGGGAACTCCTGCCCTGGGGCCTTACCTGGTGGTTTCATGTCTCCTGTGACACCCTGTTGTGAACGTTTTGAAATGACTTCTGAGTTGGGGCTCCCTCTGGTGGTTGCTGAGGGTATTGAACCAGTGTTGAATAGTAGAAGTCCATCACCTGCTAGCGATGACTGGCAATCAGGAGAGACGGACTGGGCTGATATAAGTGAGCTGCCTTCCCATGATCCTCGCCGGTGATCAATTGTTGTTTCCTGGTTCATTTGGAAGTCAGCTGGTGTCTTGCCTTCGTCTGCTACTTTCAGATAAGTTATTGCTGCTTGTTTCTATCGTGTTTGCTATTTCCATTTTTTGTCTGCACTTTTGTGGGAGGTTAGCCGGGTTCCCCTCCAGGGGCCTGTGCTACTCTCTGTTTTTCAGTAGCCACTGTTTATTTGTTCAATTGCTCTGTCCCTGCTATTTGAGTGGCTGTGGGTTAGCCGCTTGTTCACACCAGAGTGCTGATTTAGCTGGTGGCGAGATCGTGTGATCTCAGCATTTTTGAAATCAGAAGTGTTGGAAGTTTTTCTAGGTTTTGCTGGGTTGCAGATAGTATTCTGTCCTGTCCTATCTAGGCAGTGTTTGGCCCAAGCGTTTACTCACTCTATTTTCTGCCTACGTTTGTATTTCATCTTGTCTAACCGCCATTATATGTATGGGGGCTACCTATTCCTTTGGGGCTCTACTCCGGGGCAGTTAGTTTTCCTGTTTCTATCATTAGGTGTAGCTAGCTCTCCAGCTGTGCCCAGGAATCTAGGTCACCATAGGTACGTCCCACTGCTGCTTCTAGTGCGGTTAGTTTAGGGATCTGCAACCCATTAGTTCCCAACCTCTCTGGGTGTTCGGCTGCCTTGGCTGTTTTTTTGCTCCTGTCCTCCTCAGCTACCAAATCATAACAACACCCCCAATCCCCAGGGTCTGTTCCTCTCCCTGCAGTGGTTCTGAACTCAGCAACCTGGATTCATCTAGGGGCCCTGCACTTACCGTGGCAGCCCCCCCTCCAACTTTGAGTCTCCCGCCACAGCTCCATGCCCCGTCTCTCCCACTGGAGGACAATAGATCCCAGCACACTGGCTGATCATACCTGAGAGCACCTTCACACCTCTTGCCTGTCACGGCTGCATTCCCTGTGCATGTAGCTTCAGTGTATGGGAAAGTTTCAGATTTCGCTTCCCCCTCCACAGCAGGAGGCACATTCAATACATCAACATCATTAACTGTGGAACTGCCGAACTTGAGGGTTCAGTGTCCACATACTGGGACACTAGCTGCCCCAAATTGGTCCCAAGCAAAACATTGGTGGGAATATTTGCCAATACCCCTACCTCCCGCACTCCCCTCACGGCACCCCAGTCCAAATACACCTTGGCAACTGGCAGCATCAGTTCAACGCCTCCAATCCAGGAGACGGAAAGGGCTGTGCGGCCAATGGTGACAGGTTGGTAATTTTCAAGGGACCTACCACCACCCCCTCCCAAACACAAAATAGTGATGGTTTCTTGGACGGGAACGGGGCCTTATGGTGCTGGGGACACATGGCCTTGAAGTGTCCTGGTTGGTAGCAATGATGACATCAGTGGGTTCCACCCGTGACCTGAGAGGGGTGCTCCCCCTGCATTCTAGGGGCTGGGGAAACAGGGGCAGGTTTGGTCTTACCCCCTTTCCAGGTGCTGCTGGAGGCCCTCTTGGCCGCAGGTGCCCTATTGTTGGTGTATTTGTCCGCTCAAAGGCCAGCAGAAATGAGTCCAGGTCTCCGTCCTTTTCTAACAAGGGAAGTCCTCAGATCGGATTTTGGAAGACTTGGTTTACTGAGGTGCTGAGGTATTCAATGGGGACTGGTGCCAAGCCATCTCTAGCTGGTGCTCACGCTCCGCAGCTTCACTGCATTCTGTGGCCTCCCGCTCTGCGTGGTAATGTAAGGAGGTTGACCGGACCATGGGTACCTGCATGCCTGGTCCAGAACTAAAAGGGCTGCATCCTCTGTTTCTAGGGGGAAGCCTGAGAGAGGCGGACCTTCCCCTGCTGCAAGAGGGAAGGAGGAGAGAGACGGGGCTTCCTGCTGAGAGAAGGGGGCAGGGAGAGCTTGGAGAGAGCACACTGACACAGGGGTATAAGAAGGAAAAGCGCGCGCTGCAGGCAGAATTGGCGTCAAGTAAGTGCAGCGCGCAGAGCGGTGAGCAGTGCGCTCTGCATCCCCCACCTGAGAGTGCTGGGCCTGTGACAGGCCGTGCTGCTGCTGTCCAGGACAGGAGCTGTAGTGCTGGGGAAATTAGCCATGCGGAGCCGTGCCAGCAGAGCTGTACAGAGCCGTGCCAGCAGAGCCATACAGAACCGTCCAGAGCCGTACAGAGCCGTGACAGCAGAGTGGAGCCGTGCGGAGCTAAGCCAGGTGCCGTATCCAGCGTGATAGTGAGTACCGCACACGCTCTACCCAAGAGTGACCACATACCTGACAGACCCCTTGCATACAGGTTCACTGGAAGTGGACAATAGACTGACAGCATACCGCCACCTGTCACGTCAAGAGGTGACTCAACTTAAGAGAGAGAGACTGTAACGTGCGCGCTGCTTAGTGAGGAGCAGGTGACTATGCCAGAGCCATGTAGCCGAGGACCTGTGTACACCGCGGAGCGACGTCTCACTCCGGCGGTCCCTCACACTGGACTCAGTACCATGCTAGACACGTTTGAGCACAAAAAATCTTCTTGCCTCTCAGAGACTTCACCGAGACGTCATGTGCCGCTGTTGCCGGTGCTACAGTAGGAAATCTGCCCGCCATACAGAGACTGCGACGAGACGACCTGCGCCGCTGTTGTCGGTGCCACCGTTGGAACCCTGAACTTCCTCACAATAGTAGTCTACAGTCCGATAAGTTTTACCTCTTTTTTACTGAACTCTCTTTCGTCCCTCACCTACCCTGCCATCCTCCCAGTTCTGCCCCATTACTTACTGTCACCCTACAATCCCTTACTCCCTGTGTGGCCCCTGAGGGTTCAGTCGCCACAGAGGTATTGCACCTCATCTAGAGGTGTGATACTTCACTCTCAGGTAAGGAGGGGGCACCACCCGGGACCCTAACACCTGCACCAAACACACACTATAGCAGCTGGGCACCCTGGACGTACCCTGCGGGAGGATGTTGTCATCCCAGACTGGTTAGTAAAGAGTGTATGGGTGGGTGGAGCTAGTAAGTAGCAAGAGGAGGAGTGAAGCTTTACGAAGCACAGAACAGAGTTTAGAGAGTTGTGAGGAGGAAGAGGAAGGAGACGGACGTGTAGTGAAGCAGCTCCCGGTGAGGGGAGGCTGCAGAGGAAAAGGAAGGAGTCTAGAGAGAGACTCAGAGGGGACTAGGAGCTGGGAAGAGCTCGGTCCTGGAAGTGGAGAGTGAAAAGGAGAAGAGAAGCAGAAAGAGAGAGAAGCTTCTGGAGAGAGAGAGGAAGGGATCCTAAGGATACGGAGAGAGCAAGAACCATCCGTCGGTCCCAATCTGTTGGCAGAGGGACTAGGTCGCAGAGGAAACTCGACCCCTTAGCCTAGTGGAAGATTTTATGACTCAGCTAGCAAGTCGACTGCTGTGATAACTTTAGGGATCACCAACATTAACCACAATTATCTTCGCCGGAGAGGTAGCTATATAGAATCAAGGAAACGCAGAGATAAGACGTTATCTAACAGGATTCGCAGCCGCTGATCTGGGACACTGTTTGTAAAGGTGCTGGAAGGATAGAAGGCAGGAAAATCAGCACAGAGAGACGGCCAGTAAAAGGAACACATATATAGAAAGGAGTCCTGGAAAGGTGTTTCCCAATCTACCTGAGGGTTGGCTGAACCCCTCACCTGGAGGACATGGTACCAAGCGGGCATCTGTACTGCTGACAGCCAGAACTGTAAGTAAAGCTTTGGAGGCTGCAACTCGCTGATTGTTTCTCAGTTTCTTCCTGCATCACCAACTACACTCAGCTACATCTCTCAGCACCATTACTCTAATAGTACAACATCATCCTGCCCTGAGACCACCAGCTTCACTTGTGGGATGCTATTCCAACTCTGCTGCATCACACCATCAGTCTCAGAGGATCTGCACTGCAGCGCTGGTCATCTCTGACCAGATACCACAAGTGGCGTCACGAATACCTAACTACAAACTCTAAACATCCCCTGTAAATATTCCCCTTTTATTGGACGCCCAGGGACACTGACCAGGTCACTGCCGCTGTGACACATCCCTTCAATACACCGGCCCGGTACCGAGTATCCCTTCCCTGGCAGGCGATACACCTGCGTGGAGTACATCCCCCTGTAAATAAACCTGTTTAAACCCTTGCTCTGCCTCCCCGTGCGTGACTGCATCCCGCGTTTTCCTGCAGGTTTTTCCCCAATTCTACCTGGGGGTTTTGGCTAAAACCCCTCCCCTGGAGGCCCGGTCCCAAAGGGCATCTGTACTGCTGCACCAAAAAGTAAGTAAATTTTTGGAAACCGGCAACTCGTGTTGGTTTTAGTTTCTTTGATCCCAACTCCCATAGTACTTCCCCAAAGCCCCAAAATTCTCTTTTAAACATCACCTCCCCTGGCCACCATTCCTTGGGGGGGGGGGAAATTCCCCCTCTGTTTGCTTTACAATCATCCAGAGGATTGCACGCAGCGCGGGTTTACTTAAACCAAATTTACCCAAGGGGGTCACAAATCCCAAATACAAATTAAACACCCCCAAAAAAAAACCCCCTTTTAGGAAAGAAGGGCCAGGCCCGGGGTATCCCGCTGTGACACTTTTCCCTTTTCAATACACCGGCCCTTATCCCAAGAGTGGGGCCACTTCAGGAGTGGAGGAAGATCTCTGGACAATATTGGACCTGAATTAATAAATCCAAAATGGAGTCTCCCTCGTTCTTCACAGTAGTAGTTTGTGATATTTGGTTTACTACCCTTTTATGATGGATGGGAATCATGTTAAAAAAACAAAAGTCGGTACTGTTGATTTCTATTTAGTATTTTCCCGCAATGTTGCCAGATGATGCTGTTACATCAGCACGACGCCATCTAAAGGCAAAAAATCAGAAATCATTGGGATTTTTAAAATGAAAACCTACAAACAAGGAGAGTTGAACTCCATTATGGTCATGTCATACAAGAAAGGATATGATGAACAGACAGACGAAGGTCATCACGCAGGAAGCCGTTCTAATATGGCAGATGACTCTCTGGCTTCCAGGCACTTTGTACAGGTTAATGGTTTGCCAAAGGATGTAAATGGCGGCAAATACAAATGCCATGCCAGCGCCGAGCAGGTGAATTATCAGATGAAGCGAGTTCTAAAATCAAGCAGACGGAAATTATAGAAACCATCATGGTACTACATTACCCATAAATCCTCAATGACGTAATAGCTTTTTGTGATCTGAGCTGCCACAATGCACTGCTCTCTGGTAGACATAAATGGGAAATTAACAACACCATGGAGTCCCGTTATGATGTCCTGTAACTTAAAGGTAAATAGACATCATGGGGGGGATGATGTGGGAGTCTACTGAATGGGATACCATAAAAAAATGTAAAAAAAAGCAGAGGATTCGGGACCCCCCATTCCAGAGGACTTGGGACCCCCATCCATTACATTGGAAAAATCCATGTAATATTACATCTTCTCAATGGTGATAAGTACCTGTCAGGTAGGAGTTCAGTTTCCGGACCCCTGGTGATCAACTAATTAATTGTCAATTTAGATGAGAATAAGAAAAAAACCCTTTTCAATTAAAAAATGTAAGCAAAGTATTTCATAACGTATTAAAGTCAACCCAAATTTCCAGGTAAAATTCAGATTAGCCAAAAAATATGAATTTTGGGGGGAATCAAATCACATGAATCCAGTCAGCCAGCCATCTTGTAGGACTCTTTAGAGGAAGGGGAAGAGATTGAAAATGAAAAAAAAAATTATATTAATAAAATAAAATAAAAAATATTTTTCTTTAACCCACCTGTTCAGGCCTATCACCAATCCTTGCCAGGCCTGGCTATCTTTAGGACAGTCTTCAGTTCAAGTCTTCTGGTGCTGGCTAGGCCTCACGTGGGGCACAGAGCACGGATGTCAATGACGTGAGGTCTAGACAGCTCCAGAAGATCAAGATTGAAGACTGATCCAAAGACACTGAGAGGACCAGGCAGAGAACTACAGCAGCGGGACAAGCGAGTGGCGGGTCTAGGACAAGCGAGTGGTGGGTCTAGGACGAGTGAGTGGCGGGTCTAGGACAAGCGAGTGGCGGGTCTAGGACAAGCGAATGGCAGGTCTAGGACAAGCGAGTGGCAGGTCTAGGATAAGTGAGCTTTATTATTATTCAAGCCATTCTGGGCTCTCAATTTATTTTTTTTAGGGTCTGGAGAGACCTCAGAGTACTATTTGGGACAAATCGCTTCTGGCGGCTGAACATTCAGTAAATCTGCCAGAAATAAATTTCATAAGCTTCCGTTACCGAAGATGAAGCCATCACGGAGATGCCGATGCAGTAAAGCAAACCGAAAGCCAGAAGGACCTTCTGAGTCGAGACCTGATGAGCGGCTAAGGTTTCACAATGGAAATCATGAATTTTTAGTGAAGATACATCAGGCCCAAAGCTGAAAAAGAGAAAAAAGTTCAGAATCAATCCTGCACAACGTGTACAACAACCTAACAAGGACCGAGCACTAAAGTGAAACCTTTAGTAATGGCCCCATCCCTTTATCTATGTCAGATCATCGTTGTCAAATGCACTTTAAAAAATAACTACAATTATTTTCAGAAAAATCTGATTACTACTGCTGTGATATCAGGAATGGCCGATAACTATGGATACAGAGCCTAGCAGCCACTTTTAACTTGTCCTTAGCCACCAGTTGGGAGTCTCCCTCTGCCATACTACAGTAACTATGGACCAAATTCGAATTTTAATTTTGTGAATCCATCAAAATGGTGCCTGACACTTTGCTTGATACGTGTGGTTATCATTTTTTCATTTTCAATGTTTTCTGATTTTGACATCCAAATTCTCTTACATTGAGTCTGTTGTCTTGCTTTTTGGAAAAAGATTTTATTGCCACCATTTTGTTTTATATACTGTACAACATACTTTTAAAGGCTTATTCCCAAAATCCTAATGTGGTCTCAGTTTTCTGTACATACAGAATGAAACATGTCTGTCAATACAACCGACTTTTAAATCTGAACTAATTTATAGCTATCACCTCCCTAATGATGCCCCTAGGGCTCTTTTTACCCTCTGTTCCAACTTTTTGCATCCTCCAGTAAATATATGTAAGGGTTCCGGATGTTCCATGGAGCCTGTTTTGCCCTTGTCCAAGATGGAGTCTGGTACTTCGCACTGCCCTTGAATTTCCTGTCTGTCCTGCTATTTTAGTCCGGGTCAGGAGATCCTCCTTGCTTGAGTATTTTGTTGCTGTTGGCTTCTGAGCTTCCTCCTGGTCTGCTACTGGAGTTCCTGCTGCTGCTGCTACTCATTACTCGGTGCTCTGCCTCTCTACTTTAAGCTGCCTTCAGTCCTCTGTGTTGCTTCCTGATCCTGGCAGGTGTTACTTATTGTCCGTACTTCTAGTGTGGAGCTACTGCTGGAACTGCTGTGGTCAGTAAGAGATTCTGACATGGTTATCACTTCTTGGACTGTGTCTGTGTGGGCTGTGGTGCTGGACTTGAGCGGAACTTTTTCAGCCCAAAAGGTACATTTAGTAACCTTCTCCTGTTAATGCTCCACCTGTGTATTTCTGGACTTATATGTTTAAGTGTTGTTCACACTCTTGCTTCATATTATTGCTGAACTTCTATGTTTAAGAGCCATGCGCACTTTTGCTTCATATTATTGCAGGACTTCTACATTTAAGAGCCGTGCGCACTCTTGCTTCATATTACTGCTGGACTCCCACGTTTAAGTGTCGTGCATACTCTTGCTTCATATTACTGCAGGACTTGTTTGCATGAGCGGTCGCGACCAGCTATTAAGTTTGTTTAACATTTCTGTTTTGTGCTGTGCACCTACTTACAATGGCAGGAAAATCTGTTAGTTTATTTTCTACCTTTTGCTTTGGTTAATACACTTATTTGTTTCAGCTTTGGTCTCAGATTCGTTTTATCCTACGCAATTGAGTCGCACACACCAGACGGTGTGGGTTCCAGGGCTATGGGGTACTCGGTACCGAGCCCATAGAAGTCTATGGGAGTTGTCACTGGCAGCGGGACTCGGTCCGTGGCCCTGGGCGATCATGCAATGGGGGATATTTACAGGGGAATATAAGGATAGGTAGTTCGTGACGCCACCTGTGGTATCTGATCATTTGGACCAGCGCTGCTATAAGGATCTTCACAGGGGATGTTATGGGGCAGCTGGGTGGTAAGTCTCCCACAGGTGAGACTGGTCCCTGGAAGTCTATGATGATGCAGGGTGTAGGTAATAATTCAGTCACACACAATGCAGCTTCTTTTCATACCTTTACTTGCAGGTGTTTCAAGCAGGTCCCGGGGAGCTTGTCGGGGTGGAGAATGCACATTCGGGATAACCGCTGAGCAGGTTAGAGGCCTCCTTTACTTCATATATATCTGAGTCCAAACTTGCATGAAGCGAAGTTAACTCTGCAATCTCCAGCTTTCTCAATAGCTGTAACGCCCGGCCAACATTGTGGTGGAGCCTTCTATGTCTCTGAATACCAGATGTTGAGAGAACTAAGTCCTTCTATGCTTGGCCTAGCTAAAAGTCCTTGTTCCCCCTGACTCCGTTTACGTATTGGCGCTTAGGGCTGCTTCTCTGCGACCTGTAGTCCAGATAGCCTCCGGTTATCTTGTTACTAGGCTTGAAACTCTAGCAACGCTTCGGACCCGGTGTCCGGTGATTTAGTGCAGATAATTTGGTACCTGAAGCACTTCTCTCTGTCTTCTACACTATGCCCTTCGCCCTGCTTCCCGCTCTTAACATAAGCACTTGTAGCTTTTGATGGAAGTGTCAGCTTTGTCCAGAGCTCGCTGAGCAGCTCTCAGTATCCTCCTTGTTTCAGCTTCTGTTGAGGTACTGATTAAGGGTAGCTCTGACTAGGCTAGGATGATTCACTTCACCCGTACTAGCCTCCACTTCCTTGTCAGGTGAGCTACGCTAGCTCTGCGAGGATTCAGTCCTCTCTCCTCTCCCTCCAAGTCCAGACTGAACTGGCACTGAACTGCACTGTCCTAAGACAGGAAACTGACTGCTCTGAGCTCTTCTCAGACAGGAAACTTGAATGAGCTCTGCTACGTGTCACTCCCTTTTATACCCCTAGTGGGTGTGTCTGAAAGTGTGAGTGAAGTGAATGGATAGCAAGCTTTTGCGGTTACCTTCCTGTGCATTCTCCTGGATTTATGTGTGCCTGACATAGCTGGGCCACACATCCCCCCTTGGTTAAACACAGCACTCCCGGGCTGTAAAAGAGAAAAAGAAAACATTTTTGTTTTGCATTAAACAACAACATTTTAACTCTTCCCATCCGGGAGGTAAGACTTCTTGAACGTTACAATTTGTACATTAGAAAAAATACAAAAGTATCAAAGTATCAAAACATTCTCATTATTCAAGACAAATTCTTGTGGAGGACCCGCACCAAACCTCCCACGTGGGTCCTGGGTGGGCTGCAGGACTTCTGACTGCAGACCTCACTCTAGGCCACACCATACGGGTTTTTCTTCAGAGGTAGTTAGTAATGGTTTCGTGTAAAACCAAGATAAGGCACCGTAGTGCAACTATTTACAAAGCAAGTTCTTGGGCTGGCACAGTCCACAGCCACGCAGTCCATGCATATGAAACACACTTCAAGAAAAATCAATAGAAATCACATTTATATCTTTTTCAAACTTTATACAATTCTTCAGATGCAATAAACCCTGTCTGGGTCTTGCTAGACTAGTTTACTAGGACTACTCCTGATAGCGAAGAGGTAGTTTTCCTTTAGTGATACGTTCTGACCTACGTGGGGTAGCATCAGGTATAGTAGTCTCTAGCCTATCTGTTCTGCGTAACGGCAAACTATAGATACGACTCCACCTCTCTAGGGACCTGGCAAGCATGCTAGCGACTGGGCGATGCGGTACTGCTTCACCTGGGGATTCCACTCCTTGTGGCGCTGCTTCTTGTGGTTCCGCTGCTTGGGATCCCAATGGTTGAGGGTCTGCCGGAACAGGTCCTTCTGGAACTGGCTCAACTGGCACAATTGGTATGACTGGATGCAGAGACTCCTCTTGCGGTTGATAAAACTGCAGCACAGGAATAATTACAGCGTCTCCCAATCTGGGCCAATCTGCAGGTAAATCTCCCAAATCCGTATGTATGACCGCTTCATCATTTTCTTTCTGAAGGACAACAGGTTCTTCCTCACGAAGCTTTAATGGGCCCGGACACAACTTTAGATGATCTCTAGACACAGTTGCAGTCGTTTTTCCTCCATCCTTGCTGATGGTACAGGTCTTTCTGTTATCAAAATTGGAATTTTGCACGACATATGGCTCCTGTTCCCACTGATCATCCGATTTGTGCATTCTTCTTTTTCTTTTTAGCACAGTTTCTCCAGGCATCAAAGGCTTAGCGGGAGCATTTTTGTTATAGTTCTTCTCTTGTTTTTCTCTTACTCTATTGAGACTGTCTTCCACGCAGGCTTGTACTCTCCTGTACTGTTCTTGTCGAGTTGTGTCCCAATCTTCAGCACTGTCATCAGCCTCTGGTTCTACCACTCCCAGCTCCAAATCCATTGGCAGCCTTCCCGGTCTTGCTCTCATAAGGTAGGCTGGAGTGCAGTTGGTGGAACTTACTGGTATGTGGTTGTACAAGTCAACCAGGTCAGGTAACAAGTCTGGCCACCGATTTCTTTCTTCCAGTGGTACAGTTTTCAGTAAATCCATGACAATGTGATTCATCTTTTCACAAAGGCCATTGGTCTGAGGGTGGTATGGTGTTGTTCTGATCTTTTTACATCCATACAATTGACAGAATTCCTTAAACAGTTCAGCTTCAAAGGCTGGACCTCGATCAGTCAGTACCTGTTCTGGATATCCGTGTGGTCTGCAGAAACTTGCTTGGAAGGTTCTTGCTGCTGTCTCTGCTGTCAGATCTTTGACAGGGGCGACCACCAGAAATTTGGAATAGTGATCCACCATGGTCAGGGCATATGAGTATCCTGACCTGCTTGGGGACAACTTGACGTGATCCAATGCCACGATTTCCAAGGGACGAGTCGTCCGGATAGGCTGCAAGGGTGCCTTCTGACTACAGTAGTCCTTTCGTCTGAGACCACAGGGTCCACAGTTCCGGCACCACTTCTCGATGGAGCTGCGCATCCCTACCCAGTAGAACCGACACCTCAACAGGGTCTCCAGCTTTTTCCAGCCAAAGTGTCCTGCTTGATCGTGGTAGGCTTCTAACACCATTTGGATGTCTGCTCTGGGGACCACTATCTGCCAAACCATCTCATGGGTCCTTGGGTCGACGTATCTCCTGCACAACTTCTCACGGTATATGAACAACCGGCTTCTCTCATTCCACAGGAGCTTTGCTGGTATGGGTGCGTCTTTCTCCAAGGAGGAACCTTCCTGTCTTATCAGCTCCTTGACACGGCTGACCACTGGATCGCTGTCCTGAGTCTCCTTCCAGCTGTGATGAGGTAAAGGGTTCAACATCTCACCACACCGCTTTCTGTAGACTCGTTGCTCTTGGACCATCCCATTTCGGTGGAACGCAGGTAGCTCGATTTCTTCCAGATCATCTGATTCTTCCTCCGTGTCGGATTCATGCGGCATTCTGGACAAGGCGTCCGCGTTAGCATTTTTACGGCCCGCTCTGTACTTGATGGTAAACTGATAGTTTGACAACCGAGCCATCCAACGTTGCTCCATGGCTCCCAGCTTGGCTGTTTCAAGGTGCGTCAAGGGGTTGTTGTCTGTGTACGCAGTGAACTTGTTGGAGGCAAGGTAATGTTTGAATCTTTCGGTAATGGCCAAGACCAGCGCCAGGAACTCCAGTTTGAAGCTGCTATAGTTTTCCGGGTTCCTCTCAGTTGGCCTGAGCTTTCTGCTTGCATACGCGATGACTTTTTCTTGGCCATTCTGCTTCTGACTGAGGACAGCTCCTAATCCTTCGTTACTGGCATCTGTGTACAGCAGGAACGGTTGGCTGTAATCTGGGTAGGCTAAGATTTCATCGCCTGTCAGGATCTCTTTCATCTCTTTGAATGCCTCAGCTTGTTCTTTACCCCAATTGAATGGAGGGTTTCTGCTCTTGAGAGGTTGTCCTACCAGGAGGTCCTGTAAAGGCGCCGCTTTCTTAGTGTAATCTTTTACAAACCTCCTGTAGTAACCTGTTAGTCCCAGGAACTGACGCACCTCCTTTAGATTCTTCGGCTCCGGCCATTTCTGGACGGCTGTGACCTTCTCGGGGTCTGGCGCTACTCCTTCGGAACTGACAATATGTCCCAAGTACTGTACCTTCCGTTTGAGCAGATGGCATTTAGAGGGCTTCAGTTTCATCCCATACTTGGACAGTGACTCGAATACCTCTGCCAGGTGTTTCAGATGATCTTCATATGTCTTGGAGTACACAATCACGTCGTCCAGGTACAGCAACACGGTTTCAAAGTTGAGATGTCCCAGACAGCTCTCCATCACCCTCTGGAATGTTCCTGGGGCACTGCTGAGTCCAAACGGCATTCTGTCAAACTCACAGAGTCCCATTGAGGTGGTGAAAGCAGTTTTCTCCCGATCCTCCTCAGCCACAGCTACTTGCCAGTACCCACTAGTAAGGTCGAGGGTAGAAAAGTAGTTATCCGTTTTCAGAGCAGCTAAGGATTCCTCTATGCGTGGTAATGGGTATGCATCTTTATGTGTTATGCGATTTACTTGTCTGTAATCTACACACATTCTCATGCTACCATCCTTTTTCTTAACTAGAACTAGAGGCGCTGCCCAGGGACTACAACTATCCCTTATCACCCCGGCTTCCTTCATGTCACGCAACATTTCCTTAGCTTTCTGATAGTGGGCTGGAGGTATAGGCCTGTACCGCTCTTTGATGGGAGGATGACTGCCTGTAGGGATATGATGCTGTACTCCCTTAATTGTCCCAAAGTCAAGTGGGTGTTTGCTAAATACTTGTGCGTACTCTTGTACCACCCGTAGTACCCCCTGTTTCTGGTGGACGGAAGTGGTGTTTGTCCCTATATGAAGCTGTTGACACCAGTCCGCTACCGGGGTTGCCAGATCATTATCCTCCGCTGGTTGGCGGGAGGCTAAGGACTCGGTTGTGAGGATAGAATTGTTATCTACGGCATGTAATTTAGCAACTGTGGCATAACGTGGTAAATTTACTTCGTCGTCCCCCCAGTTGAGAAGTCGTACTGGTACTCTCCCATTTATTACTTCCACTACCCCTCTAGCAGTTAAGAGTGTAGGTCTGTGCTCTGAACGATGGGGTTCTACTACTGCTTGGTAGTTCTGTCCCCTCAGACCTATGGCTGCTCTACACCATATTAACATTTCACTCATTGGGGGTATTACAATGGATTCGAGTCTGTGACCCGTACATTACCGATTTCACCATCTGTAAGCTTCGCTTGCTGCTGGCACATCAGGGCCCGGATCTCCCTCTGGATCACTCCCTTCTGCTTTGGCTTGGCAACTTCAGCGAGCTGTTGGAGCAAAAACACAACTTCTCCCAGACAGTTACTGATAATGTTAGTACCTAATATCACATTTAGGCCATTTTCCTCATTTACAGTCCTGACTACTAGAAGTCCCTGATCCTTCAGCTCCACTCTGCCCACTTTTACGTCCACGTTTTTGGCTCCGAGTACTTCAACAGGGAGACCATTAGAGGCGTACACTGTAAAGTCAGGGCTCGGGGGCTGGAGACTGTCCTTTGACCAAAATTTATTATAAAGGACATCAGGTATTATGGTCACCTGTGATCCAGTGTCCAGCAGTGCAGGAATTGCAATCCCGTCCAGAATGATGGACAGGTAGGGTCGTCCACCCACGAACCTGCGGTTCCAGTCTAAGGGGCCTGATGAGTCTACTCCTGGGTGTTGGCCCTCTGACCCAGGATCGGCTCGTTTAAAGGACATTGCTGAGCCATATGACCTTTTTGGTTGCAGCGGTAGCAGATGATCTCTCGGCGAGGATGGTGTTGATCAGGAGTCGCTCCTGGGGGTGGCGTGGTCCTCCGGTGAGGCGACGTCCTCCATTTCCTCCGGTTCATCCAAGGGACATCCTCTGGACAGTCGGCTAGTAGGATCTTTCCTCCTTCTTCTTTCCGCAGTTGCAGGGCATCCATTACAGTGGCCAAGTTCTTAGTCAGCTGGCGCACTTCTGAGCGCAGACATTCCAACTCACTAGGGGGCGCCACCTGCGTTTTAGCTTCTGCCACCTGCGGGGAGAAGGTGGGTACTGCCGGCTTTAGAGTGGCTTCACCCGGGTGATACCGATTTGCCACCTCAGGCTTTTCCAGGGGTCGCAGTCCTTTTATTGCCATGTCCTTTAGGGCATCAAAGGTGGCATCTGGATGATCCAAGGACCACCAGTTTACAGTCCTGCCTTCCGCCGGAGACCTCAGTCCCCGCACGAATTGCTCTTTCAACATTTGGCTCTCATCAATGGGACTTGTGGGGTTAGCCTGTTTAAGAGCTCGCAGGGCCCCCTGTAGTCGGCAGGCGTAGTCCCTAATACTGTCACCCGGTCTCTGGAAGCACTGATAAAATGCCATCCGGAGATCCGTTTCTGTGCGGTCCTCAAAGATGGCCTGTAGCTTTAAGAGAATCGCAGGTACCGACTCCTGGTCTGCAGTGGTCCAAGTTTCTACTTCTCTCTCAGCCGCACCAGCTAACTGTCCTATTACCACAGCAGCTTTTTGCTTTTCAGTCATTGAGTACATGTCTAGGATGCTACATATTTTCCGTTTAAACCCTGGCAGGGTGTCTGGCTCGCCGCTGTACTGGGGGAGCCACTTCGCTCCTGGCATGTATGGGAGCGTTAGCGGCATGAGCGGGACCACCGGGCCAGGTGAGGGGCCCGCACCTCCATCCTGCACTACAACGCCAAGCGGTGGGCGATCGGGGCGACCGGCTGGGGCCGCTCCGTCTGCCGGTTGCTGCGACATGTTGATGCCCCCTTGGTTACCTACCTCTTTCACAGGCTGCAGCGTCGCAGGCACAGCGGTGGAGACAGGACCTTTGTCGCTGGCGCTCTGATGTCAGAGCGTTTACTTCCTGTTTCACAGGACCTGCCGCCGCGTCAGAGTTGGGGGCGGGACTAGAGAACAGCGCGCTCTTCCAGGTACGCCCACAAATGCACGCCCACCTTCTTCTCCAGCGCCTCAGGGCGCGAATATAGTGGTAAAATGGCGGTATTTGGCGCCAAACACAGCAAACAGTCTTTTTCACCAAACAGTTCAATAGGCACACAGGACTCACAATTGCAAGCTTCGTATTCTGTTCGTGACGCCAGAAGATGAGTCGCACACACCAGACGGTGTGGGTTCTAGTGCTATGGGGTACTCGGTACCGAGCCCATAGAAGTCTATGGGAGTTGTCACTGGCAGCGGGACTCGGTCCGTGGCCCTGGGCGATCATGCAATGGGGGATATTTACAGGGGAATATAAGGATAGGTAGTTCGTGACGCCACCTGTGGTATCTGATCAATTGGACCAGCGCTGCTATAAGGATCTTCACAGGGGATGTTATGGGGCAGCTGGGTGGTAAGTCTCCCACAGGTGAGACTGGTCCCTGGAAGTCTATGATGATGCAGGGTGTAGGTAATAATTCAGTCACACACAATGCAGCTTCTTTTCATACCTTTACTTGCAGGTGTTTCAAGCAGGTCCCGGGGAGCTGGTCGGGGTGGAGAATGCACATTCGGGATAACCGCTGAGCAGGTTAGAGGCCTCCTTTACTTCATATATATCTGAGTCCAAACTTGCATGAAGCGAAGTTAACTCTGCAATCTCCAGCTTTCTCAATAGCTGTAACGCCCGGCCAACATTGTGGTGGAGCCTTCTATGTCTCTGAATACCAGATGTTGAGAGAACTAAGTCCTTCTATGCTTGGCCTAGCTAAAAGTCCTTGTTCCCCCTGACTCCGTTTACGTATTGGCGCTTAGGGCTGCTTCTCTGCGACCTGTAGTCCAGATAGCCTCCGGTTATCTTGTTACTAGGCTTGAAACTCTAGCAACGCTTCGGACCCGGTGTCCGGTGATTTAGTGCAGATAATTTGGTACCTGAAGCACTTCTCTCTGTCTTCTCCACTATGCCCTTCGCCCTGCTTCCCGCTCTTAACATAAGCACTTGTAGCTTTTGATGGAAGTGTCAGCTTTGTCCAGAGCTCGCTGAGCAGCTCTCAGTATCCTCCTTGTTTCAGCTTCTGTTGAGGTACTGATTAAGGGTAGCTCTGACTAGGCTAGGATGATTCACTTCACCCGTACTAGCCTCCACTTCCTTGTCAGGTGAGCTACGCTAGCTCTGCGAGGATTCAGTCCTCTCTCCTCTCCCTCCAAGTCCAGACTGAACTGGCACTGAACTGCACTGTCCTAAGACAGGAAACTGACTGCTCTGAGCTCTTCTCAGACAGGAAACTTGAATGAGCTCTGCTACGTGTCACTCCCTTTTATACCCCTAGTGGGTGTGTCTGAAAGTGTGAGTGAAGTGAATGGATAGCAAGCTTTTGCGGTTACCTTCCTGTGCATTCTCCTGGATTTATGTGTGCCTGACATAGCTGGGCCACATACAATCAGATTCCATACTACCCACATAATTGTTACAATATAATGGCGTTGGTTGAGCATGTGCAGATGCACCTAATAACCCTGTCTAATAAAATATCCCTCAGACACTCTCTATCCTCATTGATCTGACAGCCAGGACATAGCACAGATCAGCTATGCTACTGTATGTTCGGCTCTGCTACGGGGATCACGTTCTAGGACAATGAAGACACAGAATATTTGAGTTTATTGGAGCGATTCTACTTAAAAATGCTTGAAAAATCACTTAAAAAAACTTACAACTCTCTTCTCTCTATTTTAAAACTACTTTCTTAGTCATATGTTCAGTGTTTCTAGCGTTTTTATTTCTTTGCTTAAAGTTTGAGAAACTGTCGCTTTGAAGTGGCTCCTGATGGAATCTACTCCAAGCTAGGCACTGTCCAATCAAAATGCTGCAAACAACAATGGAGGGAAAAAAATACAGATGCACCTAATGACCCTGGCTAATAAAACAGCCTCAGACACTATCACAGCATGCAGCATGCTCATTGTCCTGAATGTGGGGTTGCAGATCTGCCATGCAAGCAGGTTAGAAAATGCTCATGCTCTGAAAATACCTTACCTAGGAGCCATCAATAAAATATGGAGTTTGTGAATAATAATGATTGGTCACATGGTGGGTCAGAGTCACTACGTTCAAAACTATCAATGATCACCTGATCCACATAAATGAATATGGTCCGTGTTCACCCTCCGCTTCCTTTTTGCTAGAGAAGACTGGAACATACAAGGACACATTGGAAGTTAAAAAATTCTTATACACTGTTTGTACACCAACCCATCACTATTTCCGCCATTATTTGATTAGGATATATATTTTTCAACAAAAGTAACTTTATGAAATTACGATAACTTAGTACACTAACTAGTTTACTACGCTACCTCTCTCTTTCCCTCCACCCGAACCCCTCTCCCATCTCTGCTTTCTGTCCCTCTCGCTTGCTCTTTTCCTATCTTCTTTTGTGTATTCCTTTTTTGTTCTTTCGCTCTATCATTCTCTTTTCTGTTGCTCTCTCTTTCTTTCGTTCACTCATTCTTTCTCTCTCATCCTTCTTCCTTATTCTTCTGCAAAAGGAGGGGCCTGTAGCACTGAGGAAGAGCAGGGTGCTACTATTAAATGTAGTCTTAGCACATAAATATAAGACCTTCCATTCAGCTCTGTGAAGGTTGGCGTACATAGGGGTAAAAGGGAGATGAAAAAAGACACAAAAATACAAGCCTTTAAGTTGGACTTCTACTGTCTATTAAAAATAGCCATGCAGAAACTGTGCTTTGTAAAAAGAAAAATGCTATTGAAAGAATAACCCTTTACTAGTTCCCCTTATAGAACAATGGGGTCAGATGGATCCAGTACAACTCTGATGCGAGCAGAATTTCATAGTTATGGCTACACAATGTAGAGAGGTGAATCTGTCCAGACTTTAGCAATTTCCGCCTTATTTTTCCTTCTTTCCTGCGCTGCTCTCAGGACGGCTCTTATGGTAGGAACAGATCTCTCTTTTCACGCAGCTTCACTTATATCCTGACCTGAGGGCAGCGCACACGGCGACGGCGAATTAGAAGCACAGAACAGCGGTAAGTGGTATCGTCTCCCCAAGGCAATTTCACCTTCATTATCGCAGTTTTTCTTTCAGAGAGAAGGTCATTGTATTCAATTTGCTGCAGAATTATCTATTTCTATAAGTAGATACATGGATATCAGAGGATGTGCATCACACTGACAAGCTCTGGGGTGTCCATAAAATTCTGCAATTTGAAGACCACTTAAGGGTTAAAGTTCCCAATTTTTATTCAGTATTAATAATTTTTTCAGACTCTGAACAGAAAGAGAAAACCGAGATTGTTATATGTTCTGCATATATTAGTGTAATAGGATGATACAAGTGTCACCGTGTAAAAATAGGACTTTGTCAGGGATGCTTGAAAATGATAATGAACTGAAGCACCAGCATACAAGAAAGTTTCAGAACCAGTTAAAGGCTACAAGCAATTTTTCATTCCAACCATTTTGAGTATACAGCTCCTACGCAGATCTACATTTTCCAAGTTTTATACAACCATTTTTTCCATACTTACTAGCTGCAAGCATACTCCGTGTGCACTGTAATTCATGTTACTTTCCCCATTCTTAATGGCCATTTTTTGTGGCATTTGTGGTCTAAAAAGGTTTTATCAAGCCAGTTTTACAACTAGGTTGTGACTTCAAAGCTGCAGTTTTTTAATAGAAAGCACATATTTTAAAGACAAGTTAGTGTGAAAGGGGGAGGGCATGTAGGCTAGAGCACCGCGCAAAAGGAAGAAATAATGAGGGCAATATCACAAAGAACACCCACTGAGCTCTGAACTGCAGCTGCTCAAGCAGCCATGTCACAAAAGCAGCAATACAGAAAATTACATAATGCACAGTCTAATGAGAGAGGGAGAGGATGCAGTTTAGATTTTTAAGAGGACAGACAAAGGGAGCAACTTCACTGAGAACACCCACTGAGCACTGAACCTGCAGCTCCACAAGCAGCTATGCAATAAAAATCAGTAATATAGAAAATCACATATTGCACAGTCTAATGAAGAGGGAAAGAATGCAGTTTAGTGCATTGACAGGAACAAGAAGGAGGAGAGCAACTTGACTGGAAACACACATTGAAATGTGAACCTGCACAAGCCACCATGTCAGAAAAGCAGTAAAACAGTCAATCACATATTACAGTCTCTTGAAAAATGGAGAGGATGCAGTTTAGAGTATTGAGAGGACTGAGAAGGGAGCAACTTCCTTGTGAGCACTTACTGAGATCTGAACTTGCAGCTCCACAAGCAGCTATGTCATAAAAATCAGTAATACAGAAAATCACATATTGCACAGTATGATGAGAGAGGAGGAGTCTGTAGTTTAGAGCATTGAGAGAATCGAGGAGAGAGCTTGACAGGGTATACACACTGAACTCTGAACATGCAGCTAAACAAGTAACAATGTCAGAAAGCAATAATTCAGAAATCACATATTGTACAGTCTCATGAGAGAGGAAGAGGATGCAGTTTAGAGCATTGAGATGAAGGAGGAGAGCAACTTCGCTGGGAACACCCACTGAGCTCTGAACCTGCTGCTCCACAAGCAACAATGTCAGAATAATCACTAACAGAAAATCACATATTGCATGGTCTAATGAGTGAGGGAGATCATGCAGTTTAGAGCAGGGTTCACCAACTCCAGTCCTCAAGGCCCACCAACAGGTTATGTTTTCAGGATTTCTTTTGTATTGCACAGGTGATGCAATTATCACCTGGGCAATACTAAGGAAATCCTGAAAACATGACCTGTTGGTGGGCCTTGGCCCTTGAGGACTGGAGTTGGGGAACCCTGGTTTAGAGCATTGAGAGGAAGAAGGAGGAGAAGAGCAACTTTACTGGGAACACCCACTGAGCTGTGAACCTGCAGCTGCACAAGCCACTATGTCAGAAGGATCAATACAGAAATCCCAACTACATACAGCCCTGGCAAAAATTAAGAGACCACTGACAAATGTTCAGTTTGTCTGATTTTTCTTTTTATAGGTGTTGTGGAAATTTAATTAGGATAAATCTATCCTGCAGTGTTTGCTGCTGCTGTTCCCAATTTTAGACTAAATGTCTTTTTGAGCTGCTCAAACGAAATGAGGACTGTCCACACGGAAGTGTCAGTATAACAGTTCGTCAAGACCAACAGTTTATTATTCATTCAAGGTTTTATACATTTACAAAAAGGGGCTGGTTAGTCAATTAACATACAATTAAAAGCTGCTAGATTATTGGCTGTTTTAGTGTAAGTATGATAATTATGATAATTATGATAAAAGGGCTGAAGTGGCAGATTTATTGTTCTTTGCCCCAGTTTTCCTACGTGACTAGTAAAGAAAATAATAGATATCTATCCAGACTTTCTGTCCTTGTTTATTTTTTCTGTGTCCTTGGTAAAAAGTCCCTATGAGATATCTTTTGCAGCAGCCTGATGTAGGCCAGGGGTCATATCTTAAGAAGCTGATTATAGCT
Organism: Oophaga sylvatica; assembly: GCA_033576555.1. Lineage (NCBI taxonomy): Eukaryota > Metazoa > Chordata > Amphibia > Anura > Dendrobatidae > Oophaga > Oophaga sylvatica. The sequence goes on from JARQOD010000003.1 coordinate 385,422,471, forward strand.
AGCATCAGTTTTTTCATAGATATGTGTGAGCACAGCATTTTTAGCAAGTGAGATCTATTTGACTGTAAATGCATGTATATGAATATACATTGAATACGTGGAATACATATATATTTCCATGACATAGGTATATTTTTGAGTAAAATGTAAATTGTTCTTTTAGTCTATAAACTTTTGACAACATGTCTCCGAATTTCCAAGCAAAAAATTTTGCATTTTTCAAAATTTAAAAAAAACAGTGCTTTCAGACCTCAAACGAGTTCCTAATCATTTAGAAACAACAATACTAATGTTTTAACTCAGGAAGAGTTCTGAAATCAATATTTTGTGGAATAACCGTGATTTTTAAAAACAGCTTTCATGAGTCTTGGCATGCTTTCCTCCAGTCTTTCACACTGCTCCTGGCGCAAAAATTTAAGGAGTTCTTTGTTTGATGGTTTTCAACTATCAATCTTCCTCTTGATTACATTCCAGAGGTTTTCAATGGGGTTCAGGTCTGGAGAATGGGCTGCCCATGACAGGGTTTTGATGTGGTGGTCTCTAAATTTTTGCCAGAGCTGTATATATCAATTCAATCTAAATATTAATTAAATATAGTGATCCACAGTCGATTTTCTTTCTGGTCAGAGTTGTTCACTTTTACCGTCTTTTCCATCTGGCCCAGACTGCCATTATGACATCTTCCAGCTTTCTCCCATTTCCAACACTCTTTGCCTTTTCCCAACCAGCATAAACTCCTTCTCCTGCTCAACCATCTTGTTCATGAAGCCACGACCATAACATTTACTTCTTGCAGCAGCTTCTTTCAAATTCTATTTTTTTGCACAGCCAGATATGAGAAAGTAGATGAGACTTATAAATGTTAGATGGATATTAGATGCTTCTATGGAACAACAGATATAAGACGGATAAATATATAAGATAAATAGATATATTCAGCAGCAAATTGAATAAAATGACCTTTCCTCCTATAGAAATACTGTGATAATGAAGGTGAAGTTTCCTTGGGGAAATGATACCATTGTGCTTAAGATTCACCGCTACCGTGTGTGCTGCCCTCAGGTCAGGATATAAGTGATGCTGTGAGGAAACAGCGATCTGTTCCCACCATAAAAGCCATCCTGAGAGCAGCGCTGGAAGGAAGGAAAACAAAGACGGAAATTACAAAAGTCTGGACAGATTAACCTCTATACAATGTGTACCTATAACTATAGAACCGATATCAGTGCTGCGACCGCTCCATCGTATGACGAGATCTGTAAAATTTTTCTGATGTAACACAGCATGGTGGCAAAAATTCTTCCTATAAAAGGAGGTTAAACCAATGAAATCAGAGCTAACAGAGATTGTGTCAGTGGCTCTCGAGTGCTGGTTGTATAATACAACTGGCACCCCATTGTGGAACTCACGCTGTATGGAGTTGAGCCTGCTCTATATTGTGGCCATCGTCGCTCTGTATGGAGTTGAGCCCACTCTCTATTGTGGCACTCAAGCTGTACAGAGTTGAGCCCTCTCTCTATTGTGGCACTCGCGCTATACGGAGTTGAGCCTGCTCCATATCGTGGTTGTCGTCGCTCTGTACAGAGTTGAGCCCACTCCCTATTGTCGCACTCGGGCTGTATAGAATTGAGCCCACTCTCAATTGTGGCACTCAAGCTGTAAGGAGTTGAGCCCACTCTCTATTGTGGCACTCGCGCTGTACAGAGTTGAGCATGCTCCATATTGTGGTCATCGTCGCTCTGTTTGGAGTTGAGCCCGCTCCCTATTGTGGCACTCGAGTTGTATGGGGTTGAGCCCGCTCTCTATTGTGGCTGTCATCGCTCTTTACCGAGTTGAGCCCACTCTCTATTGTGGCACTCAAGCTTTACGGAGTTGAGCCTTCTCTCTATTTTGGCACTCGCGCTGTACGGAGTTGAGCCTGCTCCATATTGTGGTCATCGTCGTTCTGTTTGGAGTTGAGCCCGCTCCCTGTTGTGGCACTCGAGCTGTACGGAGTTGAGCCCGCTCCCTATTGTGGCACTCGATCTGTATGGATTTGAGCCCGCTCTCTATTGTGGCCGTCATCGCTCTTTACCGAGTTGAACCCACTCTCTATTGCTCTATTGTGGCACTCAAGCTTTACGGAGTTGAGCCTTCTCTCTATTGTGGCACTCGCGCTGTATATAGTTGAGCCCGCTCCCTATTGTGGCCTTCTTGTTATGTGGAGCTGAGCACACTCATATTGTAGCCATCACCAGAGGGTTGAGATGTTCATGTTGAGTGCTGCTCTGCACTTTAGTGTTTATGCAGTCACTAGAGAAATTTCCTTTGTAGAATTTGTAAAATTACTTTTTCAGCCAGAATTATTAATTATTTGTCACTTTGTGGACTCAATGAAGTGGAAAAACTTCCACGAAGATGAAAAATAAATAAAGTCAATTAAATTGTAATTAGCAGAGAGAGAACACCAGGTTTGTTACTTGTATATGCCTCAAAATTAAAATGTGCCATCCTTTACTCTGCAAGGATTCTTTAAGATGGACTCCCCCCGACGGACTCCCGTCGAGACCCTCCCCTGATGGACTCCCCCCGAGACCCACCACTGACAGACTCCCCTCGAGGCCCTCCTGTTATGATCTGCTACAAGCACTAAGGAAAGATGGGAATTCTGTCCCTACAATAGAACTAAGCTGGATCCCTACGATGTAACGGGAAACCTGATCCTGCGACCAGACCCGCTAAAGTCCTCAGCTAGTCTGAACGAAGATCTATAGTTGCGAGGAAGGAATCCCTACAAGATCTAGGGACTGGGAGAAAAGGTGGACACCTCCTAACAGAAATTGTAGCAGGGAAAATTAAACAGAAAACAAATTACTTAGAGATCCTAAGATCAAGCAAAACTGACTGAGAAAGGCACCTAAGCACCCGGCTAGCTTAAGAGTAGATAATACAATGAAGTCCAGCAAAGCCAGAAGGGCGGAGCCAGACTAAATAGGGAAAAAAGGTCATGTGACCAGCAAACTGAAAAAAAAACTTAACAAGAGGGTTCTAACAGTACCCTCCCTTCTAAGAGGATCCTCCGGATCCCCTAGGCCTTAGGCTTATCCGGAAACCTCTTGTGAAACGCTCTGACAAGTCTAGATGCAGAAACATCATCCGCCCTCACCCATGAGTTATCCTCGGGTCCATAACCCTTCCAAGCGACGAGGTACTGCAAACTCCCTCTATACCGTCTAGAATTTAGGATGCGAGAAATCTCATATTGCCCGTCCTCCACCACCAGGGAACAGTGGCCGAGACGTCTCCATCTGAGACCTCAGCTTTTTTCAAGAGAGAAACATGAAACACCGGATTAATCTTCCAGGAGGTAGGAAGCTCCAACTTAACAGCAGATTGGTTAATAACCTGAAGCACCTTAAAGGGCCCTACAAACTTGGGACTCAATTTCTTAGATGGAATCCTCAAGCGCAGATTCTTAGAGGACAACCAAACCATGTCACCAATAGCAAACAAAACCTCTTGTCGTTTTCTATCAAAATACACTTTGGATCTTTTGTTAGCCTCCTGAAGATTACCATGCACATCAGTCCAAACTCTCTCCAACACACCAGAAAAATTCTCCTCTTCAGGTACAGCCGATCCCAACTTGGAAAATGACCCAAAAGACGGATGTCTCCCAGTACAACAAAAAAAAGGCGAACAACCAGCAGAAGCGGATGTATGATTGTTAAGAGCAAACTCAGCAAGTGGCAGAAACTCAGACCACCCCTCTTGATTATCAGTCACAAAACAACGCAAGAACTGCTCAACATCCTGGTTTTTCCTTTCTGTCTGGCCATTAGACTCAGGATGATATCCGGATGAAAACGACAAATGAACTCCCAACCTGTCACAAAAGGCGCGCCAAAAACTGAGGTCCCCTATCGGAAACAATGTCAGTAGGAACTCCATGTAGTCTGACAATTTCCTTGACAAAGGCCTTAGCGAGAGTCTTAGCGCAGGGCAGTTTGATGAAAGGAACCAAGTGACACATCTTGCTAAAACGGTCCACGACCACCCAGATGACAGTGAAACCCTCAGAGGGGGGAAGGTCAGTAATAAAGTCCATAGCCAAATGTGTCCAAGGTGCACTAGGGACCTCCAGAGGGCAAAGCAACCCCGCAGCAGGAGTATGAGAAGACTTAGATCTAGCACACACCGTGCATTGATGCACCCACTTAATGACTTCCTTCTGCCATCCAGGCCACCAAAAGCTGCGACCCACAAGTCTCTTGGTCTCAGAGATTCCAGGATGACCTGCCAACCGAGAGTCATGACATTCAACAAACAAATCTCTCCTCAGGGTACCAGGCACAAACAACCTCCCATGCGGCGTGTTAGATGGGGCATTCTCCTGTGCTTTAAGAATCTCATCTTCCAACACAGAGTCCAAAACAGCAATAACAACCCCCTCTTGCAAAATGTTTTCCTCCTCCTCAGTACCCACCATAGGAGAAAAGCTGCGAGACAAAGCATCAGCTATAACATTTTTAGTACCTGGGATGTAAGTAACAGTAAAATTAAACCACGAGAAAAACAGTGCCCACCTAGCCTGACGGGCATTCAAGCGTTTGGCAGCATCAAGGTAGACCAGATTTTTATGATCGGTGAAGACTTGAACGGGAAATTCCGCTCCCTCCAAAAAATGACGCCAGTGTTCAAATGCGAGTTTAATTGCCAACAATTCCCGATTACCGATATCATAATTTAGTTCAGACTCAGAAAATTTCTTTGAAAAAAAAGCACAGGGATGTATTCCATCCGTCTTTTCCTGAGACAACACCGCGCCGACCCCCACAGAAGAAGCATCAACCTCAACCAAAAATGGTTTAGTCACATCAGGCTGCGTAAGGATGGGAGCAGAACTGAACTTCTCCTTTAGCAACACAAAAGCCTCAATGGCCTCAGTAGTCCACTGAACCGCATCAGCACCTTTCCTGGTGAGATCGGTCAGAGGTTTGGCAATCACAGAAAAAATTTTTATGAATTTTCTATAATAATTGGCGAACCCCAAAAACCTCTGTATTGATTTCACACCAATAGGTCTAGGCCATTCCTGCACAGCTTGCACTTTCACCGGGTCCATCTCAAAACCTTCACTGGAGACAATGTAGCCCAAAAAACTAAGTCTCTGTACAGCGAACTCACATTTTTCTAGCTTGGCAAAAAGTGAATTATCACTCAGTAACTGCAATACTTCACGCACACTCCTCCAATGAGACTCCAAATCCGGTGAATAAATCAAAATGTCATCCAAATACACAACCACACTTCTGCCGATCAAAGGTCTAAGGATGTCATTAATAAGATTCTGAAAAAATGCCGGAGCACTGGAAAGCCCAAAAGGCATAACCAGATTCTCAAAATGACCCAGTGGAGTGTTAAACACAGTCTTCCATTCATCCCCCTCCTTCATGCGCAACAAATTGTATGCCCCTCGAAGATCAATTTTCGAGAACCACTTGGCCCCCACTAACTGGTTAAACAAATCAGGAATCAATGGCAGTGGGTAAGGATTGCGTACAGTGATTTTATTAATCTCACGAAAGTCTAGACAAGGCCGTAAACCGCCGTCCTTTTTTTTAACAAAAAAAAATCCAACCGCCACAGGAGACTTGGAAGGCCTAATGTGACCGGCGGCCAAGCTTGTCTGTATGTATTCCTCCAAAGCCTTTCTCTCAGGAATAATCAAATTAAATAAACGACTTTTAGGAAGAGTTGCTCCAGGGACAAATTCAATTGCACAATCATAATCTCTATGAGGAGGCAATACCTGCGATTCCTTATCAGAAAAAACTTTCCAAAAATCCTGAATAGGTACAGGTAACTCCCCCTTAACTACAGCAGCAATACGCCCGTTACAACACTTGTCATAACAATTGGGACTCCAGGACTTAATTTCATTGGTAGACCAATCCAGTACCGGATTGTGCAATTTTAACCAAGGTAACCCCAAAATCACCGGTGAGGGCAAATTATTCAAAACTACCAAATCCAAATTTCTTGATGAACACCATTAATAGTAAGAGGAAATTCACAGATATGGTGAGTAACATTTTTCAAGGGAGAACCATTCACAAAAACCACATTAATAGGGGAAGACAGAAGTTTGAGTTTTAATTTTAGTTTTTCCAAAAATTTCCCATCAATCACATTGAGAGTTGAACCACAATCCACAAATACCCGAAACTCCATTAATTCCTCCTCAACAGCAGTGGTAGAAGAAAGAAAGACACCTTTATTGTTTAAACAAGCTATACGGGCGAAACTGACCTCATTTTTTTTCTCTTTATTCATACGAAGCACACAGTTCTTAATGAAATGGTCAGATTTGCCACAATAGAAACACAAACCTTCAGCAAATCTGCGTTTTTTTTCCCGAGAGTGAGGTGCCATTGCTCCAATTTCCATCGGCTCTCCAATGTCAGTACAGTCCCTCTCTTGGAGCTGACAAGGCAGATTTACTCTCATCAACTGTTGTGAATGGGTTTGAGATGAGTTCTGAGCAGAGGCTCCCTCTGGTGGTTACAAGCGGTACTAGTGAAGATTGTGAGGACTAGGAATCAGGTGTTACTGACTGGTCTTATATAAGGGAGTCATTTTCCCATCAGGGTTGCCGGTGATCAATTGTTCTGGTCTGAATCCTTCATTCCAGTTTCCCTTGTAGCCTGCTGTGTCGTGTCTGCATCTCCTGCTTCCAGATAAGTCTTTTTCTTCTTTTGTGTTTGTGCTATATTTTTGCATTTTGTCCTGCACTTCTTTGGGGGCCTTCTGGGTCCCCTCCGGGGGCTTCTGCCTTCTCAGTTTAATTCAGCCACTGAGTTTTGTTCTTTTGTTTTTTCCAGTTTTTTCAGTGGCTGCTGTTTTGATTTTGTTACACCAGAGAGCTAATTTAGGTGGTAGAGGTCGTGTGATCTCAGGTGATTTTGAAATTAGTAGAGTTGGTGTTTTTCAGGGTTTTCTGGGATTGCAGTAAGTACCCTTCCTATCCTTTTCTATTTAGATAGTTTGGGCCCCAGCGTTTGCTCATACTATTTTCATCCTGTGTCTGTATTTCCTCTTGTCTAACCGCCATTACATGTTTGGGGGCTTTCTATTATCTTTGGGGTTCTGCTCCGGGGCAGATAGCTTTCCTATTTCTATCTTTAGGTGTAGTTAGTTTCTCAGGCTGTGACGAGGCGTCTAGGACCAACGTAGGAACGCTCCACGGCTGCCTCTAGTTGTGGTGGTTAGTCAGGGTACTGCAATCCCATAGATTCCAACTGCTCTGGTGTATTGCCTTTTTTACCTGCACTCCTCAGCTACCGAAACATAACATCAACACTTGCACGCAGTCTCCTATCCACCCGTATGGCTAATTGCATAGCCTCTTGCAAGTTACCAGGTATAGGATAAGCAATCAGCAAATCTTTAACCCTTTCACTTAAGCCTGCAAGAAATAAACTTTTCAAAGCTGAATCGTTCCACCCCACCTGAGTGGACCACCTTCGGAAGTGAGTACAATATTTTTCCACATTCCCTGATCCCTGTCTCAAATGTCTCAATTCTGTCTCAGCTGATGAAACACGATCAGGATCGTCATACAATAACCCCAAAGCAGAAAAAAAACTATCCACTGATCTAAAGCATGGATCACTAGGCTGCAGAGAAAAGGCCCAGTCCTGAGGTTCTTTGCGCAAAAGTGACATTATAAACCCTATGCGCTGTGATTCATCACCAGAGGATCTGGGTCTCAAACGGAAATACAACAAGCAAGCATTTTTAAAAGAAAAAAAATCTTGTTGTTCACCAAAAAATAAATCAGGCAAACGTACCTTTGGCTCCACGAAATGTGCTCCAGAACAACTACTCAAGTGTTGCTGGATCTCAGCCACCTCCAGAGAAAGTCCCTGCAGGCGTTGAGCCAAATCCTGAACCGACACCATGATGGAAACAGAAAATCTTTCCTTAGAGATTTTTTTTTTTTTTCGGGCTGGACTTACTGTTATGATCTGCTACAAGCACTAAGGAAAGATGGGAATTCTGTCCCTACAATAGAACTAAGCTGGATTCCTACGATGTAACGGGGAACCTGATCCTGCGACCAGACCCGCTAAAGTCCTCAGCTAGTCTGAACGAAGACCTATAGTTGCGAGGAAGGAATCCCTACAAGATCTAGGGACTGGGAGAAAAGTGGACACCTCCTAACAGAAATTGTAGCAGGGAAAATTAAACAGAAAACAAATTACTTAGAGATCCTAAGATCAAGCCAAACTGACTGAGAAAGGCACCTAAGCACCCGGCTAGCTTAAGAGTAGATAATACAATGAAGTCCAGCAAAGCCAGAAGGGCGGAGCCAGACTAAATAGGGAAAAAAGGTCATGTGACCAGCAAACTGAAAAAAAACTAACAAGAGGTTCTAACACCTCCCCTGATGGACCCCCCCAGAAACCCTCCTCTGATGAACTCCCCCCCAAGACCCTCTCTTAATGGACTCCCTCCGAGACCCTCCCCTAATGAACTCCACCTAAGACCCTCCCCTGACCTATCCAGAACAAGCTCCACCCCCAGGACTTCCAGTGTTGTAGCTCAGGGAAGAGCTTGAGTCTTTTCCACTTTGCCCACATACACCTTCATGGTGCCAACCAATGAAAGATGATGATAATGCTGCCATGCGGGATCTGTGGAAAGTTGGGTCATCGCTGGGCATGCACCATTCCTGGCATAAACTCTCCATTCCACGGCATAATACATGACCTGTTGTGATTTTCTGCGCTGAGGTCGTACAATACAGCTTTATTGTTCCGCCATTAGCATCTAGGTGAGAGTCGCTGGGCGCATCGCCCAGACAGAGGATATTAATTCCATCATTTATCTAAAACTTCCCCCCGTGCCGCTCGTCTTGCTGTTTTGCGCCGCTCTTCATGATAATTGCAGAATGCCACTTTCTAATCTCGGTTTCCCAGAGCGGCTTTTTAGACAAATGACAGTGATTTGGAGTTTGGCTGGAGGATTTTGCAGCGGCTCCAGGGCTTGTGTGCAAAAGTCCCAACATAAGAGCATAATGGGATGCCCACACAGGGCATTTTACAGCTGCCATAAAGCAATATTCTGTGGTAACACAATCTGTATAATGATCCTCTAACCTGCGGATAGAAAACTCTTTAATTACTTTGTCCTCAATTTCATGCTAGTTTCTAAAACTGCAGCAGCCGATAGATTCTACATAGCGGGAGACACGGAGCGACCGACACTTCAGTTCTGCAAGGGGTTAAGTTGGTTTTTAGGTCTTTCCACGCTGTCCCAGTGCCCCACACAAGGGTGGCATAATAACACAGATGGACTCAGGGCTATAGCCTATAGCAAAACAAGGAAAACTCCACTCTAATCCAAGCAAGTGGCTTAACATTAACCCTTTCTCACAGCGGCTATATTTGTTTTTGAGCTTACATTTTTTCCTTCCCTTTATTTCAAAATCCATAACTTTTTGATTTTTCTGTTGGTATGTGAAGCCGTATTTCTTACAAGACGAGTTTTTGAACAACACCATTCATTTTACTGTATAATGTATTGAAAAATTAGTAGTGAAGCAAAAAAATAAAAAAAAAGCTGTAAAGCAAAAAAATACATAAATTGAATCAAAATAGCTTAAGTATTTTTGTTTTCTTTGTAGTTCAGATTTTTACGGACAAAATATAAATGTTTATTTTCTTTTTTTTTTTTTAATTGCTTCACTTTGTTTGAAATGGGAAAATTGAGGAGATTAAAACTTTTTTATATATATTTTGAAATTTTTTTAAAATGAATTTTTACTCTATTTTTTACTAATCACTTGTTCTATATACTACAGTCCTACATTATTGCAGTATATAGCAACATTTCTCATCTCCTATGAAGACCAGCTACAGCCTGGGCTTTATAGCAGCACCAAGAATGGGGGCCTTCAGTAGGACTCAGAAAATGGGCATACTGGGCCTCTGTAACCATCAACTTGCATTAGCATAACACATTAATGCCCAGAATATATGGATTTGGTAAGAGAGCAGGTTTCTTTGTAGTTCTTTGGCCCCAATTTGCGTCACAGTCCTGACTTTTTGGGTACAGTCCTGACAAATGTGTTGTGCTCTGATATGAATGGGAGGTGTTTACAATATCCTGCCCACAAAATAGGCAGTTCCAGTGTGACTAGGGCAGTCCCCTCTGGAGCCAAAACATTCTTTTATTACCAACAGTAATATTGGTTACTATGCAAAGGTAGTAGTCGCACTCCGGGGTCTTGTTACAGATTCTGCACCGGAGCCTCAAGAGCTTTGCCACCCGACGCCTCTGGCCATGTCCGGTAGATTTTGCCTGATTTTTTCTGACGCTATTTGTGCACATGCCTCAATAGGAGTCGCACATTGCCGTCTGAGATTGATAGTTTGGTGTAATTGCTTTATGACTGGACACGGGACAGTGCGGGAGCGAGAATTGATCACATTTCTACTATTGTCACTGTAAATGTTCTGCTGGAGAAATGATCGGGTTATTACTAAGGTTATTTCATCCTGGAGATTCACAAGGAAGAGAATAAAATATTATATATATATATATATATATACTGTATATATACTATATATACTATATATATATATATATATATTGTATATCAATACGTATACGGTACATCATGTATTTGCAATCTACATTTACACGTTCTTATATTCTGTATACAGTCGGCATCACCGGAGGGTTATTCACATTGCAGTCTGCATCACCGGAGGGTTATTCGCATTACAGTCTAAAGAGCAAATGAGGCTCAATTCAAATTAGCATAATTTTGCATAAACTAGGTGGAACTTTTGCCGATTTGAATAAAAGGACATTTCCATATGAAGACTATGTTGCTGGAGATTTCCAGCATGCATAAAGATGGGGCAGAGAAAAGATGGACTGGTCTGCAGAAACTCCTGTGTCCCTATGACAACACTTACTAGGGATTTGCATTAATCTAAACCACAATCCACATCCTCGTGGGCTTGTATAGTTACAATTTACTATTGAAGTGAATCCAGTTGATTACTATAGGTCTGTAATCTAAGGATGGGCCAGGTCCACAAAAGCGCACTCACTGAGGGTCCGCCCTCTGTGATGTCCACGTAACTTAATACAGTAAAGTCCTGTGAAATTGGCCTTAAGGAGGCAAAACCAAGCTTTGAAGTGGGTGACTTGTGGGCATTCCTTGGTGGTCCTAGATGAGGGTCTCAAGCGTCTTGCATTTTTCTTTGTAACTTTGGTGACACTGCCAAGCGGGCAATCATATTGCTTCTAATAGTTGGCCTTTAGCCTTTATAAATATGGCTGACACCCCGGCCTCCCCACAAAAAGCCTCCTTCCTCCTCTCCTCTGAACATTAGGGCGGACATTTTTCAGCGGATGACGCCTTCCCATCACACGTCGGTGTCAATAAGGCGAATTTTTCTTTTTGGAAATGTGATTTAGATGAATTGTAAATTCCGTACAAATCCGAGATCTGATGGTGATGCTGCCCAGGAAGCGCAAGGTGGCCGTCCATTACTCATAACTTCATTATTGTTTAACTTAATCATCAAATGTCATCCAAATGCCACTTACTCCGCAGCAGCACCGGAGATTTACCTATTTGTTCTACGTTTCATAGAAATTCTTCATTATTCTGACATTGCGGGATTTCATATTGTAATTTATTTTATAGACTTTGACAAGCTGAAAACGAGCCCTGTTACCACCATGACAGGCATGATAATGAGGGCCAGCGTTTGCCCTCTTTACCCTTTAAATCCTGCACATGGTATACCACCTATAGACAGAATACTTACTGCCTGTGCTCTGTGTCAATGCCAACCCTGGAAGAGCTGCCGTCCGGTCTCTTGGTCTCCATCTTAGCCTACAAGCCAGCTTAATCTATGGGTTCTTCACCTTGATTCCCTATCATCTAATGTCCTTGTTAGTCAGTGTCAATCAATATGAGCACCTCTCAAGGCTCCAATTATCTAATTGACACAAGGAGCATGTGCCCAAGAACCTCCGCCACCCCCACTCCTCAGCCTGATTATTCCAATATATTTGCAATCTAGTCCCAGGTCTCCTTCTTAGCACTACATGCCTGCCTGATATCTGGCTTCTCCTCCCATCTATCCTTATGTCTCTCATGGTCACTGTGAATCAATGTGAGTGCTCATGTAGGGCCAAATTATCAAGAGAGCGCCCACATTTTGCACCCTGATTCTTTCAATCCTTTTGCAGTCTGTTCTCCGGCCTCCTTCTGAGCCTACAAATCAGGCTTATCCCAGGCTTCTCATTCCCTCTCTCATTATGGTCCTGTTAGTCAATGTCAATCCATATGAGTGCCCATCCAGGCTCAAATTATGGGGAGGGTACAAGGGCCCAAGGACCTCCACCACCCACGCTCTGCAGCCTGGTTCTTCCAATCCATTTGCAGTCTGGTCTCCTGAGTCTACAAACCGCTTCTTCTCTCTTCTTTTTTCCCTAATAGTCAAAGTCAATCAATGGGAGTGCTCATCCAGGCTCAATTTAATGGGAGGGTACAAGGGGCATGTGACCAAGTTCCTCCACCAGCCATGTTCTACATCGGTACTTAGGTGGGTTCAGGGGAGTCTTTGACACCCTGTTCCACAAGTCTCCATATATTGAAAATAATATGTCCTCTTTACATACAGACTGGTGATGTCATACATCTGATGATGTCAAGGAGATGCCCTCAGACCAAGACATAACAGTCCAGGGGCCGCTGAGGCTGTGGTGTTGGGGACAAGTAAGTCATTGTTATGTCTAGTTTGGGAGATCTCTAGAGTTCAGAGCTAAGACCACCCGTATATGATTTTGTAACAGTGGGTAAGGTGGTATGTGTGTCCCAGAGGTGGAAACATGAGAAGCAATGGAATGAAACTGAAAGAGAGAAGATACAGATTAGATATTTGAAAAAGCTTTTTGACAGTGAGGGTGATCAATGAGTGGAACAGGCTACCATGAGAGGTGGTGAGTTCTCCTTCAATGGAAGTCTTCAAACAGAGGCTGGACAGACATCTGTCTGAGATGGTTTAGTGAGTCTTGCATTGAGTAAGGGGTTGAAAACGATGACTCTGGAGGTCCCTTCCAACGCTAACAGTCTATGATTCTATGACCTAGGGGTCATGACCATAAAAAATAGCAAAAGAAGGGCCAAGAACTACAGTCGGGGAAATAAGTATTTGATCCCTTGCTGATTTTGTAAGTTTGCCCACTGACAAAGACTTGAACAGTCTATAATTTTAAGGGTAGGTTAATTTTGACATTGAGAGATAGACTATCAAAAATAAAATCTAGAAAATCACATTGTATAAATTATATAAATTTATTTGCATTTTGCAGTGAGAAATAAGTATTTGATTCCTCTGGCAAGCAAGACTTAATTGTTATAATTCGGTAACCGAGGAGGATAACAGGAAAAATAGGCTAGGCAAGCAGACACACAGAGAGGTTGGTAAGTTAGCTGATTGCAGACCCCTGAACTGACAACACAACTAGAATTAGCCGTGGGACGTACCTACGATGACCTAGACGCCTCGACACAGCCAAAGAGTTAACTAAGCCTAAAGATAGAAAGGGGAAAGCTAACTGTCCTGGAATAGAGCCCCAAAGGATTAGATAGCCCCCAAACATATATTGACGGTGAGGCAGATGAAGCACAAACACAGACACAAAATAGAGTAAGCAAATGCTGGGTCCCAGACTGTCTAGATAGAACAGGACAGAAAAGGATACTGTCTGCAATCCAGCAAAAACCCTAAGAAAAACTCCAACACGTCTGATATGCAAAAATCCTGAGGCCACACGACTTCTCCCCCACTAAATCAGAACTCTGGTGTTACTGGAAGCAAAACAACAGATACTGAAATAACAAGGAACTAGAACCACAGAAAAGACTGAAGCAGGCTGTGGCAAATGAACACAGAGTCCAGCATGGGTCCCCGCGGGGATACCCCGGCTGAACTAACTCCAGTAAGGCAGAAAACTGAGAAAAGCAAAATGAGAACAAAGCCACAGATTAAACAGCAAAATAACTTATCTGAAAGATGCAGGACACAGCAGGGAGCAAGCTGACTTCCAGAAGGCTCAGGAAGAAACTAATCACCGGCAAGCATTATGGGAAGGCTGCTCACTTATATCTCCCCAGTCAGTCACACCTGATTTACAATCATCCCCGTCAGGTGAGTTTCTATTAGCCAGAGCAGCTCCATTACCAGAAGCAACCATCAGAGGGAGCCCAACCTCAGAAGCCAGATTAAAGGTGTTTACAACACTGTAAAGGAAACCCGGTTCCTTCCACGTCACCAATGTGACGTGACTACACAGTCACAGCTCTCCGGCGCCCCCTTTGTCTCTCAGGTCAGTAAGGGAACTGCATCTAGAGCAAATGGCCACTGGGGAGGATGTCCTGTTACCCACTGGGTATTCTAAGATTCGTAATCAGAGTAAAAGCATCAGCCCAAAATTAATTTTATGGTTTAATTGCCTTAAGGGCGCACTAGATAATTACAGACATATACAGTAAGCTATACAATGGAATTACAGTGGATTTGCAGTCAGAGTAAAATATAACAATAATGGTACAAGGCTTAGAGGTATTAAGCTAGAGGTCAATTTTACCAGGCTGTAGGTTGCATGTGGATGCCAGGAGCTCTGCAGTCCACAGGTAAGAAACTTAGTTGCTGGACAGTCCCCAAAACGTGTGTCGCTGCTCCCTTGGCAGATCTGTCCCTTGTTCCTTCTTAGATCATCATTGTCTTGTTCTTCTGCGTGAATAGAGCGAGTCTGCCATGCGCTCACAGTTCTTAAACCTGCTAGGTTCCTCCCTCGGTGTCAGAGGGTGGGCTAATAATCTCCACCCTTTAGCTCCCTGCAGAATTTATTCCCAATATCTAAGAAAGAGGGTAACTTTCTCCAGGACGATTGGATCTGGACACGAGAGGTACCAGTGAATGCAGTTTGTTTTGCCTGTCGCGTGGAGATCAAACACAGCGACCCAATCTCTATATCTCAGGTCCCCGAGCCATCACCGACTCGGGAGTCACACTGTCAGATGCGCGAGGTCCACAGGATCACGTGGATATTTCTTATGAGTCTGTACCTCGAAAGGTGTGCTCATAATCCATAATCCTAGGATGAAGTCGGAGTGACTGGGAGAGACAATGGATGTGTATTTCTGTGTCTAGCTGACAGTTATAATCTAATTGAAGCCCTCAGGCACTTCTAGGCCCCATGCTGGTGTGGCTCCATACTAAAGCTGTGAAGTCCTGTTTTGGCCTTATGTCATTATCATATTAAAAAGACCTAGCTATTCAATATTGGAGCACTAAATCCTGTTTTCTTCAATATGCCTACAGGCCATGGGGGTTAGGAGCAGTTAGCCTGTGGCTCTGTGAACTCAGACAAAAAGGCAACTGGGACAGGCCAAGCTCAGACATGAGGCGAGCATTATGCCCCATATCCAAGATTGTGGCTGTTCCTTCATCACAAACACTTAATACTTGGTGGCAAAACCCTTGTTGGCAAGCACAGCAGTCAGACGTTTTTTCTAGTTGATGAGGTTTGCCCACATATCAGGAGAAATTTTAGTCCACTCGTCTTCGCAGATCATCTCTAATTCATTAAGATTTTGATTCTGTCGCTGGGCAACTCGGAGCTTCAACTCCCACCATAAGTTTTCTATTGGATTAAAGTCTGGAGACTGGCTAGGCGACTCCATGACCTTAATGTGCTTCTTTTTGAGTCACTACTTTGTTGCCTTGGCTGTATGTTTTGGGTCATTGTCTTACTGGAAGACCCAGTCACGACCCATTTTTAATGTCTTGGCGGAGGGAAGGAGGTTGTCACTGGTGGCTCCATCCATTCTCCCAGTGATGCAGTGAAGTAGTCCTTTGCCCTTAGCACAGAAACACCCCCAAAACATGTTTCCACCTCCATGCTTGACAGTGGGGACGGTGTTCCTTGGGTCATAGGCAGAATTTCTCTTCCTCCAAACACGGCGAGTTGAGTTAATGCTAAAGAGCTCAACTTTGGTGTCATCTGACCACAGCACCTTCTCCCAATAACTCACAGAATCATCCAGGTGTTCATTGGCAAACTTCAGAGGGGCTTGCACATGTGCCTTCTTGAGCAGGGGGACCTTGCGGGCACTGCAGGATTTTAAACCTTTATGTCGAAATGTGTTACCAATGGTTCTCTTGGCGACTGTGGTCCCAGCTGCCTTGAAATCATTAGCAAGTTCCCCCCGCGCAGTTTTAGGCTGATCTGTCACCTTCCTCATGATCAAGGATACCCCACGAGGTGAGATTTTGCATGCTGCCCCAGATCGATGTTGATTGACATTCATTTTGTATTTCTTCCATTTTCTTACTATTGCACCAACAGTTGTCTCCTTCTCACCCAGCGTCTTACGTATGGCTCTTTGGTCTTTCCCATGTTGTAGAGGTTAGAGTCTGACTGATTAATTGAGTCTGTGGACAGGAGTCTTTTGTAAAGGTGACTATGTAAGACAGCTGTCTTTAATGCAGGTAATGAGTTTATTAGGAGCGTCTAATTGGTCTGTAGGAGCCAGAACTCTTAATGGTTAGTAAGGGATCTGGAGCGCCAGCCAGGACCATGGGGAGTACTCGGTACCGGGCCATTTCTTAAGGGATGTGTCATGGCAGCAGTGACCCGGTGCGTGGCCTTGGGCCTCCAATGAAAATAATGATAAGGGGATGATAATGTTTATAAGTGATTTGTGACGCCACCTGTGGTACTTGGCAAGTAAAGTGTTAGCTGACGCTGCAGATTCAGTCCACTGGGGCAGTTGTTCATGCAGCAGAGTTGGTACAGCTCTCCACAGGCAGAGCTATTCCCCAGGGCAGTTGTAGTATGTAAGATGATGATAGTTGTGGTTGTAGTGCAGGGCAAGTGATGCAACAATAAATGTGAGGACACAGCAGGGTGCAGTCTTTCCAGTTTACTCACAGTTCTGATGTTACAATCCCCAGCTGGGGTGCTGTGTCCTCCAGGGAAGTGGTCCAGACAGCTCTCAGGTAGCTTGGGGTGCACGTTACCAGGGCTCCCTTTATATGTTCCTTTCCTGGCCGTCTCACTACGCTGGCTTCTGCCTCTCCTGCCCTGCGTCTTCACACACAGTGTCTTGAGCCAGTAGACTCGGATCTTGTTGGGCGACGTTGGTAAGACCCCTGGATCCTATATTTCGGCCTTTTCAGCGAATGTGCTGGATGTGGCTGCAGCACTTGCAGATACTGCAGCCTCCATTTTTTTAGCTGAATCCTTAGTTTCTCTACTAGTTTTGGGGCCGATCCCCTAACTGCGACCTGGTCCCTCCACGGACCACGTCGGTGAATACGGGCCCCACGGATGGATTCCTCACTATCCGTACCCCTAGGACCCCTTCTTCCTCTCCTCCTCTGGAGTCTCTTTCTCTCTGTAGTCTGAGGACAAGCTGCTCTCAGCTTCAGCCCCCCTGTAGACTCTTTCTCTGTCTGTCTGTCCTTCAGGAGCTACTCTCTGCTCCTTACTCCTCCTCTGCCCCAAGCAGACTCTTTCCAGAAGCTTCTCAGACCACTGTCACACTCTCTGACTCCTCCCTACTCTCTTTCTCCACCCACAGAGTGTGTGAGTCATGGCAGTGCCCCTTCCTTACCTGAGAGCGGAGCACTACACCTCTGGTTGAGGTGCAGTACCTCTGTAGCGACTGAACCCTCAGGGGCGCCACAGATCAAATACTTATTTCTCACTGCAAAATGAAAATAAATGTACATAATTAATACAATGTGATTTTCTGGATTTTATTTTTGATATTCTATCTCTCAATGTTAAAATTAACCTACCCTTAAAATTATAGACTGCTCATATCTTTGTCAGTGGGCAAACTTACAACATCGGCAAGGGATCAAATACTTATTTCCCTCACTGTACATTGGTTGTGATGTAATTGAGTAAGAGGGTCCAGGACCTGGCTAGGCAGTCCCGAAATGTGTCCTATATTATAATGCCAGTGGTGCCTTTATGGGGGTGTGCACGTCTGCGCTTGCTCACATGCAGCATGTATTTCCCCTTTAAGAAGAAAAATATTTAGACTTGAGAGTCCTCAGTGGTTGATACCTTTTAATGGCTAACTGAAAAGATGGTAACAAATTGCAAGCTTTCGAGACTACTCAGGTCTCTTCATCAGGCATAGACTAATACAACATCTGAAGAATCACATATTTATACACAAAATAGCACAGAAAAAATGCAATAGGTAGGACAAGTGACATGAAGCAGAACTGTCATTATGGCAGAGGGATTAACATAAATATGACTAGTTCATAGATAAGGAGTGAAGGTTTTATTACCCTCTGATTGGGGTCTGGTATTGTGTTGTGATGACCCTAAAAGGTCAGGGAGGCAGATTCCTTAATTGTTGTAGAACGACATATCTTTTCATGGCCAAGCTTGAAAGCGAATTTTTGTCCTCCTGCCCCATCAGGCCTCGGGCCTACTACCGCTACATTGATGACATTTTAATCATCTGGACAGAGTCTGAACAACAGCTAAAGACGTTCCATGAACAGTTCAATCAATTTCATCCCACCATCAACTTAACACTTAACTACTCCAGCACTGAAATTAACTTTTAGACACCACCATTAAGCTAAAGAACAATGAAATAGAGACATCCCTGTATCAGAAGCCAATCGACCGTCCAACATATCTTAAATGGGACAGTTTCCATCCTAAACACACATAAAAAACTCTATTGTCTACAGCCAAGCCATCAGATACAACCGTATATGTTCCAACCCCATGGATAGAGATGAACACCTTGGTCGCCTCAGAAAGACTTTTTTGAACCAGGGCTACCATCCAAGAACAATTGAAAACCAAATTACAAGAGCCACCAGAATATCAAGGAATCACCTGCTACATTACAAAGCTAAAGAAGAAAATAACCGGGTGCCTCTAGTGGTCACCTACAATCCAAGTCTGGAGATGCTAAGGGGAGCTGCACGGAAACTACAACCTTTACTACAAAAAGATGCCCGATTACAATCCATATTTCCAGACCCCCCACTACTATGTTTTAGGCAGCCCCCAAATCTAAGAAGCATCATTGTCAGAAGCTCCCTGTCCTCCCCAACAGCTGCAGGAACCTTTCCTTGCAGACAAAAGAAATGCAAGACCTGTACATCTATAATGACCACGGACAGGATAAAGATCCCCAACTCCCATCAGGACTACAAGATACCAGGTACTTTCAGCTGCATCACATCTAATGTGGTACCTAATTATATGTACTAAATGTCCAACTGGGGGTCTGTATGTGGGGGAGACCGGGCAAAAACTGAGAACAAGGATGAATTCTCATCGCCACACGATAAGAGAAAAAAGAATGGATTTACCTGTGGCCAAACACTTTTGTATGCCCGGTCATAGCATGACAGATATGGAATTACTTGTATTAAAATCTAACTTCAAATCTGAGAAGGATAGAAAAGTCTGGGAATATAAACTTATGATGACCTTTGACACTCTTAGTGCTGGGATGAATATATCCCAGAGTTTTATGTCGTTCTACAACAATTAAGGAATCTGCCTCCCTGACCTTTTAGGGTCATCACAACACAATACCAGACCCCAATCAGAGGGTAATAAAACCTTCACTCCTTATCTATGAACTAGTCATATTTATGTTAATCCCTCTGCCATAATGACAGTTCTGCTTCATGTCACTTGTCCTACCTATTGCATTTTTTCTGTGCTATTTTGTGTATAAATATGTGATTCTTCAGATGTTGTATTAGTCTATGCCTGATGAAGAGACCTGAGTAGTCTCGAAAGCTTGCAATTTGTTACCATCTTTTCAGTTAGCCATTAAAAGGTATCAACCACTGAGGACTCTCAAGTCTAAATATTTTTCTATCTACTGGCTAACACGGTACGAAGATACACATCTTCCCTTTAAGAAGAGCAGATATTTCTCTCAAGAGCCAAAAGAACATTTGAAAATTCCTGTTTTGCACAGAATAGGAGACTTTTTGATCAGCCGTCCGGAGATATCTGATGACTTGACATCTTGTCAAACATTTTGAAAAAACAAGAAATGTGCTTGAAATCTGCACACTTAAATCTCACACCACGCGGCGCCTTCGTGCCCGCCGCCCCCGTCGCCCGCTGCTCCTGACACTGAGGTTATTTTCTCTTGGCAGAAAGCTCCAATACATTCTCCTTTTATTTACTGTTTCTGAACGGCAGGAAATAAACTAAAGCGGAACGTGACAAATGCAAAATATCCTAAAATATTATCCGAATTCATGGATCGCTATTATGTGTGCTGCCACCTGACCCGTAATAACAGTATAAATCACTCAGTAATTATATCACAGCACGGCCTTAAAGGGGAAGTCCACTTTGGAGGTTCAGAGTGGAATAGTAATGTGTATGGAGACTTTTTAACGATAGTCATCAGGCTGTCTACAGTCATGGCCAAAAGTTTTGAGAATGACACAAATATTAATTTTTTCAAAGTCTACTGCTTCACTTTTTCTAATGGCAATTTGCATATAGTCCAGAATGTTATAAAGAGTGATCAGCTTAACAGCAATTACTTGCAAAGTCAATATTTGGCTAGAAAATGAACTTTATCCCCCAAAACACATTTCAACATCATTGCAGCCCTGCCTTAAAAGGACCAACTAACCTCTTTTCAGTGATTGCTCCATTAACACAGGTGTGAGTGTTGATGAGGACATGGCTGGAGATCAATCTGTCATGATTAAGTAAGAATGACACCACTGAACACTTTAAAAGGAGGCTGGTGCTTGGCATCATTGTTTCTCTTCTGTTAACCATGGTTATCTCTAAAGAAACACGTGCAGTCATCATTGCAATGCACAAAAATGGCCTAACAGGGAAGAGTATCGCAGCTAGAAAGATTGCACCTCAGTCAACAATCTATCGCATCATCAAGAACTTCAAGGAGAGAGGTTCCATTGTTGCCAAAAAGCCTTCAGGGCACCCAAGAAAGACCAGCAAGCGTCAGGACTGTCTCTTAAAAGTGTTTCAGCTGCGGGATCGGGCTACCAGCAGTGCAGAGCTTGCTCAGGAATGGCAGCAGGCAGGTGTGAGTGCATCTGCACGCACTGTGAGGTGGAGACTCTTGGAGCAAGGCCTGGTCTCAAAGAGGGCAGCAAAGAAGCCACTTCTCTCCAGAAAAAACATCATGGACAGACTGATATTCTGCAAAAGGTACAGGCAGTGGACTTCTGAGGACTGGGGTAAAGTTATTTTCTCTGATGAATCCCCTTTTCGATTGTTTGGGACATCAGGAAAATGCCTCATTCGGAGAAGACAAGGTGAGCGCTACCACCAGTCTTGTCTCATGCCAACTGTTAAGCATCCTGAAACCATTCATGTGTGGGGTTGCTTCTCAGCCAAGGGAATCGGCTCTCTCACAGTCTTGCCTAAAAACACAGCCATGAATAAAGAATGGTACCAGAATGTCCTCCAAGAGCAACTTCTCCACACCCTCCAAGAGCAGTTTGGCGATCAACAATGCCTTTTCCAGCATGATGGAGCACCTTGCCATAAAGCAAAGGTGATAACTAAATGGCTCAGGGAACAAAACATAGAGATTTTGGGTCCATGGCCTGGAAACTCCCCAGATCTTAATCCCATTGAGAACTTGTGGTCAATCATCAAGAGACGGGTGGACAAACAAAAACCTAAAAATTCTGACAAAATGAAAGCATTGATTGTGCAAGAATGGACTGCTATCAGTCAGGATTTGGTCCAGAAGTTGATTGAGAGCATGCCAGGGAGAATTGCAGAGGTCCTAAAGAAGAAGGGTCAACGCTGCATTAACTCATTCTAACTGTCAATATAAGCTTTTGTTACTCATATGTTTGCAATTATTATATTTCTTTCTGTGATAAAAACATTTGTCAAACACACATAAAAACCAGAGGGCAGCAGATCATGTGAAAATATAATATTTGTGTCATTCTCAAAACTTTTGGCCATGACTGTACACTAAACCGTCCTTCCATGCAATGCCTTTGTGCCCTGTAGCACGAATAGTATACAACATACCCAGTTAATGTGAATCCATCCCCTTTTAAACTCATTTAAGGGTCCAATATTCTGCGATGATCATCTTTATAGCAGTTGGAGCTGGTACACAGCTCCAAATCCCCTGTAAAGACAAATTATAAAATTCAGTCTTCCGTAAGTCACCACCAGAGGGAGCTCAGGAGCTTTCTGTCAACAGCTTTATTATTGGGCTCAATGAACAATCAGTATGCAATTAGCTCCCCCTAATGGTGGCTGCTGGCAAACACAATTTTATTTTTTACCTACACAGGGAATTTGAAGCTCTAGGTCAGCAAAAAAGGAGCCAAAAAACTCCTAAAGATATATATTTAGATTAAAAGGGAAGACATTTGTTAGTATTACACTCTGTATCTTGACAAATAACCTACATTTATGCAGATCTGTAGCCCTTATTAAAATGCTGCTGCAGTCACAACCTCCTTCTCTAATCTAACAGATAAAACTCTCGTCCCAGCCCTGATCATTGTAGTAATTAATGTTACCCTTCGCTGGGTGATCTATGGCATCTCAGTTCTCTATGCAAATTACTGAATTTATTTCACCGCCTCATTCCTCTCCTGCAGCCGTCCGCCTGTCTGGATGATGTCTTGATATGTATTTATGATGTCGCTCGACCTGCAGATGAATATATTGAGTGTCACCATAAGTGAGGCGTCATTATCATAATAACGTCTTATTAAGTCATATGGACACAATTAAAGGGATAGTCCAGAAATAGAAAAACAGGTCTGCTTCCTTCCCAAAACAGCACCACATTGTCCACTGGCTCTCTGTGCTATTGTACCTACATCACACATAACCCACAGGACATTCCCTTTAACAAAAAAGTTGTATCAAACCCAGGGAGGTCATTTTTAATTATTTACTGAAAGCTTTAATTGACAACCACCTTGAATTTTAGTGAGCCACATGCTTTCTACAGGCTCCAGCATGAATAACTATATGCAACTGGGGATTATCTGTGAATTTCCACTTTTTTATCATCATGGCATTTTAGATTAAACATTCTGTTTGGTTTTCAACTGTACCAAACTAAAAAAAAAATCTTATTCCAAATAGAGACTGGAGTAAATGCGACTTGAAAAAATCTCATTTTATAAATCTGTCTAAAAACAGCTAGACAAACAAAATTCTTGAGAACAAATTAAAAAATGGAGAAACAGCAATTATGAATCGGGCCGTAGAGTTTAATAATACCATCCTGGCTACTTTGCTGTCACCACTAGAGGGAGCGCTTTGTATACTGATACTGCATTGAAATCTATTAATATCCAGTATGCAGCAAGCTCTAAAGCTCCCTCTAGTGGTGGCTGCAGGCAGACATCTTTTTATCAGTTGTCTTTGGAGGGGATTTGGAACTTTGTATGGGAAAAAAATGGAGTTCTGATCTCTATAAAGATACAGTAAGAAATTAAACAGCACAAAATGTAGGACCTAAAAATGGCATAATGATAAATGGTGCAAAGCCCCCAGTCTGGCACCCTTTGATCAACTATATGCAATTTAATTGGAATCCGGACAGCGGTCTTGGGTTTGTGGGAAATTGTGATGGAATTAATAATAGTGGGGCCATCCTACTGTTCGGTCCTGCATTACTTGACACAAAAGCTAAAGGCTAATTCATTTTGTATTTAGTGATCAATGGCGACTTGTCAGAGCCCAGAAATGAGTCTTTCAGGAGGTCGGCTCCTCGCTTTCCGCCATTAATACTCATGACCTTTCTTGTGACTTTTCCAAAGCGACTTCTCGATAGAAGGAGATGAAAATGGAATAACAAGAGAGGGAACGCTGATCTCTTCAGATTCTGCTCTGTCTGATTTTAATTAAAAGAAGATATAATTTTGGAAGATGGATATGGGCCTCAGAAGGGTGAAGAACATCCATGTAACCCTCTATGGGGGTTCCCAGGTGCTGGGTGTTGCACAGGATCGCCACCGTGGTCTACATGGAGGATTATTATTTCACAAATGGAGGTAATTCTGCTCAGTGTTTTATTATGTGCCAGACCACATGTCAAGGGGAACCGCAGACTTTACATTTACAGTTTATCATTTCTTTACAGGTTTTCACAAATGGCAGGTAATGATACTCTATGCCGCCGCCAGGTGCAAACTTGCCGACAGTCCAGATTTCACACAGACTGACCACAAAAAGTATTGTAAATTCTGGACACCATGGCCCCTATGTAACCATTTTTGGGACATTCTTGCCCATTTTTGGGGCAGGATAGACCTAGAGGCAAGGTTAAAATTTGGGCTCTCTTCTTTGGTACGCAGGTCAGGTGCAGAGGAGGAGGTCAGCAGAAGCCCAGGAAGGTGCCTGATGCTGGCTGTGGAGTGTACGTGAATCTACTGATGCCTTGTACCACTGAGCTGTGGCAGTGCCTATTGGAGCCACATTTGGCCTGTGAGATAATTGCTCCTGTTCCACCTATGAAATTGTTGTAAATGGAGGTCAAGGCTTGTCACCAGGAGCGGTAGTGGTCTAAAGGTTATGAATAGTTTGCTCACTCAGTGTTGCCAAAGGGCTGGAAGCCGGCAGAGATATGCATAAGTGGAGCCCAGAGAGAGCTGTGTGAAGGCCAACCAGGTGCGCCTGGGCCAGTCTCTGGTTCAGATGCTTGGTTGGCACAAGAGCAGGAAATGAGTCAACACAGTGACCGCTCTTTAGTCTTGGGTTTGGAAGGTCTACAATGGAGACAGTTGGAGAGCAGGCCAATGCTGAAATGACATGCCTACTGGCAATTTATAGTGAAAATAGAGTTAAGCATCAGCCCCAGGACTGAAAAAGAAAGGCAAAAGACAAAAAACCTGACTGGCACTTCCAGACTAATGTGAACTAGGTGCAAACCAAAGGGAGCTACCCTCATGTAAAACATCCAAAAAAAGGCTGCACTCAAGCATACTAAAGCATGACAACATAGAATATATGAAATTTTGAATAGCAATATGGCTTTGGAATATAAGGAAAAATTTGAGACGCTTAGTATAAACATTTGGCCAAACATTTTAAAGTCCAACAACCATCGTCAAGGTGGTCTCAATTCTGTTGAGTCCCTAACCTAATGTGAACATACCTCTATTAGGCTGATATCTGAATTTCTGGGTGAATATGCACCTCTGTCAGTAATGCCTGCATTTATGGGTAAAGTAGGGAGCTGGTATAATTAAAATCACCACCTGGTGGGGGCGGAGTGCTCGGTCAGCAAGCTAACATTCAAAAGACAAAAAACCTGACTGGCACTTCCAGACTAATGTGAACTAGGTGCAAACCAAAGGGAGCTACCCTCATGTAAAACATCCAAAAAAAGGCTGCACTCAAGCATACTAAAGCATGACAACATAGAATACATGAAATTTTGAATAGCAATATGGGTAGCTCCCTTTGGTTTGCACCTAGTTCACATTAGTCTGGAAGTGCCAGTCAAGTTTTTTGTCTTTTGAATGTTAGCTTGCTGACCGAGCACTCCGCCCCCACCAGGTGGTGATTTTAATTACACCAGCTCCCTACTTTACCCATAAATGCAGGCATTACTGACAGAGGTGCATATTCACCCAGAAATTCAGATATCAGCCTAATAGAGGTATGTTCACATTAGGTTAGGGACTCAACAGAATTGAGACCACCTTGACGATGGTTGTTGGGCTTTAAAATGTTTGGCCAAATGTTTATACTAAGCGTCTCAAATTTTTCCTTATATTCCAAAGCCATATTGCTATTCAAAATTTCATGTATTCTATGTTGTCATGCTTTAGTATGCTTGAGTGCAGCCTTTTTTTGGATGTTTTACATGAGGGTAGCTCCCTTTGGTTTGCACCTAGTTCACATTAGTCTGGAAGTGCCAGTCAGGTTTTTTGTCTTTTGAATGTTAGCTTGCTGACCGAGCACTCCGCCCCCACCAGGTGGTGATTTTAATTACACCAGCTCCCTATGTGTAGCCCTGGTACACAATACCAGGAGGATGAGTGGAGAGGTAACAGTTAAGGTCTCTTCATGACATCATGTACACTTCTGACACACCCAGTAGGGGTGTGGAAGGGAGTGATTTAGCCAGTCAGTGTCCGGACTTCAGAGTGAGAAGTCAGTTTCCTGTCCTTGGACAGAGTAGACGTGTCCAGTTTAAGTCTATCATCAGTTCAGAAAGTGGAGTCTGGTGTAGGTGTCTGTATACACCTTAGTCTAGTCAGAGCTGTGCCCCACTGGAAGAAAGACTGAACTATCTATTAAGAGACAAGCAAGGCGAAGGGCAAAGTGGAAGGAAGATAATTGGAAAAGTGCTTTTGACTTGGAAAAGTCCTGCACGTTGCAACCGGTTACTGGGGACCGAAGGATCACTATTGTACAGCATAGTGAAGAGAAAACCAGGAATCTACCGGACCCTAGGTAGCGGCAGACAAGCCCCTTATAGTCAGAACGTAGCTGGAGTCAGGGGGTGTGAAGACTTTGAGTTAGTGCACGACAAGAAAAGGATTCAGCTCCCTCGCAGGAAGGCTTCTAACACAAATTTGACTGGGCAGAACAGCTAAAGATTAGCTGGAATCATAGAGAGGACTACGCTTCAGGCTGGTCGTACTCAGCTTCATTGGAAAGTAAAGGAGGCCCCTAAGTTGCTTAGCTGTTGCCTCAAAGCTCATCCTCCATCAACCCCATCAGCCTCCCCGGGACCTGCCTTATCATCTTGCAAGTAAAGGTATGGAAAGACGTTGACTGTGTGAGACTGAGTTATTATTGCATGCCTGCACAATCCCTACCTAACTACCGACCTGAGGGAAGAGTCCCACCTGTAGGGGACCCGACATCTAGCTGCCTCACCATCCCCTCAGAGATCTACAGCAGCGCTGGTACAAATTACCAGAATACTACAGGTGGCGTCACGAACTGTACATAAATCAATCCCCTGTAAATATATCCCCAACATACGCCAGACCGCCCGGGCTACAGACCGAGCCACAGCTACCTGTGACAAAATCCCCATAGACTTCTACGGGCTCGGCTCTGAGTACCCCATTGCCCTGGTAACCCACAATTGTGGTGGCGGGTCGACACAAACTTTGGCGTCACGAACAGGATACGAAACTTGCAGCATTGCGAGCCCTGTGTGCCTGTGGATTGTTTTTGTGAAAAAGGACTGTTTGCTATTTTTGGCGCTAAAATCCGCCATTTTGCCGCCATATTCGCGCCCTCAGGCGCTGGAGAAGAAGGTGGGCGGACCTGAAAAAGCGCGCAGAGTCTTGGACACGCCCCCAACCTGCACCCCAAACCGCATCGCAAACTGCATAGCAATCTGCATCGCAAACTGCATAGCAATCTGCATCGCAAACCGCATAGCGAACTGCATAGCAATCTGCATCGCAAACCGCATAGCGAACTGCATAGCAATCTGCATCGCAAACCGCATCGCAATCCGCATAGCAAACTGCATCACAATCTGCATTGCAATCCGCATAGCAAATTGCATCGCAAAATAGAGCGGCAGGTCCTGCAACAGGAAGTGAACGCTCTGACATCAGAGCGCCTGCGACGAAGGTCCTGTTCCCACTGCGGTGCCTGTGAAGTAGCAGCGTCTGAAACCGGTAGGCTCCGTTTAACCAAGGGGGCGCTAAGATGTCACAACAACCGGCTGACAGGGCGGCCCCGGCCGGAGGCCCCAATCCCGCACCGCTTGGTATTGTAGCGCCAGATGGGGGCGCAGGCCCTGCACCCAGTCCGGTAGTCCCGATCATGCCACTAACGCTCCCATATATGCCTGGGGCGAAATGGCTTCCCCAATACAGCGGTGGGCCAGGCACATTAGCAGGCTTCAAGCGGAAGTTATGCAGCATCCTAGAAATGTACTCCATGCCTGAGAGACAAAAAGCTGCTGTGCTAATAGGGCAGCTAACTGGCGCTGCTGAGAGGGAAGTGGAGACTTGGGATACCGTTGATCAGGAGTCGGTGCCTGCGATCTTCCTGAAGCTTCATGCCATATTTGAAGACCGCACAGAAACGGATCTCCGGATGGCCTTCTATCACTGTTCACAACAGCCAGGTGACAGCATCCGGGACTATGCTTGCCGACTACAGGGAGCCCTGAGAGCCCTCAAGCAAATTAACAATTTAAATGCTATCGACGAGAACAGAATGCTGAAAGAACAATTTATACAGGGATTGAGATCCCCAGAGGAACGCAGAACTGTAAATTGGTGGTCCTTAGATCATCCAGATGCTACCTTTGATGCCCTAAAGGACATGGCAATAAAAGGGCTGCGGCCCCTGGGCAAACCCGAGGTGGCCACCCAACATCATCAGGGTGAAGTCACTCTGGAACCGGCAGTAACCCCCTGTTCCCCGCTAGTGGCAGAAACCAAAACGCAGGTGACACCTCCTAGTGAATTGGACTGTCTGCGCTCAGAGGTGCGCCAGCTGACTAAAAATCTGGCTGCTGTAATGAGTGCCCTGCAGCTGCGGAAAGAGGAGGAAGGGAAGATCTTGTTAGCTGACTGCCCAGAGGACGTTCCGTGGATGCACCGGAGAAGAAAGAAGACGTCGCCCCCCCGGAGGAGGACAACGCCACCCCCAGGAGCAACCTCTGATCAACACCCTTCTCGTCGAGAGATCATCTGTTATCGCTGCAACCGGAAAGGTCATCTGTCTACACAGTGTCCTTTAAACGGGCAGAACCTGGGTCCAAGGGCCAACACCCAGGAGAATACCCGTCAGGCCCCCTAGACTGGAACCGCAGGTATGTGGGCGGGCGACCCTACCTGTCTATTATTCTAGATGGTATTGCTGTTCCAGCATTGTTAGACACTGGGTCCCAGGTGACCCTCATACCTGATGCTCTATATACCAAGTACTGGTCAATGGACAGTCTTAAACCTCCGAGCCTTGACTTTACTGTGTATGCTTCGAATGGTCTTCCTGTAGAAGTACTCGGAACAAAATGTGTAGATGTAAAGGTGGGCAGAGAGGAGTTGAAGGACCAAGGGCTTCTGGTAGTAAAGACTGTAAATGAGGAGAACGGTTTAAATATCATTTTGGGTACTAACATTATCGGTAATTGTTTGGGAGAAGTTGTGTTCTTGCTCCAACAGCTCGCTGAGATTGCCCGACCAAGGCAGAGAGGAGTAATCCAAAGAGAGATCCGGGCCCTGGTGTGTCAGCAGCAAGCGAAGCTTACCGACGGCGAAATTGGTAATGTACGGGTCACTGACTCAGTTCCTATTGTGATACCCCCAATGAGTGAAATGATCATTTGGTGCAGGGCAGCCATAGGTCTGAGAGGACAGAATTACCAAGCTGTAGTAGAACCCCACCATTCAGAACATAGACCTACACTTATGACTGCTAGAGGAGTAGTAGAAGTGGTGAATGGAAGAGTACCGGTACGGCTTCTCAATTGGGGAGATGATGAGGTAAATTTACCCCGTTATGCAACCATTGCTAAACTTCATGCTGTTGATAATAATTCTATTCTCCCGGCTGAGTCCTTAGACTCCTGTCAAATAGCGGAGGACAATGACCCAGCAACTCAGGTGGCGGAATGGTGTCAGCAACTCCATGTTGGGACGGACACCACTCCCGCTCACCAGAAGCAAGGGGTATTACGGGTGGTGCAAGAGTACGCCCAAGTGTTTAGCAAGAATCCACTTGATTTTGGGACAATTAAGGGAGTACAACATCATATCCCTACTGGCAGTCATCCTCCCATCAAAGAGCGGTATAGGCCCATACCTCCAGCTCATTATCAGAAGGCTAAAGAAATGTTGAATGATATGAAGAAAGCTGGGGTGATAAGGGATAGTTGTAGTCCCTGGGCAGCCCCTCTAGTTCTGGTTAAAAAGAAAGATGGTAGTATGAGAATGTGTGTGGATTACAGGCAGGTGAACCGCATAACACACAAGGATGCATACCCGTTACCGCGCATAGAGGAATCATTAGCTGCTCTGAAAACGGCTAACTACTTTTCTACCCTTGATCTGACTAGTGGTTACTGGCAAGTGGCTGTGGCTGAGGAGGATCGTGAGAAAACGGCTTTCACCACCCCAATGGGGCTCTGTGAGTTCGACAGAATGCCGTTTGGGCTCAGTAGTGCCCCAGGAACATTTCAGAGAGTGATGGAAAACTGTCTGGGACATCTCAATTTTGAAACCGTGCTGCTATACCTAGACGACGTTATCGTGTATTCCAAGACATATGAGGACCATCTGAAGCACCTGGCAGAAGTGTTTGAGTCCCTGTCCAGGTACGGGATGAAGTTGAAACCCTCAAAATGCCATCTACTCAAGCAGAAGGTACAATACTTGGGGCACATCGTCAGTTCGGAAGGAGTAGCGCCGGACCCAGAGAAAGTCACTGCCATCCAGAAGTGGCCGGAGCCGAAAAACCTTAAGGAAGTGCGACAGTTCCTGGGACTAACGGGTTACTACAGGAGATTCGTGAAAGATTACACGAAGAAGGCAGCTCCTTTACAGGACCTCCTGGTAGGACAATCTTTAAAGAGCAGAAACCCTCCCTTTAATTGGGGTAAAGAACAGGCTGAAGCATTCCAAAAGATGAAAGAGATCCTGACAGGTGATGAGATCTTAACCTATCCTGATTACAGCCAACCGTTCCTGTTGTACACCGACGCCAGTAATGAAGGGTTGGGAGCCGTTCTCAGTCAGAAGCAGAATGGACAAGAAAAAGTCATCGCATATGCTAGCAGAAAACTCAGGCCAACTGAAAGGAATCCGGAAAATTATAGCAGCTTCAAGCTGGAGTTTCTGGCGCTGGTCTGGGCCATTACTGAAAGATTTAAGCACTATCTGGCCTCCAATAAGTTCACTGCGTTTACAGACAACAACCCGTTAACGCACCTGGAAACCGCCAAGCTGGGTGCCATGGAGCAGCGATGGATGGCCCGGTTGTCCAATTACCAGTTTACTATCAAGTACCGGGCAGGTCGAAAGAATGCTAATGCTGACGCGTTGTCCCGAAGGCCGCATGACTCTGACACGGAAGAAGAATCGGACGACCTGGAAGAAATTGAGCTACCCGCGTTCCATCGAAATGGGGTAGTCCACGAGCATCGAGTCCACAGAAAGCAGAAAGGTGCAACATTAAATCCTTTACCCCATCATAGTTGGAAAGAGACTCAGGACAGTGATCCAGTGGTCAGCCGCATCAAGGAGTTGTTAAGACAGGAAGGCTCCTCTCTGGAAAAGGATGCACCTATGTCAGCCAAGCTCCTGTGGAACGAGAAAAGCAGGTTGTTCCTATACCGTGAGAAGTTGTGCAGAAGATACGTCAACCCCAGAACCCATGAAATGGTCTGGCAAATCGTGGTCCCCAAGGCAGACGTCCCAATGGTGTTGGAAGCGTACCACGATCAAGCAGGACACTTTGGCTGGAGGAAGCTGGAGACCCTGTTGAGATGCCGGTTCTACTGGGTAGGGATGCGCAGCTCTGTCGAGAGGTGGTGTCGGAACTGTGGACCCTGTGGTCTCAGAAGAAAGGACTACGGTAGTCAAAAGGCCCCCCTGCAACCTATCCGGACGACTCGTCCCCTGGAGATTGTGGCCCTGGACCACGTCAAATTGTCGCCGAGTAGATCTGGATACTCATACGCCTTGACCATGGTGGACCATTACTCCAGATTTCTGGTAGTCGTTCCAGTGAAAGACCAGACCGCAGTGACGGCCGCGAAGACCTTTCAAGCAAGCTTCTGCAGACCGCATGGGTATCCCGAGCAAGTCTTAACCGATCAGGGACCTGCTTTCGAAGCTGATTTATTCAAGGAATTCTGTCAAATGTACGGGTGCAAGAAAATAAGAACGACACCATACCACCCTCAAACCAACGGTCTTTGTGAAAAGATGAACCATATTGTCCTTGACTTGTTGAGATCCATACCGTTGGAAGACAGGAATCGATGGCCGGATTTACTACCTGATTTGGTTGATTTGTACAACCATATACCTGTAAGCTCAACTAACTGCACTCCAGCCTATCTTATGAGAGCAAGGCCCGGAAAACTACCAATGGATTTAGAACTTGGAGTGGTAGAACCGGAGGCAGACGACGCTGTTGAAAACTGGGACGTCAATCGGCAAGAGCAATACAGAAGAGTACAAATCTGTGTGGAGGAAAGTCTCAATAAGGCACGGGAGAAACAGGAAGATGTTTACAACCGAAATGCTCCTGCCAAGCCTTTGATGCCTGGAGAGGTAGTATTAAAAAGAAAAAGAAAGATGCACAAACTGGATAATCAGTGGGAGCAAGAACCCTACGTCATACAAGATTCTAAGTACGACAACAGAAAAGTTTGTGTCGTCAGTAAAGACGGAGGAAGAACAACAACCACTGTGTCCAGAGATCATTTGAAGTTGTGTCCAGAACACTTAAAGAGTTGTGAAAAGAACCCTGTCTTCAATCAAAGAGAAAGAAAGGAAGAGGTCCTACACACCGATCTGGGAGATTTTCCTGCGGATTGGCCCCGACTGGGAGATGCTGTGATAATTCCAGTGTTGCAGTTTTATCAGCCACAAGAGGAAGTTTTACCTCCAGTTGTGCCTGTGGTGCCAGTTGAGCCCGTCCAGGAGTTACCCATTCCAGCAACACCTCAACCTGTAGAACCTCAAGATGGATCATCTGAAGCAGCGCCCCATACTATGGGATCCCCTGGTGAAGCTGACTCACACCGCCCAGCCATCAGTACGCTTGCCAGATCCATAGAAAGATTAAGGCAGTTCTATAGTTTGCCGTTACGCAGTGCAGACAGATCGCAACTTGTTATACCTGAAACTACACCACGTAGATCAGAGAGAATCACAAAAGGGAAATTACCCATTAGATATCAGCAGTAGTTATAACGAATTTATGTGAACATTGTAAAAGTCTATATATATAAATGTGTTTTTCCCTATTATGTCTTCGTTTAACAATGGACTCAGAGGCTGAGGACTGAGCCAGCCCAAAAACTGTATCCTGTAAATAGTTGCACTAAAGTGCCTTCTTAATGGTTTCACATGAAACCTTGACTCACCTCTGAACCAAAAACCCGTGTGGTGTGGCACTGAGTGAGGTCTGCATTTGGATGTCCTGCAGCCCACCCAGGACCCACGTTGAAGGTTTGGTGCGGGTCCTTCACAAGTATCTTGTATATATATTTATTAAATGCTATTTGATACTTTTGTATTTCTATATGTAAAATGTTATTGTTCGTAACGTTCAAGGTGTTCTCACCTCCCGGATGGGAAGAAGTTAATGTTTGTTGTTATGCATAAACAAAATTTTCTGTCTCTTTATATTTTACAGCCCGGGAGTGCTGTCATTTACCATGGGGGAATGTGTAGCCCTGGTACACAATACCAGGAGGATGAGTGGAGAGGTAACAGTTAAGGTCTCTTCATGACATCATGTACACTTCTGACACACCCAGCAGGGGTGTGGAAGGGAGTGATTTAGCCAGTCAGTGTCCGGACTTCAGAGTGAGAAGTCAGTTTCCTGTCCTTGGACAGAGTAGACGTGTCCAGTTTAAGTCTATCATCAGTTCAGAAAGTGGAGTCTGGTGTAGGTGTCTGTATACACCTTAGTCTAGTCAGAGCTGTGCCCCACTGGAAGAAAGACTGAACTATCTATTAAGAGACAAGCAAGGCGAAGGGCAAAGTGGAAGGAAGATAATTGGAAAAGTGCTTTTGACTTGGAAAAGTCCTGCACGTTGCAACCGGTTACTGGGGACCGAAGGATCACTATTGTACAGCATAGTGAAGAGAAAACCAGGAATCTACCGGACCCTAGGTAGCGGCAGACAAGCCCCTTATAGTCAGAACGTAGCTGGAGTCAGGGGGTGTGAAGACTTTGAGTTAGTGCACGACAAGAAAAGGATTCAGCTCCCTCGCAGGAAGGCTTCTAACACAAATTTGACTGGGCAGAACAGCAAAAGATTAGCTGGAATCATAGAGAGGACTACGCTTCAGGCTGGTCGTACTCAGCTTCATTGGAAAGTAAAGGAGGCCCCTAACTTGCTTAGCTGTTGCCTCAAAGCTCATCCTCCATCAACCCCATCAGCCTCCCGGGACCTGCCTTATCATCTTGCAAGTAAAGGTATGGAAAGACGTTGACTGTGTGAGACTGAGTTATTATTGCATGCCTGCACAATCCCTACCTAACTACCGACCTGAGGGAAGAGTCCCACCTGTAGGGGACCCGACATCTAGCTGCCTCACCATCCCCTCAGAGATCTACAGCAGCGCTGGTACAAATTACCAGAATACTACAGGTGGCGTCACGAACTGTACATAAATCAATCCCCTGTAAATATATCCCCAACATACGCCAGACCGCCCGGGCTACAGACCGAGCCACAGCTACCTGTGACAAAATCCCCATAGACTTCTACGGGCTCGGCTCTGAGTACCCCATTGCCCTGGTAACCCACAATTGTGGTGGCGGGTCGACACACCTACTTTACCCATAAATGCAGGCATTACTGACAGAGGTGCATATTCACCCAGAAATTCAGATATCAGCCTAATAGAGGTATGTTCACATTAGGTTAGGGACTCAACAGAATTGAGACCACCTTGACGATGGTTGTTGGGCTTTA
The DNA here is from genome assembly GCA_033576555.1 of Oophaga sylvatica. Lineage (NCBI taxonomy): Eukaryota > Metazoa > Chordata > Amphibia > Anura > Dendrobatidae > Oophaga > Oophaga sylvatica. Next base: position 385,457,188 of record JARQOD010000003.1, read on the forward strand.
AAATGTTTGGCCAAATGTTTATGCTAAGCGTCTCAAATTTTTCCTTATATTCCAAAGCCATATTGCTATTCAAAATTTCATGTATTCTATGTTGTCATGCTTTAGTATGCTTGAGTGCAGCCTTTTTTTGGATGAAAAAGAAAGGCAAACACCCATAAAAGCCCCCAAATTCTTATAAACTCCAACATGGGGCTTTGTTTAACACCACCTCTTTTGCTGGTGGCTCACAGAATTATCTAGAGAAAATCAGCACTGTTGACAAGTGTAGATATAATCTGATCGTACTGTCAGCCTTGGGAGCTCTGGGGAGGCTTATCAGCCTGGGGAGCTCTGGGGAGGCTTATCTACCATGGAAGCTCTGGGGTGGCTTATCAGCCTGAGAAACTCTGGAGAGGATTATCAGGCTGGGGAGAACCAGAGGTCTGTGAATTTGCAGGTGGGACTTATGTGATGTAGCACAATCTCGTCCTCTAGCTCCTGTGAAAGTGAACAAGAGCCCAAGTACAAAAGTGATACAATGGTTTATGTCCCATTTTGTGCAGGTTTTGTTCCTACATTTAACAGCAGTGACATTTTGTGGGTATTGAAACCACTAAGATTCTGTGCCTTCTGAGTGCAGTAACCACAAAGTGCATGGTGCCTCTCAGTGTGAACATTGCACAACTATTGCACTTTCTGTGTTTTGTAGCCTATACTGTAAGCAGAAAAAAGTAGAATTTTGATTGTAGCTCCGGCATTTGGAGCATACCACCAGCATATCTATTGAAGTATTTTGCACTTTATAAGAGGAGTTGTGCCTGAATTTTAGAGAACAACCCGAGATTTTAGCAGCAGTCTAGAGGATTCTCCGGCCGCTTACCTTCCCTGGAGCAGTAACTACCACTAAATTAAATACAACATATTTTACTTACTCCGGACACTTCATTTAGCAGCTTTTTCATTACAAATTTTCTTGTACTTTGTGTTTAGATCTACAACGGTTAGGCTTAAACTCTCGTCTACAAGGAAAAATCAATACATTGTGATTGCCTCGCACTACCGTGAGTTAAAGTTTGAACTGTGATAGATAACATTATTAAATCGCTTCTTGAGCCCCGGCAGCCGTCTTGTTATACAGCATGCGAAGGGTGAAGAGACACTCAACTTAAGGGGACCCAAAAAAACGGAAATCCAGCTTTGGCCTAAAGTAGAGGCGCCAAATTTAGACTTTGCTCTATTTAGTCCCATGGGCATATTTCTAGATGTCTAGTGAGATGAAGGGGTTAATGGTAATACCAGGATCATTAGTCGTCCAGGATAGTGTATTCCCAGGAATGATGGGGGTCCCGACAGCCAGATTCTCAACAATTAATAAATTATCAACTATCCACATGATAGGGGATAACTTAAAAACTTGGTAAGAAAATATTGACATCAAGTTACAGAGCAGCGTCTCATGTTCAATCTTTGATTAGAGTGGTGATTGGTCGTGTATGCGCGTTTTGGGTTCATTCATAGTCAAAGGGACAGATGGAGATAGTTGTGCACTATGTTATATTTTGTGCATGAGCAACCATCACTCCATTTCGATGGAGGACGCTATCATGTGAAGGGTTTTACAGTAAAACCAGGATGTGAGAAACTCGCTAGATTGGTGGGACCTAATGGCTGAGACCTCAAGTGATTATGGTCACGAGGGTCCAACATCCTCCTCATAAATGGAGCAGTGATCATGCAGGTGCTCCACTCTATTCAAAGTCCAATGGACCCAGTCTATGAAAGTGATGGAGATAGTGGTGCACTGTATGTAGGAGCAGTTCTCATCAATCCCATAGACCTTGCGCATGCACAACCATGTCTGCATTCAAATGGAGGACACTGTCATTACAAAGAGGTTTATGATGGAAACAGGATAGCCGAAAACTGCCAGATGGGGTGGTCCACAGTGATCGCTGGAATGGGGGTCCAAATCTGCTTACATGGAGCAGTGATTGCGCATGGGCACTGGCGCTCCATTTAGAGTCTATGTGAGTGCCGAAGAGTACAGTGCACCGATATCACTGTCGGCCTTGGACTATAGCAGCTAAGCTGATATGTATACAGGCACAGCAGTGGGGTGAGGTCTTGTTTTACGGTTATCGGACATTCCACTAAACTCCCCCTCCCCAATGCCATCTTTGTATTTTGAGCACAGCTTTCACTTACTTGTGCAATTCAGCACTTTTTGCCTCCTGGCACATAGCAGTCGGAGCTCTTCACCAGATCCTCCTAATGGGAGACATTGCTTTCCATCTATTATCATAATATTTTACTGTAACAATGATATTGGAGAAGCCGCCGTGTCTGCCGTGGGACGCTCACCACCGCGCAATTGATATATTTTATGCCGGTTGGAAAGATAATGGCGTCCCTGCAGGGAACCTCACGTTATTATCAATAAACCACAGTACGCGGCATTTAGCAATGTGATTGCGAAGTCAGCAAACATTATATCACTGCAAGAATAACCATCCCAGAGGCTCTCTGCACAAGCCAGGGACATAACGGGGTTAATAAGCAGCTTTTAACCCTTTCACCTATTCAAGTAAGTGGTTGATGACTTGCCGATGATAGTGTTGTCCTTACATTTTTAACCCTTTATTGTCACCCCACATCCATTGTTGGTTGACTCCCTCTGTTGCAGAGCGGAGAGTACAGGTAGACTGATAGACAGACATGAGGGATGGATGAGATACGAGGTGGTGCAGAACTATGGAGAGCTTTGTGGGTGAGAGCAATAAATTATATGCTATATTGTATTCTGTAGCGGATGGGCAACCAGTGCAATGTCTGGCACAGGATGGAAGCATCAGTGTAGCGGCTGGACAGAAATATGAGCCTGGCTGCCTCAATCAGGACAGAATGGAGAGGAGAAAGTTCAGTAAGAAGGAGACCAAACTAGTGGAGAGTTGCAGTAGTCCAGACGAGAGTGAATAAGAGCGATAGTAAGAGTTTTATCAGTTTCAAGGTAAGAAAAGGTCGAATCTGGAGATGTTTTTAAGATGCAGGTAACATGAGCGATCAAGTGATCAGATATAGGGAATGAAGGAAAGTTCTTATATGACCTCATGACAGAGTGCGTGCCGCTTGGGAGGTATAGTAGACCCACACAATTAAATTGCAATATTAGCAGTCAGTTACTAGAGGGAGGAAACATGATCAGAAGTTCAGTTTTTGGCAGATCCATTTTCAGATAGAGGGAGGACATAATTGTTATAGACTGTGGACAGAGAGTCACTGGTATTTTCTATTAAGGTGAGGGTGATGTCAGGGGAAGAGGTGTATAATTTGGTGTCATCATCACAGAGATGGTACTGAAAACCGAATCTACTGATGGTTTGTCCAACAGGGGTGGTGTATAGAGAGAAAAGGAGGGGGCCTAGGACTGAGCCCTGAGGACCCCCTATACCTATAGTAAGGGGAAGAGAAGTCAGGAAATAATACAGTGAAGGAGCAGAGCGGTAGGAGGAGAACCAGGAGAGAGCAGAGTCCTTGAGGCTGATAGAGCAAAGCATAGTGAGGAGGAGCTGGTGATCCAGTGTCGAATGGAGCAGAGAGATCCCGGAGGATCAGTAGGGAGCAGTGACCATTGCATTTAGCTGTTAGTAGATAATTACAGACTTCAGTGAGGGCAGGGTCATTAGAGAGTGGAAAGCGAAAACCAGTTTGTAGGGGGTCAAGAAAAGCGCTATCTGAGAGATAAATATTTTAGTTAGGTGGGCAGTGACTGTGGGGAGCGGTACTGGAGGAAATGAGAGGGAAGAGGGTAACTGGTGCAGGTTGTAGGGTGAGAAGAAGCGAGAAGTCCGGTCACTCAATGTCCAGTATAACAATGGTGGTCATGTGAGATCGTACACTGACTCCTGCCCCATAGAGTGTAGAGAAGAGTGCCCACATTCAAAATTTTCCCATAAACAGAGCCAAAATGCCTTCTGAAACCAAACAAGTGTGCCACATTAAATAATAGTAGCCATAAATATTTAGTTCATTATGTGCGAGCTAGAGAGTGACCCATAAACAGTGCCAGTGTTTTCTCAAAAGAGAGCCAGCAAGAGTAGCGCCATTTATCGTCTGCCACTCCATTATCAGTGCCAGTATTCCCCAATAAACAGTGTCAGTAACAGAGTTCTCCTGTAACAATGCTCCACAAACAATGTAAGAGACAGACTTATAAAATAGTGTAAGCCACAAAGTGCTTTCATAAACTATGCAGATAGCCAACACCCCATAAACAGAGTGAACCATAAACAATGCCAGTGTGCTCTATAAACCGTGCCAGATTGTAAGTACCCCAAAACAGTGCCAATTAAACAATGCCCCTCAGACAATGTGAGATAGTGAATGCTTCATAAACAGTGCTAGATAGAGAGCGTACCATAAACTGTGACAGCTGGAGAGCGTACCATAAACCGTGACAGCTGGAGAGTGCTCCATACACTGTGTCAGAGAGGGTGCTCCATAAACAGTGCCAGATTGACATTACTCCATAAACAGTGCCAGATTGACATTACTCCATAAACAGTGCCAGTGAACAGTGTACTATAAACAGTGCCAGACAGACTTTTCTAAAAACAGTGGAAGTGACCAAGAGTCTCATTTCATTACAAAACATGCTAATATGGACAGGATGCTGCAGCAACTAGTGTTGAGCATTCCGATACCGCAAGTATCGGGTATCGGCCGATATTCGCGTTATCGGAATTCCGATACTTAATTCCGATACTTTTTCCATATCGTATACCGGAATCGGAAGTTCCCATAATTCTTTGAGAGGCAATGTGATTTTAGTCAGCCAATGAGGAATCCTACGAAGTGTGGGCACATCCTGTAATGCTGCGGTCATCTTAACTAATGGCATGGCTGTGATTGGCTGCTGAAATGATGTCAGAATGCACTATAAAAGGCGCCGCCGCCATTTTAGCGTCACTGTGCTGTGAACTCAGTAAGGGACAGAACGCTACTCTGCTAACTCTGAGGGACAGTTAGATATTGCGATTTTGTGTACTACTGTGCTTGAGGCAGGCTAGTTTACCAACCGCTGTGTAAAGCTTCATTTTGCCAGTGTTGTTTTAACAGCTCTGTGCAAGGTGTGTGTGTGACAGTGCAGGTGACGCTGCAGTTTGCTCTGCATCCACCGCTGTTTGTAGGCATCTGCACGTGTCACTTTTTTTTTTTTTTTTTTTTTTATTTTATTTAGTGGAATTGGTGCAGCTCCATTATATTAGAAAAAATCAAATCTATTAGTGTGACGTGCTTCCATCCGTATACAATACATTGGTTGCAAACACTATAGAACTACACAAAGGAGCTTTTCACAGATAGTGAATAGTTGTGTTTCAGTGTTCACTGCAGTCTGTGAGGTTTTGATTTTTTGAGTGCAGATCACGCTCCAGTTAGTTCTTCAACCACTGCCGGTTGTAGTCTGCTGAGCGTGTGTCACTGCCTCATCCTTCACATTTTTCTCTAATTGGTGCTGCTCCATTTTAGTGGAAAAAAATCTAATCTATTAGTGTGACGCGCTTCCATCCGTATACAATACATTGGTTGCAAACACTATAGAACTACACAAAGGAGCTTTTCACAGATAGTGAATAGTTGTGTTTCAGTGTTCACTGCAGTCTGTGAGGTTTTGATTTTTTGAGTGCAGATCACGCTCCAGTTAGTTCTTCAACCACTGCCGGTTGTAGTCTGCTGAGCGTGTGTCACTGCCTCATCCTTCACATTTTTCTCTAATTGGTGCTGCTCCATTTTAGTGGAAAAAAATCTAATCTATTAGTGTGACGCGCTTCCATCCGTATACAATACATTGGTTGCAAACACTATAGAACTACACAAAGGAGCTTTTCACAGATAGTGAATAGTTGTGTTTCAGTGTTCACTGTAGTCTGTGAGCTTTTCATTTTGTGAGTGCAGATTACGCTCCAGTTTGTACTTCAACCACTGCCGGTTGTAGTCTGCTGAGCGTGTGTCACTGCCTCATCCTTCACATTTTTCTCTAATTGGTGCTGCTCCATTTTAGTGGAAAAAAATCTAATCTATTAGTGTGACGCGCTTCCATCCGTATACAATACATTGGTTGCAAACACTATAGAACTACACAAAGGAGCTTTTCACAGATAGTGAATAGTTGTGTTTCAGTGTTCACTGCAGTCTGTGAGGTTTTGATTTTTTGAGTGCAGATCACGCTCCAGTTAGTTCTTCAACCACTGCCGGTTGTAGTCTGCTGAGCGTGTGTCACTGCCTCATCCTTCACATTTTTCTCTAATTGGTGCTGCTCCATTTTAGTGGAAAAAAATCTAATCTATTAGTGTGACGCGCTTCCATCCGTATACAATACATTGGTTGCAAACACTATAGAACTACACAAAGGAGCTTTTCACAGATAGTGAATAGTTGTGTTTCAGTGTTCACTGTAGTCTGTGAGCTTTTCATTTTGTGAGTGCAGATTACGCTCCAGTTTGTACTTCAACCACTGCCGGTTGTAGTCTGCTGAGCGTGTGTCACTGCCTCATCCTTCACATTTTTCTCTAATTGGTGCTGCTCCATTTTAGTGGAAAAAAAACTAATCTATTAGTGTGACGCGCTTCCATCCGTATACAATACATTGGTTGCAAACACTATAGAACTACACAAAGGAGCTTTTCACAGATAGTGAATAGTTGTGTTTCAGTGTTCACTGTAGTCTGTGAGCTTTTCATTTTGTGAGTGCAGATTACGCTCCAGTTTGTACTTCAACCACTGCCGGTTGTAGTCTGCTGAGCGTGTGTCACTGCCTCATCCTTCACATTTTTCTCTAATTGGTGCTGCTCCATTTTAGTGGAAAAAATCTAATCTATTAGTGTGACGCGCTTCCATCCGTATACAATACATTGGTTGCAAACACTATAGAACTACACAAAGGAGCTTTTCACAGATAGTGAATAGTTGTGTTTCAGTGTTCACTGTAGTCTGTGAGCTTTTCATTTTGTGAGTGCAGATTACGCTCCAGTTTGTACTTCAACCACTGCCGGTTGTAGTCTGCTGAGCGTGTGTCACTGCCTCATCCTTCACATTTTTCTCTAATTGGTGCTGCTCCATTTTAGTGGAAAAAAAACTAATCTATTAGTGTGATGCGCTTCCATCCGTATACAATACATTGGTTGCAAACACTATAGAACTACACAAAGGAGCTTTTCACAGATAGTGAATAGTTGTGTTTCAGTGTTCACTGTAGTCTGTGAGCTTTTCATTTTGTGAGTGCAGATTACGCTCCAGTTTGTACTTCAACCACTGCCGGTTGTAGTCTGCTGAGCGTGTGTCACTGCCTCATCCTTCACATTTTTCTCTAATTGGTGCTGCTCCATTTTAGTGGAAAAAAATCTAATCTATTAGTGTGACGCGCTTCCATCCGTATACAATACATTGGTTGCAAACACTATAGAACTACACAAAGGGGCCTTTCACAGATACTGAACAGTTGTCTGCAGGGTTCACTGTAGTCTGTGAGGAATAACCACACTTAGGCCTTAACTTTTCTGACTTTCTTTATCAATCTACCAAGATGAAGAAGTCAGTGAGTAAGGCACGTGGTCGTGGTCGAGGCCGTGGATTTGCAGCAGGGAGAGGACGTGGGGATTCTGTGGCTGCTGCCGCACCCAGTGACACAGCATCCACCAGTTTTCCCCGTGAGCGTTCCTTTATGCGCACTTTTGTAGGAGCTCAGCGTACCCCCCTGCTGCGTGAAGAACAAATTGAAGCCGTTGTTGGTTGGATGGCAGCCAATGCATCGACTTCAATACCTTCCACCTCCTCTCAGGACCACAGCACTGTTGAACAACCATCAGTCTCTTCACCGCCTGCCAAATTGCCCAGGCAGTCAGAGAGCTCTGTACAGGAGCCAGCTGAGTCTCTGCTTCTGTTCTCAGAATCTGTTGGCTTGGAAACAGGGGCCCAGCCAAGCAGCATTCTGGAATGTGAAGAAGAGGCAGTATGCAGTGATGCGCAACAGCTGTGTCTCTCTGAATCTGAAGAGGCGGGTGAGCCAGTGCCGATGGTCAGCACACCGCAGAACGCATCTGATGATGATGAGACTCAGTTGCCAGTTTCTGTTGAGCATGGTGCTGGCCAGACCACCCAACAACAGCAGGTGTTGGAAGAGGGTAGTGGTGGAGATGATGAGGTCCAAGACCCAACATGGCGTGAGGAACAGGAAGGTGGTGGGAGCAGCTCTGAGGAAGAGATTGCACCAACGGTCCAAACAGTAGGGAGAGGTAGGCTGCAGACTCGCTTGCCTGTAGCCTCCAGTTTGGCACCCGTTCGGAGCAGTTCTCTTACAACAGCCAAACCGGGCGCTCCCAGGACTTGCTCTGCGTGGTCCTTTTTTGATACAGTTGCAGATGATATTTGCTATGTCAAATGCAAGCTGTGTAATCAAAAAATTAAAAGAGGTAAAAGTGTCAGTAACCTTAATACAACAAATATGTGGAAACATGTGCGGTCAAAGCACTTTGTTGAGTTACAAAGACACACTGGAGATGTAGGCCAACCTACAGCAGCACCTACATCTTCAGCTCCTGTTGGAGCCTCTTCCTCCAGTTCACACACAGCTGGTAAGGCTTCCTCAAAGGATCGCCATGGAAGAACCTCTGTCACTGTTGTCCAGAGACACAGTGTTATTCCACCCACAGGTGCAAGTTCCCTGTCATCCTCACACACCCAGGCCACAAAACAGCCATCGGTAGCACAGGCATGGGATAAAAGACGGCCATACTCGGCAAACCATCCACGAGCACAGGCTCTGAATGCTGTCATTGCAAAACTCCTGTCCCTTGAAATGCTGTCATTCAGGCTGGTGGAGACTGACAGTTTCCGTGAATTAATGGCATTGGCAGTCCCACAATACAATGTGCCCAGCCGATTTTATTTCAGCAGGCAAGCCGTCCCTGGTCTGCAAAAGCATGTTGAGGCAAAAATTAAACATGCGCTACTAAACGCCGTCAGTAGCAAGGTCCACCTGACCACCGATGCGTGGACCAGTACCCATGGCCAGGGACGATACCTTTCACTCACTGCCCATTGGGTGAATGTTGTGGAGCCGGGTACAGATCTTGCGAGTGGCGCTGTACGTGTTCTGCCAACTCCAAGGATTGCCGGAATCAAGTCTGTCCACATTGACTCCTCCTCCTACTCCAGTTCCTCAGAATCATCGCTGCAGGAGCCGTCACGGTCTACCTCCACATGGACCCGTGGACGCTTACCTGATGCGACCGATATGAGCACAGCCGTGGCCAAACGGCAACAGGCCGTTCTGAAATTAATTCCCATGGGGAATCGAAGCCACACAGCGCAGGAGGTCTGGAATGCCATCAAGCAGGAGAGCGACGTGTGGTTTTTGCCAGCGAATCTCCAGCCAGGTTTGGTAGTGTGTGACAATGGCCGAAATCTGGTGGCAGCTCTGGGCCTTGGCAACCTCACTCACATACCATGTCTGGCACATGTGCTCAACTTGGTCGTGCAGAGTTTTTTGAGGGACTATCCGGATCTTGATGCACTGCTGCACAAGGTCCGCCTAGAGTGCGCTCACTTGCGACGTTCCAGCATGGCCAGATCGCGCATTGCAGCTCTGCAACGCAGATTGCGCCTTCCTGAACATCGCATCATATGTGACGTATCCACCAGGTGGAATTCAACGTTACATATGTTGGAGCGGTTGTGTGAGCAGCAGCCAGCAGTTATGGAGTATCAGCTGCATCAGGCGCAATCAACACGCAATTTGCGCCGTCCACACTTCACCATTAATGAGTGGGCCACTATGAAGGACATGTGCCACGTTTTGCGTGCGTTTGATGAGTCAACGCGGATGGCGAGTGCAGATGATGCACTAGTCAGCCTGACTGTCCCCCTTATCTGCCTGCTTCAAAAAACACTGCAAGCAATAAGGGATGAGGTTTTGGAAGAGGTGGAGGATGAGGAGTCACAAATTCCATCACCTTCTGGAAAGTCAGCGCAACGTGGTTCCTCACAAAGGGCTGGGCAGGGCTCACTTTGTGAGGAGGATGAGGAGGAGGAGTCAATGGAGGAGGAAGACATCGCTCCAGAGGGAGGTACACAACGCTCTAGTCAGTATGTAGAGCGAGGGTGGGGTGATGCAGAGCAGGCAGAGATAACGCCTCTTGCAGAGGACAGCGTTTCTTTGCCAGTTGGGAGTCTGCAGCACATGGTTGATTTCATGCTGCAGTGCCTAAGAAACGACCGCCGCATCGCCCACATTCTCACGACGTCTGATTATTGGGTGTACACCCTCCTAGACCCTCGCTACCGGGACAACGTCAAAAGCCTCATCACACCGTTGAACCGGGAGCGTAAAATGCGGGAGTACCAAGACACACTGGTGCAATCCCTAATGTTCTACCTTACTGCCGAGAGCACTGCTGCTGCTACTGCTTTACAAAGCAGCTCTGTGCGTCGAGGCAGTGTAGAGAGCTCTGCAACAAGAGGGAGCACACGCAGTGCCTCTGCACAGGGAAAGACCAGTATGTTCAAAATGTGGCAAAGTTTTGTGGCAGCGCCACAAATGTCTACACCATCCGAGAGGGCTCCAGTCAGCGGGAGGCAACGTATCCGTCAGATGGTGACAGACTACTTGGCTTTGCCTCTCAGTGTACTCCCAGATGGCTCTTCCCCATTCAAGTTTTGGGTCTCTAAGCTGGATACATGGCCAGAGCTTAGCCAGTATGCATTGGAGGTGCTGGCTTGCCCTGCTGCCAGTGTATTATCGGAGCGCGTCTTTAGTGCTGCAGGTGGTGTACTAACAGACCGTCGCATGCGACTATCCTCCGATAATGTAGACCGGCTTACTTTTCTGAAAATGAACAAGGCATGGATCTCGCCAGAATTTGTCTGTCCGTTTTCAGATTAAATAACTGGTTCGCAACGTTATCCATGTCTCCTGTTATGTTCATCTTTCTACCACCTGAACTCTACTCCCTGGGCTCCAACACTGCCAGTTGCTGCTCAGAAGTGTCGTGTCCACAGAACAAAACACAAGCTCTACTGTTAGTGGGGTTCAGTAACGCCAGCTGTTCCCCTGCTGTGTCAACGGCAAGAAGTGTCCTGTTCCCGACACATGGACAGAAAAACACATGACCAACATGCTCCAAATAGGGAAGAGCCGTCACCCTGCTTGTTATGCTGAAAACATGAAATTGTGAAGTTTTGCAGGCCTAGAATGATAAATTTTTAAGAAAAATATGGACAAATAATAATTTGTCATCACAGCGCATATCTGCACATGTCTATTAGAAATGGTAACAAAAAATAAAACATAGTCTACTCTTCACATTTTTAAATTAATGCATAAAAGTACATTTCAGACTTATGAATTAATGCTTTTAAAGGAACTTTATCTGTACCTGTAAGATAATGCACTCAATGGATGTACGAATCATTACATCCTCATCATCATCATCACGAGTTTTATTTATGACAGACATTATAAAATACACATACTGATGCCAACTGTAACTTCAAACACCATATATGAAATGGCCAGCATGTTAACATGGTAATAATGTCCAATAATAAATTATTACATCTAGAAAGTGCATCATGCATACTGACAATAGGTACTTATACCTGCAAGTGCTGTTGAAACAACCACAAGAGATATAAATTAATACTGGTATATAGGTATCACAGTGCATAGTTACTCATGGACAATGTTGATGTAATACTGTATCTCAATTAAGTCAGCGTCAACCATTAGGCTTGTTAGTCTTGTACATTGTTAAAGAGGGAACGTAATTTTTTGGTTTGTCATAGGTGTAGTATTACACATTAAATTATTACTGCTGTATTTTTTTGGCGTCCCTAGTGCGCAATAACGCAGCCTAACCTCACATTTGATAGTCAGCTAATTGCCACACGCTACCCTACCCTACGCGTGACAGTAGGAAGGTAGTGTTGACGGATAAAGCTTTGCGCAAACAGACATTCTTTTACCCTCTTCAACACTCTACAAGCAAAAAATGCATGATTTCAGCCGCAGACTTTATTGACGTACAGTATAACATCGGCATTACCCATCAGAGGCTGTCCACTGTGTGATACAGACATAGAATATACCTTTGCTATCCGTAGCCTTTGTTTCACCTACACTTGCAGGCACACACTTAAATTGTGACAAACAATGCCTAATGTTTTTTTAAATGGTTATTTTTTATTGTACATTATTGTGTCATCAATCACATTGATGAGTCCATGCTGGACATGTCATACATGCTATAGAAAGTTACGATTTTATGAACTTAAATAATTAAATTGTCTGTGACTGTCACATAAAATTTGCGATGATGATGATGAGTGACTATTACAAAATCCATTGTCTTCACTATGTTATAGTTTAACATTGCGTTCCTTAAGCATTATTCATAAAAAAAAAATGTACTTTTATTCTTAAATTTACAACACTATATTTTGTTACCAATTTTTTGGGTGTTGTGTTGTTCCATTTATTTTTGGCATGTGCATATATGCGTTTATATTTGTATTTTCTTTATTTTTCCTTCTTGAAATTAGAAAACATGTGTATCTTTGTACCGTGTTAGCCAGTAGATAGAAAAATATTTAGACTTCAGAGTCAGCAGTGGTTCATACCTTTTTATGGATAACTGAAAAGATGGAAACAAATTGCAAGCTTTCAAGGCTACTCACGTCTCTTCATCAGGGAAAGACTAACTAAAAAAATTAAGCATCACATATTTCTATACACAACAGGACACAGGAATATTGCAATAGGTAAGACAAGTAAGTGACGTGTATCAGAACTGTCATTATCTCACAGGGATGAACATAAATATTCAAACAGTTCCTAGATAAGGATAGAAAGTTTGATTGCCCTCTCATTGGCGTATTTTTTGGGGTTTTCATGACCCTGGAAGGGCATAGACGCAGATTCCTTAATTGATATAGAATGACATAAATCCATGTGATCTATTCATTCCATCACTAACAGTGTCAAAGGTCATGATGAGCTTATATTCTGAAACCTTTGTACGTTTCTCATATTTGAAGTTATATTTTAATAACAGTAATTCCATATCCATGATGCTATGACCGGGCATACAAAAGTCTTTTGCCACAGCTAAATTCATTAATTTATCTGTGATTGTGTGGCGCTGATAATTCATCCTTGTTCTCCTTTTTGTTGCCGGTCTCCCCTCACTTGTCCCTCCCTCACTTGTCTTAGCTATTCCTGTGTCCTGTTGTGTGTAGAAATATGTGATTCTTCATTTTTGGCTTTACTCTTAGCCTGATGAAGACACCTGAGTAGTCTCGAAAGCTTTGAATTTGTTACCATATTTTCAGTTAGCCATTAAACGTTATCAACCACAGAGGACTGTCAAGTATAAATATTTTTCTATTCTTGTAATTGAAATTTATCATTTTATTGTTGTAGTAAAACTTCATTTATTCTTGTTTGAAGTACATACATTTGCAATGGCCACGTAACAAGGCAATAACTCAATATTTTATGCCTACACCCTCCTTGACCCTGGGCTCCAACACCGCCAGTTGTTGCTTGGAAGTGCTGTTAGCACAGTCTAACACTTGCTCCTGTGTTACTGTGGTTCAGTAATGTCAGCTGTTCCCCTGCTGTGTGAACGGCAAAAAGTCCTGCTGCCTCCACCATGTTCTGTTCTCATCCCTGGGTTACAACACCGCCAGTTGTTTCTCGAAGTGCTGTTAGCACAGTTAACACTTGCTCCTGTGTTACTGGGTTCAGTAATGTCAGCTGTTCCCCTGCTGTGTGAACGCAAAAAGTCCTGCTGCCTCCACCATGTTCTCTTCTCATCCCTGGGTTACAACACCGCCAGTTGTTTCTCGGAAGTGCTGTTAGCACAGTTAACACTTGCTCCCGTGTTACTGGGTTCAGTAATGTCAGCTGTTCCCCTGCTGTGTGAACGGCAAAAAGTCCTGCTGCCTCCACCATGTTCTGTTCTCATCCCTGGGTCCTGACACGCCATTTTCTGAATCTTCACTTCATTTCTTACTGTCAGTATTCATTCCCTGTGTGACGGCAAAGTCCTCTGCCCCACCTTTTTTCTCATCTGGTAACACCGCCTTTCCGGTGCTGTTCACAGTTACACTTGCTCCGTGTTATGGTTCATTCCTTCCCCTGCGTGGAACGGCAAATTCTGCTCCATCTCTTATCCCTGGTTACAACACCGCCATTTTTCTATCGTGCAATTACCTTTCTTTTACTCATAATCGTTCCCCTGCTTGAACGGCAAAATCCCTGCCTCCACCTTTCTTACCTGTCAACACCGCCATTGTTCTGGAGTGCGTTGCACATACACTTCCCGTGTTACGGGGTTCAGTAATGCGCTTTCCCTGCTTGTGAACGCAAAAAGTCCGCTGCTCACCATGTTCTTCTCATCCCTGGGTTCAACACGCCAGTTGTTTTCGGAATCTGTTACAAGTCCTTGCTCCGTGTTACTGGGGTTCTAATGCAGTGTCCTCTGTAACGGCAAATCCTCTGCCTCCCATGTTCTTCTCATCCTGGTTCAACACCGCAGTTTTCTCGAATGCGTAGCACAGTACACTCTCCGTTTACTGGGGTCGTAGACTGTCCCTGCGTGAACGCAAAAATCCTGCTGCCTCCACCATGTTCTTCTCATCCCGGTACAACACGCCATTGTTTCCGAATGCTGTTAACAGTACACTGCTCCGTTACTGGTTCATAATGCACTTTCCCCTGCGTGTGAACGCAAAAGTCCTGTGCTCACCGTCTTCCATCCTCAAACGCAGTGTTCAAGGCTGTAGCAAGTTAACACTGCTCCTGTTACTGGGTTAGTAATGTCAGCTTTCCCCGCTTGTACGGCAAAGTCCTGCTGCCTCCACCATTCTTTCCATTGGTTCAACACCCCTTGTTCTCGAGTGCTTAGCCATCAACTGTCCGTGTTTGGTTATAATGTCAGCTTTCCTCTTGTGAGAAAAACCTGTGCCTCCACCTGTTTTTCTATCCTGTTACAACACCGCCAGTTTTTTGATGTTACACGTTACCTTCTCCTTTCGGGTTCATAATTCAGCTGCCCTGCGTACGCAAAATCTTGCCTCACACTTTCCACTGGTCAACACCGCATTGTTTCTGAGGCTGTTACACAGTTACACTTGTCCGTGTTACTGGGTTCAGTAATGCAGCTGTTCCCCTGCTTTGAACGGAAATCCTGCTGTCACTGTCTTTTCATCCCTGGTTACACCCGCCATTTTCTCGATGCTTTAGCACAGTTACACTGCTCCGTGTTACTGGGTTCATAATTCACGTCCCTGCTGTGTACGCAAAAAGCCTGCTGCCTCCACATGTTCTGTTCTCATCCTGGTACAACCGCCATTGTTCTCGAAGTGCTGTAGCACAGTCTACACTTGCTCCGTTTACTGGTTCAGTAATGTCAGCTGTTCCCTCGGTGAACGCAAAAAGTCCTGCTGCTCACCATTCTTTCCATCCTGGGTTAAACACCGCATTGTTTTCGAAGTGCTGTAGCACAGTTACACTGCTCGTGTACTGGGTTCAGTAATGTCAGCTGTTCCCCTGCGTTGAACGCAAAAAGTCCTCTGCCTCCACCTGTTCTTCCATCCCTGGTTACAACACCGCCATTGTTTCTCGGAATGCTGTAGCACAGTTACACTTGCTCCTGTTTACTGGGGTTCAGTAATGTCAGCTGTTCCCTGCTGTGTGAACGCAAAGTCCTGCTGCCTCCACCTGTTCTTTCTCATCCTCCCCAGTGTCAAGTTGTAGCAATAATGCTTGGTTCATATTCTCCTGTTGAGCAAAAGTCTGCCCCATTTCGTTTCCTGTAACCCTTGTCCGATGCTTGCTGTCCTGTCCTGTAGCTATTGCTTTCTCGTGACGCAAATGTCTATTCGTTCCATACTTACAACACCGCGTTTTCATCTGTAGAATTACATTTGTGTTACTTATTTTTCTTGGTACGCAAATTGCTCCTCTCCTGGTCACACCGCCATCTGAGCGTTACATACATTCCTGTTTTGGGGTCATATGCAGTTTCCTGCTGTACGCAAAGTCTGCTGCCACCTGTCTCTCACTGTACACACGCATTTCCGAATGTGTTACACAGTACACTGCTCCTTTGGTTCATAATGTACTGTCCCTGTGTGAACGCAAAGTTGCTGCTCAATTCTGTCTCATCTGGGTAACCGCATTTTCCGAAGTGCTGTACACAGTAACTTGCTCGTTACTGGTTCATATTCTGTCCTGCGTGTGAACGCAAAAATCTCTGCTCACCGTTTGTTTCATCTGGTACAACACCGCAGTTGTTTTCGAGTGCGTTAGCACATACTTCCGTGTTACTGGTCGTAATGTATTTCCTGTTGGAACCAAGTCTGTGCCCACTGTTTTCCGGGTTACAACACGCGTTTCGAGGGTTACAGTACTTGTCGTGTTGGTTCATATGTCAGCTGTTCTGCTTGTGAACGGCAAAAGTCTGCTCCTCACTGTCTTCTATCGGGTAACCGCCAGTTGTTTGATGGTAAGTACACTTGCCTGTACTGGTTCAGTATCAGTTCCTGGGGAACGCAAGTCCTGCTCCTCCACCAGTTTGTTCTCATCCCTGGGTTACAACACCGCCAGTTGTTTCTCGGAAGTGCTGTTAGCACAGTCTACACTTGCTCCTGTGTTACTGGGGTTCAGTAATGTCAGCTGTTCCCCTGCTGTGTGAACGGCAAAAAGTCCTGCTGCCTCCACCATGTTCTGTTCTCATCCCTGGGTTACAACACCGCCAGTTGTTTCTCGGAAGTGCTGTTAGCACAGTCTACACTTGCTCCTGTGTTACTGGGGTTCAGTAATGTCAGCTGTTCCCCTGCTGTGTGAACGGCAAAAAGTCCTGCTGCCTCCACCATGTTCTGTTCTCATCCCTGGGTTACAACACCGCCAGTTGTTTCTCGGAAGTGCTGTTAGCACAGTTAACACTTGCTCCTGTGTTACTGGGGTTCAGTAATGTCAGCTGTTCCCCTGCTGTGTGAACGGCAAAAAGTCCTGCTGCCTCCACCATGTTCTCTTCTCATCCCTGGGTTACAACACCGCCAGTTGTTTCTCGGAAGTGCTGTTAGCACAGTCTACACTTGCTCCTGTGTTACTGGGGTTCAGTAATGTCAGCTGTTCCCCTGCTGTGTGAACGGCAAAAAGTCCTGCTGCCTCCACCATGTTCTGTTCTCATCCCTGGGTTACAACACCGCCAGTTGTTTCTCTCGGAAGTGCTGTTAGCACAGTTAACACTTGCTCCTGTGTTACTGGGGTTCAGTAATGTCAGCTGTTCCCCTGCTGTGTGAACGGCAAATAGTCCTGCTGCCTCCACCCTGTTCTCTTCTCATCCCTGGGTTACAACACCGCCAGTTGTTTCTCGGAAGTGCTGTTAGCACAGTTAACACTTGCTCCCGTGTTACTGGGGTTCAGTAATGTCAGCTGTTCCCCTGCTGTGTGAACGGCAAAAAGTCCTGCTGCCTCCACCATGTTCTGTTCTCATCCCTGGGTTACAACACCGCCAGTTGTTTCTCGGAAGTGCTGTTAGCACAGTTAACACTTGCTCCTGTGTTACTGGGGTTCAGTAATGTCAGCTGTTCCCCTGCTGTGTGAACGGCAAATAGTCCTGCTGCCTCCACCCTGTTCTCTTCTCATCCCTGGGTTACAACACCGCCAGTTGTTTTCTCGGAAGTGCTGTTAGCACAGTTAACACTTGCTCCCGTGTTACTGGGGTTCAGTAATGTCAGCTGTTCCCCTGCTGTGTGAACGGCAAATAGTCCTGCTGCCTCCACCCTGTTCTCTTCTCATCCCTGGTTACAACACCGCCAGTTGTTTCTCGGAAGTGCTGTTAGCACAGTCTACACTTGCTCCTGTGTTACTGGGGTTCAGTAATGTCAGCTGTTCCCCTGCTGTGTGAACAGCAAACAGTCCTGCTGCCTCAACTTTAATTTCCATGGGTACCTTCTGCTACCCATCCGGGTTCCAGTACCGTCAGCTGGTTCTCCGCAGTGCCTTTGGCGTAGGTGCCTCCATGTCGGTATCCGAGTTCCAGCAACGTCTGCTGGTCCTTGGTAGTGCTTTGGAGCACAGGTACCTCCTGCTTAGTAACCGTGTCCCAGTAACGTCAGCTGGTCCTCGGTTGTGCCATTGGCTCTTTTCCTTCTGCTGACCCTCCGGGTTCCAGCACAGTCAGCTGGTCCTCGTTACTTTCATTGGCTCTTGTACCTTCTGCTACTCATCCGGGTTCCAGTACCGTCAGCTGGTTCTCCGCAGTGCCTTTGGCCTAGGTGCCTCCATGTCGGTATCCGAGTTCCAGCAACGTCTGCTGGTCCTTGGTAGTGCTTTGGAGCACAGGTACCTCCTGCTTAGTAACCGTGTCCCAGTAACGTCAGCTGGTCCTCGGTTGTGCCATTGGCTCTTTTCCTTCTGCTGACCCTCCGGGTTCCAGCACAGTCAGCTGGTCCTCGTTACTTTCATTGGCTCTTGTACCTTCTGCTACTCATCCGGGTTCCAGTACCGTCAGCTGGTTCTCCGCAGTGCCTTTGGCGTAGGTGCCTCCATGTCGGTATCCGAGTTCCAGCAACGTCTGCTGGTCCTTGGTAGTGCTTTGGAGCACAGGTACCTCCTGCTTAGTAACCGTGTCCCAGTAACGTCAGCTGGTCCTGGGTTGTGCCATTGGCTCTTTTCCTTCTGCTGACCCTCCGGGTTCCAGCACAGTCAGCTGGTCCTCGTTACTTCCATTGGCTTTTGTACCATCACCAACAGGACAAAGAAGGTTAAGACAAACTACAAGATACAGAACAAGAGACAGAAGAACAATAAGCAGAAGATCAAAAAGCAGAAGAACATTAAGTATAAGACCAAAATGAAGAGCAAAATATATGCTCTAAATTCTAAGCAGAAGAAGACTAAGCAGTGTATGGGGGTGAGTCCGTTCCTCCTCGTGGTGCCCCTGGAAAATGCCTGATGCTGCTGCAGGCTAAACTGAACGCGGACAAATACTGTTGTAATTAAAATCTTTCGTGACAGCAAGAACGGAAGGATGAAAATTCAGAGTTTTACAGATTACAAGTACAGGAATGTCTGTCACAAATAAGAATATGATGAAAAGGATGAATAGGAAGAAGATGAAGAAGTAGAATATGAAGAATAATAACTGTTTAATAAGAACAATATAAGTAATGTTAACAAAAAGATGAATAGCAAGAAGTTTTAGAAGATTAATAAGGTGAAGATGAAGAATAATTTGATGAGAAAGATGATGCTGCTGAAAATTATGAAGGAGAAAGTGTGTGAAAAGTTAAAAAGGTGAAGACCATGGAAGTTGTGAAACAGACATATTTGACAAAATAGAAAAAAGGTTAACAACATTGTCAATTTGTTCGTCAATCCGAACGTATTTCCTAAAAAAAAATAAATAATGCTATTCCATTGGATTGGGTCAAACATCTATGCCTTTAATGTCTCCTCAACCTCCCCCAATACATTCTACATTACTCTTTCTTGTTTTCCTTCATGTACAATTAACCAACAAGGCAAGAATGGGTTTTTTTTAATTTCGATATTTTGTTCCCATAGACTTACATGGGACTTCCGGTATCGGTATCGGGTATCGCCGATATTTTAGTGATATCGGCGATACCATTACGATTCCGATACTTTAGGATATCGGAAAGTATCGCTCAACTCTAGCAGCAACCCTAAGTATTCCATCAAAAAACGCATCAAAAACGCATCGTGTGCACATACCCTAATGATGCCATGTTGGGGCACTGACTGAGAGTGGCTGAGGCTGGCATAGGTGTCCTGCAATCATACATGGCATCTTTATGGCGCTATAGGTAGAGATGTCACTCCGTGTTGTCGGAGGGAGCGTCACTAAATTAATTCTTAATCTATATTCTGACTATTGGGATTCTTGCATTGTCCCTTATTCGGGGCAGATTGGGAGGAAAGAGCTTGTTTCAAAGAGCTGGTGGCGGCAGTGCGGGATAGTAAGAGAACACCTGTGGTCTACATCTGACACGGCCGCAGCCAGAAAGACTCTGCATGTTATACAGCACAAACACAATACACTTTCCCCACATGTCAATGTAACCCAAGGCCAGATTAGCTGGAGGCGTCATTATTTACAGCCGCGCTGGAGACGGATTCATCCGCTGCCGAAATATCTTTCATTATGTATTCTGCAGATAAGCGCTAAGTAATGGCTGCCGTAATGCCACAATTACTGAGTGTCCAACATGTCACCCATCCAGGAAGAAGGAGCGCAGATTATCTCAGGAACCAAAGTCTATATTACTATTAAAAGGGAACTCGCACCGAAAAAGAATCTTAACTTACAGGCAACAGGAGCAGTATAATAGTAGTTATATTCATGTACATAGGGGCAGTATTATAGTAGTTATATTCATGTACATAGGGGCAGTATTATAGTAGTTATATTCATGTACATAGGGGCAGTATTATAGTAGTTATATTCTTGTACATAGGGGCAATATTATAGTAGTTATATTCTTGTACATAGGAGCAGTATTATAGTAGTTATATTCTTCTACATAGGAGCAGTATTATAGTAGTTATATTCTTCTACATAGGAGCAGTATTATAGTAGTTATATTCTTGTACATGGGAGCAGTATTATAGTAGTTATATTCTTGTACATAGCAGCAGAATTATAGTAGTTATATTCTTGTACATAGGGGACAGTATTATAGTAGTTATATTCTTGAACATAGGGGGCAGTATTATAGTAGTTATATTCTTGTACATAGGGGACAGTATTATAGTAGTTATATTCATGTACATAGGGGACAGTATTATAGTAGTTATATTCATGTACATAGTGAGCAGTATTATAGTAGTTATATTCATGTACATAGGGAGCAGTATTATAGTAGTTATATTCTTGTACATAGGAGCAGTATTATAGTAGATATATTCTTGTACATAGGAAGCAGTATTATAGTAGTTATATTCTTGTACATAGGGCAGTATTATAGTAGTTATATTCATGTACATAGGGAGCAGTATTATAGTAGTTATATTCTTGTACATAGAGGACAGTATTATAGTATATTCTTCTACAGTCATGGGCAAAAGTTTTGAGAATGACACAAATATTATATTTTCACATGATCTGCTGCCCTCTGGTTTTTATGTGTGTGTTTGACAGATGTTTTTTATCACAGACAGAAATAGAATATAATTTATTCTTTAACTACATAAATAGCAAGAAACTAAAAAATGATAGTGTTGGTCCCCTTAAAAATAGTCTGGGTGAAATGGTGGATGAGGATGAGGAAAAAGCCAATATGCTAAATGACTTTTTTTCAACTGTATTTACACAAGAAAATCCCATGACAGATAACATGATCAGTAATAAAAAAATTTCTCCATTAAATGTCACCTGCTTAACCCAGCAGGAAGTACGGCGGCGTCTAAAAATCACTAAAATTGACAAATCCCCGGGCCCGGATGGGATACACCCCCGAGTACTGCAGGAATTAAGTACAGTTATAGATAGACCATTATTTTTAATCTTTAAAGATTCAATAATAACTGGGTCTGTACCACAGGACTGGCATATAGCAAATGTGGTGCCAATATTCAAAAAGGGGGCAAAAACTGAACCTGGAAATTATAGGCCAGTGAGCTTAACATCTACTGTGGGTAAAATCCTGGAGGGTTTTTTAAGGGATACTATATTGGAGTATCTGAGGCTGAATAACCTCATGACACAGTATCAGCATGGGTTTACGAGGGACCGTTCTTGTCAGACTAATCTGATAAGCTTTTATGAAGGGGTAAGTTCAGGACTGGACCAAGGGAATGCAGTGGACATGGTGTACATGGGCTTCTCAAAAGCTTTTGATACAGTGCCACACAAAAGGTTGATACATAAAATGAGAACAATGGGGATAGGGGAAAATTTGTGTAAATGGGTTAAGAACTGGCTCATGGATAGAAAACAGAGGGTGGTTATTAATGGAGCACACTCGGACTGGGTCACAGTTAACAGTGGGGTACCACAGGGGTCAGTATTGGGGCCGCTTCTCTTTAACATATTTATTAATGACCTTGTAGGGGGCATACAGAGTAGTATTTCAATATTTGCAGATGACACTAAACTCTGCAGGGTAATAAATACAGAGGAGGATAATTTTATATTACAGGAGGATTTATGTAAACTAGAAGCTTGGGCTGATAAATGGCAAATGAGCTTTAATGGGGATAAATGTAAGGTCATGCACTTGGGTAGAACAAATAAGATGTATAATTATGTGCTTAATTGTAAAACACTGGGCAAAACTGTCACTGAAAAAGACCTGGGTGTATGGGTGGACGACAAACTCACATTTAGTGGCCAATGTCAGGCAGCTGCTGCCAAGGCAAATAAAATAATGGGATGCATTAAAAGAGGCATAGATGCTCATGAGGAGAACATAATTTTACCTCTATACAAGTCACTGGTGCGACCACACTTAGAATACTGTGTGCAGTTCTGGTCTCCGGTGTATAAGAAAGACATAGCTGAACTGGAGCGGGTGCAGAGAAGAGCGACCAAGGTTATTAGAGAACTGGGGGGTCTGCAATACCAAGACAGGTTATTACACTTAGGGTTATTTAGTTTGGAAAAAGGCTTAGGGGTGATCTTATTACAATGTATAAATATATGAGGGGACAGTACAAAGACCTTTCTAATGATCTTTTTACTCTTAGACCTGTGACGGGGACAAGGGGGCATCCTCTACGTCTGGAGGAAAGAAGGTTTAGCCATAATCACAGACGCAGATTCTTTACTGTGAGAGCAGTGAGACTATGGAACTCTCTGCCGTCTAATGTTGTAATGAGTGATTCCTTACTAAAATTTAAGAAGGGACTGGACGCCTTTCTTGAAAAGTATAATATTACAGGCTATATTCACTAGTTTCCTAGATACTGCGTTGATCCAGGGAGCTAGTCTGATTGCCGTATGTGGAGTCGGGAAGGAATTCTTTTCCCCAATGTGAAGCTTACTGTTTGCCACTTGGGTTTTTTTTGCCTTCCCCTGGATCAGCATGTTAGGGCAGGTTAGGATAGGATATGGGTTGAACTAGATGGACTTAAAGTCTTCCTTCAACCTTAATAACTATGTTACTATGTTACTATGTTACTATAATTGCAAACATATGAGTTACAAAAGCTTATATTGACAGTTAGAATGAGTTAATGCAGCAAGTCAATATTTGCAGTGTTGACCCTTCTTCTTCAGGACCTCTGCAATTCTCCTTGGCATACTCTCAATCAACTTCTGGACCAAATCCTGACTGATAGCAGTCCAATCTTGCACAATCAATGCTTTCATTTTGTCAGAATTTTTAGGTTTTTGTTTGTCCACCCGTCTCTTGATGATTGACCACAAGTTCTCAATGGGATTAAGATCTGGGGAGTTTCCAGGCCATGGACTCAAAATCTCTATGTTTTGTTCCCTGAGCCATTTAGTTATTACCTTTGCTTTATGGCAAGGTGCTCCATCATGCTGGAAAAGGCATTGTTGATCGCCAAACTGCTCTTGGAGGGTTGGGAGAAGTTGCTCTTGGAGGACATTCTGGTACCATTCTTTATTCATGGCTGTGTTTTTAGGCAAGACTGTGAGAGAGCCGATTCCCTTGGCTGAGAAGCAACCCCACACATGAATGGTTTCAGGATGCTTAACAGTTGGCATGAGACAAGACTGGTGGTAGCGCTCACCTTGTCTTCTCCAAATGAGGCGTTTTCCTGATGTCCCAAACAATCAAAAAGGGGATTCATCAGAGAAAATAACTTTACCACTTTACCCCAGTCCTCAGCAGTCCACTGCCTGTACCTTTTGCAGAATATCAGTCTGTCCATGATGTTTTTTCTGGAGAGAAGTGGCTTCTTTGCTGCCCTCCTTGAGACCAGGCCTTGCTCCAAGAGTCTCCGCCTCACAGTGCGTGCAGATGCACTCACACCTGCCTGCTGCCATTCCTGAGCAAGCTCTGCACTGCTGGTAGCCCGATCCCGCAGCTGAAACACTTTTAAGAGACGGTCCTGGCGCTTGCTGGTCTTTCTTGGGCGCCCTGAAGCCTTTTTGGCAACAATGGAACCTCTCTCCTTGAAGTTCTTGATGATGCGATAGATTGTTGACTGAGGTGCAATCTTTCTAGCTGCAATACTCTTCCCTGTTAGGCCATTTTTGTGCATTGCAATGATGACTGCACGTGTTTCTTTAGAGATAACCATGGTTAACAGAAGAGAAACAATGATGCCAAGCACCAGCCTCCTTTTAAAGTGTCCAGTGGTGTCATTCTTACTTAATCATGACAGATTGATCTCCAGACATGTCCTCATCAACACCCACACCTGTGTTATTGGAGCAATCACTGAAAAGAGGTTAGCTGGTCCTTTTAAGTCAGGGCTGCAATGATGTTGAAATGTGTTTTGGGGGATAAAGTTAATTTTCTAGGCAAATATTGACTTTGCAAGTAATTGCTGTTAAGCTGATCACTCTTTGTAACATTCTGGAGTATATGCAAATTGCCATTAGAAAAAGTGAAGCAGTAGACTTTGTAAAAATTAATATTTGTGTCATTCTCAAAACTTTTGGCCATGACTGTACACAGGGAGCAGTATTATAGTAGTTATATTCTTGTACATAGAGGACAGTATTATAGTATATTCTTCTACATAGGGGCAGTATTATAGTAGTTATATTCTTGTACATGGGGGCGGTATTATAGTAGTTATATTCTTGTACATAGAGGACAGTATTATAGTATATTCTTCTACATAGGGGCAGTATTATAGTAGTTATATTCTTGTACATAGAAGCAGTATTATAGTAGTTATATTCTTGTACATAGGGGGCAGTATTATAGTAGTTATATTCTTGTACATAGGGGCAGTATTATAGTAGTTATATTCTTGTACATAGGGACAGTATTATAGTAGTTATATTCTTGTACATAGGGGGCAGTATTATAGTAGTTATATTCTTGTACATGGAGGCAGTATTATAGTAGTTATATATTCTTGTACATAGGGACAGTATTATAGTAGTTATATTCTTGTACATAGGGGGCAGTATTATAGTAGTTATATTCTTGTACATGGAGGCAGTATTATAGTAGTTATATTCTTGTACATAGGGGGCAGTATTGTATTAGTTGTATTCTTGCACAGAGGGGCAGCAGGATGTGGACTCCCTTTCTTTGAGCTGAACATTACATTTCTATAGCTTCACATTTGCTGGAGATCCATATTAAGGACCTGGTCCTGCTTGTCCTTTGATTACATTGACATCGCTTTGACACATGGCAACTAGAGTTTAGGACCATCCCGATTTGGGTGCACCTTGACGCTGGTGGGATGACTTTTACGCTTATATATCGGTGTTTACTGGGTACCTATGTTATTTATATGCATTATTACTTTTACTTAGCTGCACACAGCCAGGTATACGGTATGTTCCTTTTTTTTCGGTTTTCTGTATAATTCGGGGTGACCCATCCTTAGCCGTGTCTCGCTGCCACTCCGATAACATTTCTCATCTGATAGTGAATTGATCGTTACATATAATTACATGTTTCTTGCTTCGTTCTCAGTATAAAACACTTGCTCCAGTCAATAAGAAATGTCCAGAAAGCCGAGGTCAAGGTGAAGCTATTACTGCTCAGTGACATTTGTGGTGATGGACACTTCATTAACTCCTCTGATCACAGGGGCTCGTTTCTCCCACGACCTGCAACCTCATAATTAATCTTTAGGTTCGCTGCGTGATTGATCGGGCTGTTGTACTAATTTTAAGAATATTCCCCAATGGGGAGTTTGGGGGCCGGCAGATCCTCAAAGTAGGGCGCGTGCATAATTCAGTGCTATTTGGTGAAAAAAAGGCTATAAAAATAAATATTATTATGCCAGGCCGCACCTTTTCAGATTTTTCACCATTTTACTTTGTGCTCATGCAAAAATCTAAAGGGAGTTGGACAGGAGTAGAAAAAAAATAGGTTGTGTCTTTCAAATACAGCGCCACCTCTGTCCACAGGCTGTGTGTGGTACTGCAGCTCAGCAATATTCACAGTAAGGAGTAGAGCTGCAGTACCAGGTGCGACCTGTGGGCAGGTGGAGCACTGTAACGGTTTAATAAATGAGAATATAAAGACTAAGGCCCTAATTCATCAAAGCTGGCTTTCTGCATGTGACTGTTGATGAAGGCTGCGCTGGTGTGTCGTGACGTGGGAGAGCCCCTCTCTTATAAACTCCTGCAATCCTGGCAAAATTACTCTAGGCATCCTCACCAATGACTTATGTCGACCCCTGAAGAACTGAGACCCGAGCAGTTCGGACCCGCGGCACGGTCTCGCCAATGGTCAGAACTGTGCACCCTCCATTTGTGCTATGTGAGGCTTCTTTGTCTCTGCCGAATTGGAGGAGCACAGGGGAACAAAATCTGGCTGGATATAGCAATCAAAACTGTATAGGAAAGGGCTTGGAAGTGCTGAACTCCTCACCTAAGAGACCGGCCATCTCTGATAGACTGCAGCGGTGGCCGGCACCTTTGGAAGCGAGTAATAAACTACCGTATATGATGAAAAATCCCTCTGTTCTTGAGAGTGCAGTGGATTTTTCCTAAGAAGTAAATTGCAAAGTTGCTTGTTGTTACCAGAACTTTTCAGTTTTACCCATTTCAGAAGTTCAGGTAGCTCCTTTAAGGCTTTTAAGTGCATGGTCATTGTGAACTGGGACCGATTATAAGTGGATTATTGCTGTATGTATATTGACAGGAGACTGATGTTATTGCACCATATACACGTGCACAATGCTGTTCTGATGTTAGTAATGGCCGGAGCAGAGCCTCCCTCCCTCAAGAAAGAGGCGTGGGCGGAGGCCGGCATGACGGGGGTTTGGAGGGGTTTTAAAATGAGGGAGGAACATTTAAATGAGAGGGGGTGGTGGGGGGTTTATAAGGCAGAGATGGGGTGGTTCCAGGGTCAGTTCCTGTCTTGCCCCATCAGTAGTACACCTTACCATGTCGGTGAATGCGGCGATCGAACGCCTCAGGTCTGCGGCCTCGTCGCAGCCCCCTGGATGGCTGGAGGCGCAGGTGGCGATTCTTGTTCAGGGAGCGGCTGGTCCGTCGTCTGGGGCAGCGCAACGGGAGAGGCGTCCAAGAAGGGTGAGGCCTCCTGAACGACTTTCGCCGGACCAGGCTCCTCGGGCCTCGCGTCGGCGCAGGAGCCCCTCACGGGCCCCTCCAGTCCGGGCGCTGCGAGGAGCTCGCGCTAGCAGGCCTCGGCCTGGGAGGAATCCGACAGGCCGGCGAGGCCCTGCGGCGGTAACCTCTCCTCCGGCGCGTGCAAGTCAGGGGGCGGAGCCGTTACGCGCCGGGCGTCAAGCGAGAGCTGCGTCATCGGGAGGTCGCAGTGGCGAGCGATCTGCTGTGCGGCTTGCTTCAGATAGCAGCGCGGGTGCGTCGGGGTTGGAGCCTCCAAGTGCCGGGCGTCGTGGGAGAGCTGCGTCCTCGGGAGGTCGCAGTGGCGAAGTACTTGCTGTGCGGCCTGCTTCTGATCGCATCGCGGGTGCGTCGGCGTTGGAGCCGTTACACGCCGGGCGTCGTGGGAGAATTGCGTCTTCGGGAGGTCGCAGTGGCGAGGGACTTGCTGTGCGGCCTGCCTCAAGCAGCATTGGAGATGCGTCGTCGTTGGAGCCGCTAAGCGCTGGGCGTTTTTTGAGAGCTGCGTCCGCGGGGGGTCGCAGTTGTGATCAGCTTGCAATGCGACCTGCCTCAGATAGCTACGCAGGTGCGTTGGCGGATTATGGGTTGGCCGGCTTAGCAGATCAGCAATTGTCCCCCCTTGGTAGCAGCGGGGTTCCAGGTTCGTCGGGGGGTCGCAGCGGCAGTGTTTCTGCACTGCGGCCTGCCTCTGTGGATGGCTCCAGACTTTCGGCGACCGTGGCATCGGTCGGCACTACTGGACAGCAGATGTTACCCCCATAGTCGGTGGGTTTCCTGAGAGATCGTGGGGCCGTTGCTATGGGGTGAACGTTGGCGGCCTGCCTTCGCTGCTGCTGCTGAATCATCGTTGGGTGCTACTGAGACCCAGTCGTCACTGTCATTTCAGGATCAGCGGGCTGGATCCCCAATGGGGTTTAGGCCTTTCGCTTCTGGAAGTCACGAAGGGGTTTCGGGACGTCAGGACCAAAACAGCGGAGTTGTGGTGTCAGATC
This sequence comes from Oophaga sylvatica, assembly GCA_033576555.1. Taxonomy (NCBI): domain Eukaryota; kingdom Metazoa; phylum Chordata; class Amphibia; order Anura; family Dendrobatidae; genus Oophaga; species Oophaga sylvatica. The sequence goes on from JARQOD010000003.1 coordinate 385,485,452, forward strand.
GAGGCAGTGGGGATACATCTTTGGAGCCAGGTTATCCGGCTGGAGGGCTCACAGCACCCTCGCAGCCCGGTGAGTATAATTCTGTGTCAGGTGTCAGTCAGTCATTTGTGTCTTCTTCACCGTTTGGGGTGGTCCGGTCGGGAGTTGGTAATAGTGTTGGGGGTGCCGAGGTAGCCGGGGTTACGGACATGCTGGTCGATGTGCGGAATTTGCTGTCACGTTTAGAGAAGGGTTTGGGTTCTCCGTCTCCGGTGACGGCGTGGGTTGGGTCGCAGGTTGGGGGGCTGGTGGTTGCGAGCGGGTCGGAACAGGAAGGGCATAGTGACGAACCTGTGTCTGTATCGGTGCAGACAGAGAAGGAAAAAGAATGTCGGGTGCGCTTAGATGATAGGGCTCACGGGGAGGTATATGTTTGTTTTGAGGGCCCATTGGGAGCGCATTTGAAGAAGGAGGTAAAGGAGCGTATTTGGAAGGATGAGTATGTTGAAATATTCTCTTTGTTGCCTTTGGAGAAGTTTAATTTGGACAAAAGTAAGAAAGAGGATAGTAAGAAGGAAGATGAGGAGAAACGGAGGTGACGATTAATTCCTCAGACGTTTGTGAGCTGGCAACAAGCTTTTGCCATTTTGGCAAGTGTTATTGGGGAAAAAGCTCCTGACAACTGTTCGGCTTTGTTTGTTATTTCGATGCTATAGGGGAGGCATATAGAGTGTACGGGGGGCAGGCTTGGCTGCGGTATGACGAGCAGTTTAGGCAAAGGAAGGCTGTGCGTCCGGCTATTCGTTGGGATCAGAAGGACATTGGTCTGTGGATGCGAGTCATAGCACAGAATAAGTTTGGGCATTCCTTTCTCAGGGGAACTGGGGGCGCCGGCCAGAGTGGAAATACCGCTGGGGCAGCGGGAGGAAGTGGTCAAGGGCAATCAAGTGGAAACAAATTTGGGGTATGCTGGCAGTTTAATGACGGCCAGTGTAAGTTTGGGGCGGGGTGTAAATTTAAATATGTCTGCTCCCATTGCAACGGCACCTCTCATGGAGCGGCTAAGTGTTTTAAAAAAGGGAAGCAAAAATCTGGGGGTGGTAATTCCCAGGGGAGAGACTCTGGTGAGTCTGGAAAGGATGGTCCCTTATCTAAATAGATACGGCGACAGGGAGAAGGCGGCGTTGTTGTTTAATGGTTTTAAGGATGGTTTTGTCATCCCACATCCTCCGTTTGTTATCCCGCGGGTACTTAGGAATTTGCGTTCGGCTTTATTGCATAAGGAGGTGGTGGGGGAAAAATTGGCAAAAGAAGTTTCGTTGGGTCGTATGGCGGGCCCTTTCTCGTTGCCACCTTTTTCGGATTTAGTGGTTTCCCCGTTGGGAGTTGTTCCAAAGAAGGAGCCAAACAAGTTTCGGCTTATTCAGCATCTTTCTTACCCACGGGGGAGGTCGGTGAACGATGGCATCGATCCGGAAATTTGTTCGGTCATTTATTCCTCTTTTGACGAGGCTGCGCGGTGGGTGAGGAAGTGCGGTCGAGGCTAAGACCGACATCGAATCTGCTTTTAGACTTTTGCCCGGTTCATCCTGATAGTTTGAAGCTGTTGGGTTGTTTTTGGGAGGGGGGGTTCTTTGTTGACAGGTGTTTGCCGATGGGCTGTTCTTTATCATGCGCTTATTTTGAAGCTTTTAGTTCCTTTCTAGAGTGGGTGGTGCGTGAGGTGTCCGGTTGTGAATCGGTTATTCATTACTTGGATGATTTCCTGTGTGTGGGCCTGGCAAATTCTTTACGCTGTCATGGGATTTTGAAAACTGTTGAGTGGGTGGATGAGCAATTTGGGGTTCCTTTGGCGCCAGGTAAGACTGAGGGCCCTTCTTCTTGTTTGTGTTTTCTCGGGATAGTCATTGACACGGTGGCATGGGAGTTCCGATTGCCCGAGGAAAAGTTGTTGGCTTTGCGGGCGGACGTGGGTAGAGCGCGCCGTTTGAAGAAGTTGTCGTTGCGGGATTTGCAGTCGTTGCTAGGGAAGTTGAATTTTGCATGTCGAGTGATGCCGATGGGGCGAGTTTTTTCACGTAGGCTGGCCCTCATCACTTCATACGGTTGTCGGGGGAGCTAAAGGGGGACTTGGCTGTTTGGGATTCGTTCCTAGAGGGGTATAACGGACGCTCATTGGTCATGGCTGAGGTGTTGGGAATGATGTGTTGGAGTTGTTTACGGATGCGGCCGGCGGGGTTGGTTTTGGAGCCTATTTCAGGGGACAGTGGTGTGCGCCTCGCTGGCCTGCGGAGTGGGTGTCTGAGGGCTTGGTTCGCAACATAACATTGTTGGAAATTTTTCCGATTCTTGTGGCAGTGCATTTATGGGGGAAGGAGTTTCGGGATCGCAGGGTGCGGTTCAATTGTGACAACATGGGAGTTGTTTGCGCGATTAATGGGCTTACTGCGTCCTCTCCTCCCGTCGTGCGAGTTTTGCAAAGATTGGTCTTGTTATGTTTGGCATTGAATGCGCACGTGACGCCAACGCACGTTCCGGGTGTGAAGAATGATATAGCTGATTCTCTTTCTCATTTACAGTGGGATCGTTTTCGCTCATTGGCCCCGGAAGCGGAGTGCGAAGGTCTAGCCTGCTCGGAGGAGTTGTGGAAGGTGGTTTACGGTCTGCAGAGTCATTGATTAAGGCGTCGTTGGCTCCAAAAACTTGGGCGGCTTATCAGGCAGTGTGGTGTAACTGGGAAGAGTTTTTAATGTCAATTACAGTAGTGGGGGATGGGGTGGATCAACAAAGGGCCTTGTTGGCTTGGTTGGGGCAGGGAGCGAGGGAAGGATGGTCTTGTGCTAAAGTATCGCGGGTTTTAGCAGCATTATCTTTTGGTTTTCGTTTGCGGGGGATTAGGGATGTGTCAAAGACCTTTTTGGTGCAGCAGGCGGCAAAGGGTTTTCGTCGAAATAAAGGGCTGGGTGATACGAGGCGCCCGGTATCCTTTGCTCTGTTAGAGCAGTTGGGTTTTATTTTGGATTCTATGTGTTCTTCTCCTTTTGAAGTTTTGTTATTCCGTTTGGCTTTTTCGTTGGCATTTTTTGGGGCTTTGCGGGTGGGTGAGCTGGTTTCGGGTAATAAACAGGCGGTAGGCGGTTTGTTGGCAAAAGACGTGCTATTAACGGCAGGTGGAGTTGAGTTTTGGCTGCGTAGATCCAAGACAGATCAAGAGGGGAGGGGCCGTCGGGTAGTGTTGGGCAGTGTACCGGGGTATTCGATGTGTCCGGTGTTATGCTTGCAGCGCTTTTGGGAGTTGGGCCCCAGATTGGGGGGCTCATTGTCGTGCCATGCTGATGGCGGTAGCCTGTCTAGGTATCAGTTCAACGCCATTTTCAAAAGGTCCATTCGAGCGTTAGGTCTGGATGATTCTCGTTTTGGAACTCATTCTTTCCGTATTGGGGCGGCAACTGAGGCGGCAGGTAGGGGTTTGGGTGCGGCATCAATACAACGTATTGGGCGTTGGAAGTCTAATCGATTTAGGAGTTATATTAGGCCTTGACTCTCGAGGTGGGGCAGTTGGTTTGTTCTGAAGGCCGTCGTGGGATGATTGGAGTTGTTTTTAAGGGTGTTCTTTTGGTATGTTTAGTATTGTTTTCTCGTTTCTGGTGCCCCTCCCCTGCTGATTTGGATTTTTGGTCACTCCTTCGTCCACTGGGGAGCGTTGAGAGCCGATATCAGGACGGATGGTCGGCAGCTGGGATTTCCCCGGTCTATGGTGGTGGTGCGATGGCTCGGTTTTCGAGGAATGCACTGGAGGAGGGTGTTGCCCGAAATTCATGTGTGCACTCGCTTGGACCGTGCTCCTGATGTTTTGGTACTCCATGTAGGGGGGAATGATCTCGCGGTGCGCCCTTTTCCGGAATTAGTAAGAGATATTAAGCAGGATTGCTTGCGGTTATGGGTATTATATCCGGGGGTCATTTTGGTTTGGTCCGAAATTGTGCCACGCAGACGTTGGCGGAACATGAGGTCCCTGGCCAAGATTAATAAGGCTAGGATAAAGGTAAACAGGGCTGTGTCTTCTTTCATGGCTCGAAATGGTAATGTGTCGGTGCGGCATTTTGATTTGGAGAAGGGTGAGGGGGATTTTTGGTTGGCCGACGGGGTTCATCCGAACGCTGTTGGTTCGGATATTTGGGCATTGGGTATTCAGGAAGGTATTGAAAGGGCCATAGCTTTGCGGTTTTAGGGGGTCTCGGGCCATTGAGGTTTTCAATGGGCCCTCGTTGTGGCGGCTCAAGGGGGTGGGGAGAGAGTCCTTGAAGTTGTTGGAAATTGGTTTGGGGGGGACTCTGTTTAGGGTCTCCCTGTCTGAAGTTACGTGGTGGTGATCTGGTGAAAGGTGGAAGGGGAGTTCACACGGAGTGGGCGGATCCCCAGGTGGTTGGGTGAACAGCACACCTCAATTGCTGGTGCTCCTGAGCCTGTGGGGTAACGGCTGGGAGTAAGAGGTGGGGTGTTGTTCACAGGATATTGGTTTAATTCACCATGATCTTTGTAGCTTCAAGGACTCCTCCCTGATGTTGTATGGTATATATATATATATATAGTGTTATATATATATTGTTATTTATTGTTAATATTGTTTGTATTTAAATAAAGGCTGCTGTGGCCATACATATTCCAAAGAATTACTGTAACTCGTTATTGGGGTGTGGATATCGGGGGTATCCTGACAAGGAAATGGGGCTCAGTGTGAGAGTCCTGGTTTCCGTACGAGTAAACAGCTCGACTATACCAACGTCATGCTGATTAGTGATGAGTGAACGTGTTGGGATAAGGTGTTATCTGAGCATGCTCAGGTGCTAACCGAGTGACCGGCGTGCTCGAAAAATATGTTAGATTCCCCACAGCTGCATGTCTCACAGCTGTTTGACAGTCACTACACATACAGGTATTGTCTGTTTGTTAGACAATCCCGGCCTGCAGTCGCAAGACATGCACCAGCAGGGACTCAAACATATTTTTCGAGCACACTGTAGACACTCTGTTAGCACCCGAGCATGCTCAGAAAACACCTTATCCCAGCACATTCGCTCATCACTAATGATGATCAATGATCGTGTGTTATGGAGTGTGACCTGAATATACAAAGATGGCACACATATGGGCGAAAAATACCACTTTTTTTCATTCTCCCATGTGTGGATTGCTGAGGATACGGGTGTGCACCCTGTATGTTGCACCCTTTGCCGAATTGCCGAATCTGTGCTATACAGTTCGGCTCTGTGTAGATAGAAGTACTACCGGATGCAGCCTCTATAATAGCGGCCACATCGGTTACAACACAGGTTTCCGGGATAGCTATATCTAGAAGTTGGTAGAACAGAACTGGATGAGACCTCTTTTACATCGACGCAGATATTATGCCGCGTCTGACGTGACACGCTGTAGGATGAAGCTGCTCTTGGTCTTCAGGGCTTGCAAGAGTTAATCTAGATCAAAGAGGCACAGAGAATGTCAATGCCGGGTCAAGCCGCCAATCATCTCCTCTAATATCCCCATGGAAATAAAACCTATGAATAATTGCTCTAAAATTATTAAAGAGATGGATTAAATTCTTATTGTAAAACCGTCAGTCGTCCTGGATGCAGGAATATCTGCCCGTACGTCCTTAAAGGGAACCTGTCCCCGATTAATGCTGCCCAAACTCTAGGCAGCACGAATCGCATCCTGGCTGCATGATTGTAGCTGGAGCCCTTCAGACAAAATATAGTTAGAAGATCCGGACATGGGCCATTTCCAGAGACCAGACAAGTGCAACTGGCTGACTTTTCCCAGTGCAGGTTATTGACAGGTCTCTCTAATAGTAAGTCAGTCATAGACCTGTCAATCACCGGCAGCAGCGCTGGAAAAAGACGGCCAGAGGCAGCACTGAACTAGTCTGGTCTCTGGATGTGGTTCCTGGACAGATTTTCTAACTATATTTTCTCTGAAAAGCTGCATCTGCAGTTGTGTCCCCAGGCTGTGACTGTCTGCGGTACGGGCAGCATTATTCAGGTGACAAGCTCCATCTTAAAAAATAATTTTGCTTGAAACTGAAAGGGTTTAAATGTGAATTGCATGAGTGTGAGGTATAAGGGCATATCATGTGAATTCAAATAGGCAAAAGCAGTGCCGTAACTTGAAGATTGTGGGCCCCAATGCAAAAGCTCCAATGGGGCCCTGTTATGAATGTGCTGGAGATGGTTTCTGAGCAGAGGCTCCCTCTGGTGGTTGCAGACAGTACTGAACCTTACAGCGAGGAATGGCAATCTGGGATCATGGACTGGACTGATATAAGGGAGGTTCCCTCCCATGATGGTCGCCGGTGATCAATTGTTCTTGTCTCAATTGTGGTTCCTGGTTCATTTGGAAGTCTGCTGGACTCTTGCATGCATCTGCTGCTTTCAGATAAGATATTTTCTGCTTTTCTTTTTGTGCTTGCTTTTTGCATAATTTTCTGCACTTTTGTGGAGGTCAGCCGGGCCCCCTCCTGGGGCCTGTGCTCCTCACAGTTTACCTGTAGCCACTGTTATTTGTTCATTTGCTTTTTCCTGTTTTTTCAGTGGCTGCGGCTTAGTTTTGTTACACCAGAGATCTGATTTAGGTGGTGGAGATCGTGTGATCTCAGGTGTTTTTGCAATCAGAAGAGTTGGTATTTTTTAGGGTTTTTTGTTGGATTGCAGTCAGAATTCTTTCCTGTACTTTTCTGTCTAGACAGATTGGGCCCCAGCGTTTGCTCATTCTATTTTCTGTCCGTGCTTCCTCTTGTCTAACCGCCATTACATGTTTGGGGGCTTCCTATTTTCTTTGGGGATCTGCTCCGGGGCAGATAGCTTTCATCTTTCTGCCTTTAGGTGTAGTTATCTCTCAGGCTATGACGAGGCGTCTAGGATCAACGTAGGAACGCTCCACGGCTACCTCTAGTTGTGTGGTTAGTTCAGGTTACTGCAATCCAATAGGTTCCAGCCTCTCTGGTGTATTGCCGTTTTGCTTTTTCTCCTCAGCTACCTAAACATAACAGGGCCCCCAATTATTGCAACTTTTTAATAGGTTTAGTCTTTTCATACAGGCCAAAGGGGCCTTGTGGGCCCCCTAAGTTCCAGGGTCCGGGTGTGACTGCAACCCCTGCACCTATTTTAGTTACTCCCCTGGGTACAAGGATATTGTTTTTTCACGTGGCCTTATTGGATGAACTCAGTCATTTAGTGTGGAGGCAAATTTATGACATTGCAAAGGAGCAGGACCTCTCAAAATTGTGTACAGTCTCTGATCTCTCCACTGTCAAGAGCCCCTGAGCTCATGTCACTGCTGTGCGAGTACCTCAGATCCGTGTTGGCCTTGTCAATCCGTCTCACTGTCCAGGCCTTGTTCCTTTATGAGGCTGGAGTCACACACAAAGTATGAAAATACGGTCCGTTTTTCACTGACCAGAATCGCACAAATGTTTCATGAACAGTGATGCTTATGTCATTCGATTGTAATGCGAGGATGCGATTTTCTCGCATCTAAGTGAGTCGCACAACACCAGGGTTATGGGGTACTCGGTACCGAGCCCGTTGAAGTCTATGGGGAATGTCACGGGTAGCAAAGCTCGGTCCGTTGTCCTGGGCGCTCACTGTAATGTGGGATATTTACAGGTGACTTGAATAATGATATGGGGATTCGTGACGCCACTTGTGGTGCCTGGTCAGAATGACCAGCGCTGCTATGCAGATCCACTGGAGGGTTAATATTGGGCAGCTAGGTGTTAAGCCTTCCACAAGTAAGGCTGAGTGATCCTCCAGGGCAGATAGATATGCAAAGGTGCAGGACAGACGGGGACCCGGCAGTCGGGGATAATAAGGGAGACACACACATAAGTCACTTTGGTACCTTTACTGTAGGTGTTGCAGGCACTCCCCGGAGCACTGTAGGGTGAAGGATGCACATCGAGATTCCTCCACTGGTAGGTGTGTGGCCTCCTATCTTCTGCCTTTATGTGATAAAGTCCTGACCTGCCTGTAGCTAGGTCTAACTTGGTCTCCGTCTTGCACCTGGCTGATCTTGTGATTGGACCTTCTCCTGAAGCACACAGTCTGTATTTGCAGGGCCCTGCTAGACTCCGTTCTTCTGATCCAGCTACGTATCAGCTCTGTGGTACTCCTGGGACTTGTAGTCCTCCAGGAACTCCGGTGTTCTCCTAATGGGTCGTGGAGATCCCTATAGGCTCGGACCCCGGTGTCCGGTGATACTTGCTGAGATGAGCTATTAAGGCTCCACTGTCTCATAAACTTTTCCACTTGCCTTCGGCCTACCTAGATCTTCACACGATCACACACGCTGGCAGTTGGTGGGCTGCCTCTTCGCCGCTCTTTTAGCGTCGGCACGCTTTCCACTGAGCTACACTTCTAAATTCAGCTCTGACTAGGCTGGAGTGATGTCTCTGTGTCACTCTTACTAGACTCCACTTGCAGACTGAGCTCTCTAAGCAGACTCCCTAGCAATGACTGCTCTGCTCTCTCTCTGAGCTCTCTCTCACTGAGCTCCCAGCTCTCTGACTGAAACTGAAACTTACAGCTTCTTTTATACGTCTAACACAGCTCCCTCTGATGGTCTCTGGGATAGCTGTACGTGTGTGTGTGTATAGTGACCTCTAGTGGGATCTTCCTTCAGTGCACCCTTCTGGGAGATATGGATTCAGTCACAGCTGGGCTCCACATAAGCATCTATTTGACATCCGTTTTGCATCCATATGGCGAGATTTTCTCGCCGACTTGCAAAATGGACTTATAATGGATCCCAATGACAGGTTTTAAAACACAAATGAAAGAATATATATATATATATACATACATATATCTATAAATATATATATATATATATATATATATATATATATATATATATATTATAGTTCATAGAGTTCTACATAGCATAATAGTCACTAAATCAATTGCTGGCTTCTGTAAAATCATTACAGAACACGACATGAAATGACACATGGTTTACAAACAGTAAACCTTTTCATTTCATTTAGTTTTATATATGTTTTTGACTAATAATTAGATTAGTGTAAGTGTGAAAAATTTGGGACATGTAGGTGTTAAATTAATGGGTAAATTCTGTGAAAAAAAATGTGTGGGCTCCCGCGGTATTTTCTCTGCCAGAGAGGGAAAGCCAGTGACTGAGGACAGATATTAATAGCCTAGAGCGGGACCATGGTTTTTGGGCCCCTCCGACCACAAACATCTGGCCCCAGACACACCAGAAAAGGGCTTTTCTGGCACTTAGCCTCTCTATTCCCATTGATTTTTGTGGTGGCGCATGGGTTAATAAGGGATTAATGTCACCTTGCTATTGTAAGGTGACATTAATCTGGTTAATCATGGAGAGGTGTCAATAAGACAACTATCCATTATTAATCCTATAGTAGTGAATTAAAAAACACACACACACATTAATTAAAAATTATTTTAATGAAATAATTACACAAAGTTTTTGACCAAATTTATTATGCTGCCAATCCAACTGAATCTCTTGTTCTCCTGTAACCAAAAATAAATAAAAAAACAACAATATCCATACCTCTCCGCCATTAAGTCAGGTAGTCACTGAGGCTGCGCTGACTCCCCGCCTGACCAGCAGTGAACTTACATCGTGGGAAAAAGTTCAGAAACTTTCCCACGCTAATCAGTTCATTTCTGGTCAGACGGGGAGCCTGCGCAAATATGATTTCATTCATTCTGCAGTGGTTTACAGCCCGGCCAGTAGCATTAGCACCAGTCCCTGTTGTAAACTAGTTAACCCCTTGTGATGGATTGCAGCGGGGAACCTGACTGAATGGCAGAGAGTTATGGATATTGTTGTTTTTTTATTTATTTTTTTTTTACAGGAGAACAAGGGATTAAGTTGGATTGGCAGCATAATACATTTGGTCACAAACTTTGTGTAATTATTTCATTAAAATAATTTTTAATTAATGTGTGTGTCTTTTTTAAACCTTTACTACTATAGGATTAATAATGGATAGTTGTCTCATTGACACCTCTCCATTATTAACCCATTAATGTCACCTTTCAATAGCAAGGTGACATTTACCCCTTATTAAGCCATGAGCCACCGCTAAAGGCAATGGGAATAGAGAGGCTAAGTGCCAGAAAAGGCGCATCTTATAGATGTGCCATTTCTGGAGTGGCTGGGGCCAGATGTTTGAAGCCAGGGGGGGTCCAAAAACCATGGTCCCTCTCTAGGCTATTAATATCTATCCTCAGTCACTGGCTTTCACTCTCTGGCGTAGAAAATTGCACGGGAGCCCACGCAATTTTTTCCGCAATTATAGCTTTAAATTTATACACTGCTCAAAAAAATAAAGAGAACACTCAAATAACACATCCTAGAACTAAATGAATGAAATATTCTCATTGAATAATTTGTTCTGTACAAAGTTGAATGTGCTGTCAACATAATCACACAAAAATCATCAATGGAAATCAAATTTTTGAACCAATGGAGGCATTGATTTGGAGAGACCCCCAAAATGAAAGTGGAAACAAGTCTAAATGAAAATCAAAACAAGACAAAATTAAAGTGGAAACAAGTCAAAATGATGCTCAGTATTGTGTGTGGCCTCCACGTGCCTGTATGACCTCCCTACAACGCCTGGGCATGCTCCTGATGAGATAACACACTAGCATAAACCATTGCATATATGTACATCAAGTGTATACCAAAATGACTTTCAGCTAGGAAAATACTATGTACATGTACATGTATACGTGCGTAAGGACAGGAAAGACTGCAATTGCAAAGCAAAAACCGAAAAAAGAACTAGCAGTGCAAAATCCCATAAGAACAACTTTATTAAATATGATATAAAGATTTAAACAGACAAGGTGCATGGTACATGTAAGGGCTGATAGACATAGTGATGTCGGCACAAAAAAGCCACTAGGGGACAGGGGTCCATCTACCCACCCAATTGCATCTTAACAATATTGATGCCATATCCTAGTTAAATAAGCACAAATCATACATCAAGATAGAATCATATAGATATCCAAGACATGATATGTATGGTAATTATTATACCTGATAGGATAAGGTAGAGAGGGGTAGAGAGGGACCGCCGACCCACCCCGACGCGCGTTTCGGAGACACACTCCTTCCTCAGGGGAACTTAATAAGACAATGTCTAGGACCGCTTTTTATAATAGGTGATAGTACCGCCCAGTATAAATCACACCTGGAGACAAGCGCACTAATGATAGTGCACATATGCGGACAATAATTAATCCCAGGATGACATGACATTGTGTCTAACTATAGATACCTGAATCGAAAAATAGAGGGGATGCTCGCTAAGTATATAGGTGCTCAGGAGAACAAGGCATATAATTACAATAATATACTCCGGCACACAAAAGGGTAATTAGATGCAAAATAGTCAGTCTTTATTTCAGACAATGGTAGCTCATTCAAAAAAAAGAATATCCAAAGAACATTCATGAATATAGGTACATAAATTCAACGTTTCGGCATATCACGCCTTTTTCTAGAAGTACCTTTTTGCTGTATAGAAAAGAAAAAAATACATAAGTGACCAAATAAGGACAGGCACATATATATAAGCCAGAAAAAGAAAAGAGAATGAGCCATACAATTAAACGTGTACGAAAACAAACAGGATTGATGCCCAGAAAAACACAACACACTGAGGCATACTGAAAAACTGCTTAACAGAAAGTGTCAAAAAAATTGACAAAGACACATTTAATAATAATAAAAGCAAAACAAACACATATTTTATAGAACATAAAAGCAAAAAAGCAAAAAGAACATATTTTATAAAAAAAGATCCTTCATATAAATACATATATATGAGCGGACAAATGCAAAGAAATATGACAGTCATATGATAATGTGGCACCTTCTCAAAAACCTTTAACAGTCATGTGCGGCTGGTAATTTACAGCTTAATAATATTGTAGTTGCTTGTAACAAATACAATGAGTATGTTCGTTAAATATATGAGAAAAAATCCAATAATCGGACCAGCAAAAAGTCCTATGTCAATATTGAGCCTAAAAAAAGCGATAAAATAGACATATAATAACGCTTTTATGTATAAGGACAAAAGAAATCGTACATCTAGACCCACAAAAAAATAGTGCTGGAAATGGAATCTAACAAGCGGTAATGTGAATGCAATAGTTAGAAGATTATGAAGCTCTACTGAGACCATAAGGGCAGATAAAGCAGAACAATAGAGACAAACACCTAGTGAATAGGAAACATACCTTGTAACACATGAATATAATGGAGGACAACGTCCAGCAGCTTGTAATGCGGCAGTGAGCTGATACGCCATGTTTAGTGTGCAGCTATATACGTGCCCGAAGGGCGCCGTGTCCGAGAACTTCTGGGTTAGGCTAAAGAGGTGAAGTGGGCAGTGCGCATGTGCAAAGTGCCGAAAAGAACCGAGAAGAAACCGACGAGAGCCGAGTCTCAGAGGATGAAGTGCGCATGTCAGGTAGAGAATCAGGGCATAGGATCGGTGCCGACATGCTGAAACAAGCAGAAAACATGAGTTATAAAGTGCGAAATAACGTGTAAAATAAAATAGTGGGTAATTTCTAAATGTACAATTTGTGAACAAAGAGTAATAATGTCCCGTATGTTTTGCTATATCCAGGTTAAGGGAGAGTTTTTGCATTCCCCGTGGTCTAAAAATACTCTTTGTTCATAAATTGTACATTTAGAAATTACCCACTATTTTATAGCACCAAACACCTGGTCGATTTGTGTGAGCCAAGGTGTTTGGTGCTGGGGGGGGGCAATGTTCAGCAAATGGGTGATCCTTGCTGGGATGAGAAGCTGTCACAGATGAAGACATTGCTCTTTAAACGGTCTAGATTATGGTGGAACCGTTTGTTCCTTGAGAAATATGTTTCTAACAAAATGATTCCCAGGGGTCTTAGGGTTAAAGTTATACCTACTTTCCCTGTTGAGGATATGGATTTTAGAACTAAGTGGGAAGATGCATGTGACATTTGTTCTAATACATTTCTGAATCTCCTTATCAGCCTGAATTCTACAAATATTGTTGAGCTGGATAAAATCATTGATAAAGCTCAGGTTGAGATACGCAAAGATTGTCCAGCTGATAAGATGCAACGATTTGAGTCCGATTTGGACAAGGATATGGACCTATTGGTCAAGAAAATTCAGGACAACCAATTGACCAAATATAACCGCGATTTGCGGGATTATCAGAATAAAAAAGTGTATTTGTGGCATAGCCCTAATAATTCTAATCTGCGCAGAACATCCTCCTCTATATCTGTCTCTTCTTCTGGTGGGCAGTCGGATGCCTCTTCGGCCTCTGGTAACATTCCTGGAGGTGACGATATACATAGATTGCGGGATCATGCATATCACCCATATAGAAGACGTCTACTGAATACATCTGAGGGCAATCGTAGGGATAACAAGGTGATTAACCTTAGTGATCATACTCTCACAGAGGTGGACCTCTCCCTGTTGGGCAAAGGACTGTCTTTCTCTCCCACACCGGGGTATGATAACTTCTCAGTGGTGAAGGATTTGCATGTATTTGCTCAATCATTGTTGTTCAGACGTTATTACTTTAATGAGGAATTGACACATCTTTTCCCTACAGAAGAGGAGCAGGAGGCAGTGAGAATTCTAGAGGAGCTGGCGATTGAGCACAATGAAGGAGGTAAGATCCCTCCATCCATCCGTCCGAGATCTATGAAGTTCCCATCTTTTACATCGTGCCCCAGCATCGATATGTTTCTCCGGGTGGTGACGGAGGAATTAAACAACATCCCCATGTTTGGTAAGGGTGACAATTTGACCAAAGAGGAACGGACTCGGTTACGAGTCTTACAAAATCTACCCGATATAGTGATAAAGCCAGCTGACAAAGGTGGTAATGTCGTCATGTGGCCTAAGCAAATGTATGAGAGGGAAGCATTTAAACAATTAAACAACTCTGTATGTTATAGAAAATTTACATACAATCCCCTCTCTGCATTTAGCTGTAAACTGGAGACTATCTTGAAAAGAGCAACAGATGGCGGCATTATCACCAGTGAGCTGGCTTTGGCCCTTACTATTAAAGAACCGACCATTGCCACACTATATCTACTACCAAAGGTTCATAAAGACATCAAGTCACCACCTGGCAGGCCTATCGTGTCTGGGAGGGGGAACTATCTCGAACATGTCAATAGATGGATTGACTACTATCTACAGCCACTAGTGTTCAATCTCCCCTCATTCCTTAAAGATACTGGTGACCTGTTGAGGAAGGTTGATGGACTGTGTTTTGAAGGTGAAACTCTATTTGCTTCAGTTGATGTTGAATCACTGTACACTAACATCCGCCACTCAGATGGGTTGAGGGCGGTTAAATTCTTTCTTGACATGTCCATGTTATCTTTGGGACTCAGGGATCTCATCCTGGAGCTCTTAGAGTTCACACTTACGCACAATTTTTTTGTGTTTAAGGGATCTTTCTACCTGCAGCTCCAGGGTACAGCCATGGGAGCGACCTTTGTGCCGTCCTATGCTAATCTGTTCCTGAGGCTGTGGGAGAGGGATCTCTTCCTGTCCGACAAAATGGGGTCGATTGAGCGTGTCCTCTTTTGGGCACGCTACATTGACAATATATTTTTTGTCTGGCAGGGCACCTCCATCGACCTTCTGCAATTTATGTCATCTCTGAACAACAATGATCGGAACATACGGCTTACCCCGGTGTGGGATAGGGATAAAATTGATTTTCTGGATGTCACCATCCGGAGAGATGTAACTGGAGTAATTCAGACGGATATATTCCGTAAATCTACTGCCACTAACGCATTGTTACATGCATCTTCCTGCCATCCACAACATATGATTAGGGCCATTCCCGTGGGACAATTTCTCCGATTACGTAGGATTTGTTCCACGGAGGAGGATTTTAGGATCCGAGCGGAGGAATTAAAATCCCGTTTTTTGGCCCGTGGATATTCAAGACGTTCGCTTAAAAAGGCGTATCATCGGGCCAAATACTCAAATCGTAATAATCTTCTATATGGGACTCGTAAATCGGGAAAACAGGGCGTGTCTAGGTTTGTGACAGCTTATCATTCCCAGCATGATCGTGTACGAGCAGCCCTTGAAAAAGCGTGGCCTATCCTGAGGATGGACCCTATTATCAAAAAATTCCTGCCCATTGATTGCGTTCCGTAGGGCACGGAATTTGCGTGATTTATTGGTCAACAGTCACTATTCTAATCCACCTTTGCCCACGTTTTTGGATAGAATGGCAGCTGGGGGTGGATGTGTTCCGTGCGGGAGATGTGTCGCCTGCCCCAATATCGAGCGGAGTGTCTCTTTTCCTAGTTCTGATGGTGTCAAAGAATTTAAAATCAAACAACACATAACATGCACATCACGGTATGTGGTATACTATGCCACATGTCCGTGTGGACTAATTTATGTGGGATTGACAACGAGACAATTAAAAGTTCGTGTCCGTGAACACGTATTGGGGATACAGGCGGCCTCGCTTGCACGGACACATCCACCCTTAAGACATTGCCGCGTAATTTTTATGATTTCCATCGATGTGACAGCACTCTACTTAGAGTGCGGGGCATCGACATGCTCAAAATTAATATTAGGGGTGGCAATTTGACTTAGAGGCTGGGACAACTGGAGACGAGGTGGATTTGGACTCTGAAAACCACCCATCCGAAAGGCCTCAATGAGAGCTTGTCTTATGCCCCCTATTTGTGATCCCTATTTATGCAAATGGATATTCATACTGGTGTCCGCATTGTTTTTATCCTTTTACTTATTTTATTTTTATTTTTATATAGATTGATGCTTTATATTGTTTTCGTTTGGTGATTTACATATGAGGAAGCAACATCGGTGGACTGCTTATGCTCTTCTATCAATACAGAAACGTATGAAGACATTTAGCAAGGACGTTTTTCTTTATTATTTTTATATTAGGTTGCCTGTGATGTATAAATCTACTGTCATTGATATACCTTGTACCCATGTGCCAGTTAATCAGTGTGCATTTTTGATCTTTATTTTGTGTTAATGGCTGCGTCTGCTAGGATTATATACTTGAGCATGCGCCGTCGGTTTTATTATTTGATAATTATGCATGAGTTATTGTTATTATATTTATATGCTTATATTACACTGCTTTGACATATGCGTTTGTTATTTTGTATTTGCTATATTTTCGTTTATGTTATGCCCCTAAAGAAAATGGCTGCACTGGTTTCCAGGTATATGGGCGCATGCGCCGCCTGACTTGCTCTTTGACGTGCGGTCCTCCCTCTGTATGTCCGTCATCCGGTCACGTGGGGCCCCACGCACTTCCGGTGATGGCGTTCATGGTGGACGCTGATCTTATGAGCGACAACGGGCGTTTGCATAGCGGTATCAGGTATCTATAGTTAGACACAATGTCATGTCATCCTGGGATTAATTATTGTCCGCATATGTGCACTATCATTAGTGCGCTTGTCTCCAGGTGTGATTTATACTGGGCGGTACTATCACCTATTATAAAAAGCGGTCCTAGACATTGTCTTATTAGGCCCTCTGAGGAAGGAGTGTGTCTCCGAAACGCGCGTCGGGGTGGGTCGGCGGTCCCTCTCTACCCCTCTCTACCTTATCCTATCAGGTATAATAATTACCATACATGTCATGTCTTGGATATCTATATGATTCTATCTTGATGTATGATTTGTGCTTATTTAACTAGGATATGGCATCAATATTGTTAAGATGCAATTGGGTGGGTAGATGGACCCCTATCCCCTAGTGGCTTTTTTGTGCCGACATCACTATGTCTATCAGCCCTTACATGTACCATGCACCTTGTCTGTTTAAATGTTTATATCATATTTAATAAAGTTGTTCTTATGGGATTTTGCACTGCTAGTTCTTTTTTTGGTTTATGCTCCTGATGAGGTTGCGAATGTTCTCCTAAGGGATCTCCTACCAGACCTGGACTAAAGCATCCATCAACTCCTGGACAGTCTGTGGTGCAACGTGACGTTGGTGGATGGAGCGAGACATGCTGTCCCAGATGTGCTCAATCGGATTCAGGTCTGGGGAACGGGCAGGCCAGTCCATAGCTTCAATGCCTTCATCTTGCAGGAACTGCTGACACACTCCAGCCACATGAGGTCTGGCATTGTCCTGCATTAGGAGGAACCCAGGGCCAACCGCTTCAGCATATGGTCTCACAAGGGGTCTGAGGATTTCATCTCGGTACCTAATGGCAGTCAGGCTACCTCTGGTGAGCACATGGAGGGCTGTGCGGCCCACCAAAGAAATGCCACCCCACACCATTAGTGACCCACTGCCAAACCGGTCATGCTGAAGGATGTTGTAGGCAGCAGATCGCTCTCCACGGTGTCTCCAGACTCTGTCACGTCTGTCACATGTGCAGAGTGTGAACCTGCTGCCTGCAACATCCTTCAGCATGACCGGTTTGGCAGTGGGTCAGTAATGGTGTGGGGTGGCATTTCTTTGGAGGGCCACACAGCCCTCCATGTGCTCGCCAGAGGTAGCCTGACTGCCATTAGGTACCGAGATGAGATCCTCAAACCCCTTGTGAGACCATATGCTGGTGCGGTTGATGGGAGCTGCCCCATAGATTAACATTGGTCCGAGTGCTATGCGATTTTTTCTCGCATAGCACTTGTCCGTATTTCTCGCTAGTGTGACTCTGGCCTGATACTCACTCTCACACCGGTCACTGCAGTACTTACATCAGGATTCTTTCTGTGCCTCTGCGCTTCGGCCCCCTCCTTCACTGTGCCCACTTGACATTTCAGGACATGTACCTACTCCACAGTCTGTGGGGCTCCGGTGCAAGCACCACAACATTGTTAGAGCTCTCTTCTCGGATCCAAGTCAGGCCAAATCTCACATTTGTTGCTTTCCAATACTGTCACACACTTCAAGCATTTTATCTTTCTTGGCAGACTCATAGGGTCTTCGCCCACCTCTCATATGGTCTCCCACCCAATCCTACAAGCCCTCGGCTTCTTACTTTGCTTACCTACCCAAGGCCACCATAGCCATTTTTCACCATCAGATGTAAAACTTAACTTCAGTACAGTAGTCCCCGGTCTGAAATTAAATAACTTCTTACTTATCCAACACTCTCTAACAGGAAGGTCTTTCCCTCCTTTCCTTTTACTTTTCTTTCCTCCTTTCATTTCCTCTGCCAAGGAGGTCTCTTCCTCCATTTATTTTACTTTACTTTCCTCCTTTCCATTTCTCTGCAAGGGAGGTCTCTTCCTCCTTTCCTTTTACTTTATTTTCATCCTTTCCTCTACCAGGGAGGTCTCTTCCTCCTTTCCTTTTACTTTCCTTTCCACCTTTCATCTCCTCTACCAAGGAGGTCTCTTCCTCCTTTCATTTTACTTTTCTTTCCACCTTTCGTTTCCTCTAACAGGGAGGTCTCTTTCCTCCTTTCCTTTTACTTTCCTTTCCT
Organism: Oophaga sylvatica; assembly: GCA_033576555.1. Taxonomy (NCBI): domain Eukaryota; kingdom Metazoa; phylum Chordata; class Amphibia; order Anura; family Dendrobatidae; genus Oophaga; species Oophaga sylvatica. Next base: position 385,503,981 of record JARQOD010000003.1, read on the forward strand.
ACTTTCCTATTCTCTACCATGGAGGTCTCTTCTCCCTATCCTTTTACTTTCATTTCCTCTATCAGGGAAGTCTCTTCCTCCTTTCCTTTTACTTTCCTCCTTTCCTATCCTCTAACAAGGAGGTCTCTTCCTCCTTTCCTTTTACTGTTCTTTCCACCTTTCCTTTCCTTTACCAGGGAGGTCTCTTCCTCCTTTCTTTTCCTTCCCACCTTTCTTTTCCTCTACCAGGGAGGTCTCTTCCTCCTTTCCTTTTACTTTCCTTTCCTTTACCAGGGAGGTCTCTTCTGGTCTCTGTTTAATTTCCTTTCCACCTTTCTTTTCCTCTACCAGGGAGGTCTCTTCCTCCTTTCCTTTTACTTTACTTTCCACCTTTCCTTTCTTAGGGAGGTTTCTTCCTCCTCTCCTTTTACTTTCCTTTCCACCTTTCCTTTACCAGAGAGGTCTCTTCCTCCTTTCTTTTAATTTCCTTTCCACCTTTCCTTTCCTTTACCAGGGAGGTCTCTTCCTCCTTTCCTTTCCACCTTTCTTTCCTTTACCAGGGAGGTCTCTTCCTCCTTTCTTTTCCTTTCCACCTTTCTTTTCCTCTACCAGGGAGGTCTCTTCCTCCTTTCCTTTTACTTTCCTTTCCTTTACCAGGGAGGTCTCTTCTGGTCTCTGTTTAATTTCCTTTCCACCTTTCTTTTCCTCTACCAGGGAGGTCTCTTCCTCCTTTCCTTTTACTTTACTTTCCACCTTTCCTTTCTTAGGGAGGTTTCTTCCTCCTCTCCTTTTACTTTCCTTTCCACCTTTCCTTTACCAGAGAGGTCTCTTCCTCCTTTCTTTTAATTTCCTTTCCACCTGTCCTTTCCTTTACCAGGGAGGTCTCTTCCTCCTTTCCTTTCCACCTTTCCTTTCCTTTACCAGGGAGGTCTCTTCCCCCTCTCCCTTTACAGCCTGTGGTTCTCCTACACCTGGGACAGTGACAGAGGTATTCTACCCTCTGTAACTTGGGTCACTGCACTGTTCCATATCCTCTCACTACTCATGTATTAGACACAGCACCAGTGTTTCTGGATTCTGTATGAAGAAGTTGTAAAACTTTTTCTCCAAGATGCAGTTTGCCATTCAGACAGGTGAGTACCTGCATTACTATGTATGCTATTGCTCTGGTACAAATGGCAGCCTCAGCTCTGCTACATCGATGCTTCCCTACCATTACAATCCTGTAAAATATGCTTAAGCACGTCATGGCGAGTTATAAATCCCCAGAGACGTCTCATGTTTGTCAGTCAATACCATAAGACATCCTCAGACTCAAACCCGTGACTGATACACTGTGACGAGATCGCTGGTACGAAGAGACGGACGCACAGCAAACATGAAACATCAAACTTAACGCTTATTACAGAGCGGAGTATCACCTCGCTGCAGATGATGATACTGCGCGGAGTGTACACAGACGAAATCCCCAGCTCCCTGCGCCATCTCCTGCCATCTGCACAGTGTACACAATTTATAATGAGTCTTACAAACGTATCTGCTCCCAAGACCCTCTCTGCAGGCCTGGAAGATCTGAAAATTAACTATTTGACTGACCTAGACGACCAGGGAACTGTAAATCGACTACTTCACTGCTCTAGACCACCAGGGGTACTATAATGAACCTTATACTGTCTTGGGTCATTCCATGGTAACTTACGTTACAACATAATATAGTAACTTATGTTACAATGATGGTAACTTACGTCACAAACAGCGTTTTTTTTAAGGTAACTCATTGTAACGTAAGTTACCAAGTAATAATAACACTGTATTTTGTATTCATTTGTATTGTTGAAAAATCAAACTGTTGAAATCTACTGAGAATAGTTTAATGTACAATATACATTCACTCATTCAAAGAACAGTCTGTAGTTTTTGGTTTGTGACTGTAACGTAAGTTACCATGGAATGACCCTCTTTGATCTCACATATAATAGAATTAACCTTTTCAGTTAACTAAACCACCAGGGATCATTATATTGAAAACTTCACTGTCCTAGACTACTATTAGAGCTCACTATTCTACTGCCCTATGCCACCAGGGATACTAAAATTAACCCTTTTACTGACTAGACTTCCAGGAATACATTGATCTTTTCACCCTCCTAGAAAATTGACATTACCCATTTTACTGCCTGAGCGTGATTAGAGCTGTGAATTTCAGCATACGGATGCAATATTGATGAGTGCTAAAAATCAATGATTGCAGCCGATGCAGAAGTGTCCCCTCCTGTGTGTGCTGGACCCTGCACTGTACACGGCGCGGTTAATCTCGCGCTGCCCCCGGGCGCTATATATGGATTCTAATAGTACAGGATAGTGATTTCTGAGTCACCGCAGGTCTTCACAGAAAAGCGTTTGTACACACGATCAATGGTTGTTACAACAGTTTCCCAGGGCGCAAAATCAATAGTCACCAGAATCCCATCGCCGTGCTGGGCTGTAATTTTCTGTATAATGCTGATGTGAAGAAGCTTGTTACACTGAGTACATTTACTGAGCAGTCTGCGTTATTATCTGCACCTAGATTTCATTTTCACAAAAGGACTAAAAGTCAAAGCATGCACCAATAATTTAAAGGGTGATTATGGGCGAGATAAGTATCATAGACGGTGATGTGGTGGTCTTGAGAGGTGGGGTGGGACACCCCTGTATTAGGTACCGCACATAGCAGACATTTGCATTGTCCAGATCTGTTCTTAAAAATGTAACAGAGTTACAGTCATCTTATTTATTATTTTATTTCACAAATCAATAGTACAAAGAAACTTTGTAACATATCTAATCAGAGGAATCTGCATCTTTCTCCTCTTGGACTGATCATTTATTCTTAACATTCTCAATTCATGGCTAAAATGTGTCTTCAGACTTTCCCATTACTGAGATAGGAGATGACAGTTGGTGCTTATAAAGTTCTATGGAGAACGGTTACTGACATTTCAGGAGAACTTTCAACAGATTTTCAGTGTCGGCCTCTCATTCTTCTGAATCCATAGAATTTTAACAACACCAATCTCCAATTTTAGTGATGGGAAAATCTGTCTTCACCCAATACAGATTTTACTCCCGAATCGAAAGAGAAATATCAGTCCAGTAGGAGAAATAAACATATTTATTTGATAAGACATATTACAAAGTTGATTATTTTTACATGTACTGTTGATCTGTGGAAAAAAATGAAATTATGTTTACTCCTTAGATAAAGCTGACCATTTTGTTTTACAGTCATGGACAGTCTAATTCAGGCATATATTGAAGACAAGCAGCTGGCAGAATCCTGGATTGACAGGAGGCGCTGAGAGGGTTAATAGGGCCAATATATAGGTCCAGGTATGTTAGGAATGATTAGATGAGATGGGCGTAAATATTCATTCCCACCTTCCAATCCAGGAGGTGCAGCTGGTTTAAAAGGACAGCTTAGCTTTTCATCCCTTGTCTGGGAGTGGAGGTGCAAACACCTCTAGTATTTGGCTCTGTGTATGTAAGGTGGACGACCAGTGTAAGTTGCTTAGGGTCTGAAAGCGGCCGAGTATTGGACTCTGACAATGCGCAGCTGAACCGCTCTGTTTGTCATACTGCTGTATGGACTCTTTGTTTTGTTATTACTTTCTACTGGAAGTTTATGGAGTTATTAATGTGTAGCCCTGGTGTGAAGGCACACGCAGTACCCTGGAGGATGTGCGGAGAGGAAACAGTTTAATGCTCAATAAACATTCACTCCATCACACACTTAGACACACCCATAGGTTATATAGGCTAGTGACATGCGCAGTGAGTCAGTCTGTTTCCTGTCTTCGGACAGAGAAGAGTGTTTCCTGTCTTGAGACAGAGGAGTCAGTCAGTCTAGCCTGGACGTGGAGGGAGGAAGAAGTTCAGCCAGATCCTGTCAGCAGTTCTTAAAGTGGAGGCTAGTAAGGGTGAGCCAGTTCACCTTAGCCTAGTCAGAGCTGTGCTTAATCAGAAGACAGACAGTTTGGAAAGAAGAGTTAGTAACAGAAAACTTCAGTCGCCTGTCCCAAGGACAGTGAAGTTCAGTCGACGTGCTCCTGAACTAGAAGAATACTGAGCATCTGTTAGCGAGCTCCAAGGAAGAAGCAAGAAGGGATTGACTTGCATTACCTTAGGAAGTGTGGAGTGCTTATGCTACAAGCGCGAACAGGGCGAAGGGCGCAGTGGAAGAAGTTATAGCAGTGCCTTAAGGATTGGACTATCCTGCACATTGTTCACCGGTCACTGGGGACCGAAGTGTCACTACAGCTTCAGGCGTAGTGGTAGAAAAACCAGAGTCTTACTGGACCTTAGGTCACAGAAAGCAGCCCTTGGAGTGTCGGTACGTAACAGGGGTCAGGGAGAGTGGGAACCTTGAGTCAGTGCACGACAACAGTAGGAACTCAGCTCTCTCAAAGGAAGGCTCCGACCACAAAACTGACCGGGCAGTACAGCTAAGGAGTTAGCTGGAGAAATCGGAGTGAACTTAGCTTTATGCTGGTTGGACTCATCATATTGGAAAGTAAAGGAGGCCCCCAACCTGTTCAGCTGTTATCTCAAAGCACATCCTCCACCCGACCAGCCTCCCTGGGACCTGCCTTATCATCTGACAAGTAAAAGGTATGGAAAGACGCTGGATGGTGTGAGACTGATTTATTTATCTGCACCCGACATCATTAATTCCATAGACTTTGAGGGACCAGTCCCACCTGTAGGGGACCCGACATCTAGCTGCCACACCATCCCCTCAGAGATCTACAGCAGCGCTGGTCTTAGTGATCAGAGAACTACAGGTGGCGTCACGAACTGTTATACACCTATCCCCTGTAAATATACCCCCCAACATACGCCTGACCGCCAGGGCCACAGACCGAGCCATCGCTACCTGTGACAACCCCATAGACTTCCATGGGCTCGGCTCTGAGTACCCCATTGCTCTGGTAACCCACAATTGTGGTGCGGGTCACAACAAAAACTTGGCGTCACGAACAGGATGCGAAACTCGCAAAATTGCGAGCCCTGTGTGCCTGTGGAGGTGTTTTTGTGAAAAAGGACTGTTTGCTATTTTTGGCGCTAAAATCCGCCATTTTGCTGCCAAATTCGCACCCTCAGGCGCTGGAGAAGAAGGTGGGCGTGGATTCGTGGGCGTGTGCCCCCCCTGTGGCGCAAAGAGAATGCCTGCCCTCTCAAAGTGCTATTACAATATGCGATCCTGCCCTACAGCAAAGGAGGTCCGCCTCCTCTTCACCTTCCCTGCGAAGAGGAGGAGACGCAAACCCCGCCTCCAAAGAAGAGACCGGACGGCTCTAGTAGAAGAAGAGAGAGTGTTCTGGAACATGATGGAGGCAGGATGTGTGCAGCCGAGCAGGGAAGCGGTGGAAGGCAGGCCCCGTTCCCCAGCCAAGCTGCCACTAGAACCGGAACCATCTGTGGTCCTGCACTTGCAGCAAGCATTGCTGGAGATTGGAGAGGAAAATGCAAGATTGAAGAAGATGGTTTTGCAACAACCTGGCGTGGAAGAGATCGAGAGACGCCGGCGTAACCAGATGCAGCGGCGGCTGTGGGACGCGGTGTTCTCTCCCCTCGACGACCCTCCACGATTTGAGTTACCAAAACTTCTGCTGCCCAAGGCTAAGGAGCAACCGGAGGCTACCCCCAAAAGGACCGACCCTGAACCTACCGATGGAGCGGTGGAAGCGAAGGAGGTTGAGGAGGTACCGCCAGTTCCGGAACGCCCGCCCGGCCAGGAGGCCGCAGCAGATGATCGATCCCCGGTAGGGACACCGGAGGGGTCCTGTCCATCATTACCAGACGTCGACTGGGATGAGATGGCGCGCCTGGATGACGTCGCCTACGCCGCCCAGTGGGAACGTGAGTGGCAGCGTCGCGAAGAGGAACAGCGATGCCGGCAGGAGGAAGAGCGGGAAGTGCAGCGGAACCGGCAGCGGCAGTACGAGCAGCTGATTGCGGATAAGGAAAGTGTCCGCAGGGAAAAAGGTACTCTAAGGGAACCGCGGCGGCAGGGGTGTGTGACAGAGTTCCAGCTCCGGAAGGGCTGGGGCTTCATTAGAGAACCGGGCCTCTACCCAGGGGTCTTTGTCAGTCGCAGGGACGTAGAATCCCACCTGCCCATCGGCCATCCCGGGAGGGACCTAATCAATGGGGACATAGTAACCTATACACGGCACTGGGGTATGAAAGGATGGTATGCCTTAAATGTCGCAGTCGTCAGAGACCCCGTCCCCGACGCAGGTAACGTCACCATTGCCAGCGCGTCACAGTCCCGAGCTCCCGCTGCACCAGGCCGTGCCCCGGCATCGTCCCAGGAGAGTATATCACAGTTGGAAGCGCCCCCGGCATATTCTGCTCTGCCAGTGCCTCGTATCAAATCGCAACCCGCGACCCAATCTATATCGCAAACTGCGGTTAAATTTGAATCGCCCTCTGCTACGCAAACTGCGACGCAATCAGCGTCTCACAAGGAGAAAGCACCCGGCGTGCCCCAAGCGGTTCGCACAAGGAATGTGGCGACACAAACGTTGATAGCAAGTCACGACTTGTTCGTCATGAGATCTAAGGATCATCGCGTCGTTCCAGCACCCGGTGTGGAAGACGTCACTGAAGTTAGTAAATAATAAAGACTGGTAGGACCCAGACAGGGTTTGCCACGTTCAATATGTATATAAGTTGGTAAAAGTGAAAATAGTTTGCACCGTTGATATGAGTATATAATGTTTACATATTTTGCCAAAAATAGAATACCCGGCTGGGTAAGCAGATAAAGAGAGTTTTTGCACTTTATGGTATTTATGTGATAAGTGGTCGCATATTTGCACCAAGTTTATAGGGAATACTCTAGTTGAGTAAATAGAATCTGATATAATGTGAATTATTTGAAAATGTGTTTTATAAGGGACTGTGTGGCTGAGGACTGAGCCAGCCCAAAAACTGTATCCTGTAAATAGTTGCACTAAGGTGCATTATCTTGGTTTTACATGAAACCACCTCAACTACCTCTGAACATAAAACCCGTGTGGTGTGGCACTGAGTGAGGTCTGCATTCAGATGTCCTGCAGCTCACCCAGGACCCACGTTGAAGGTTTGGTGCGGGTCCTTCACAAGAATACTGTGTATATATTGAATGCCTTGATGCTTTAATACTTTTTGTATTTTCCTACTGTACATAATGCAACGTTTAAGAAATTCTTACCTCCCGGATGGGAAGAGTTTAATGTTTATTGTTAATGAAAAACAAAATGTCTTCTTGTATTTCACAGCCCGGGAGTGCTGTATTTTACCATGGGGGAATGTGTAGCCCTGGTGTGAAGGCACACGCAGTACCCTGGAGGATGTGCGGAGAGGTAACAGTTTAATGCTCAATAAACATTCACTCCATCACACACTTAGACACACCCATAGGTTATATAGGCTAGTGACATGCGCAGTGAGTCAGTCTGTTTCCTGTCTTCGGACAGAGAAGAGTGTTTCCTGTCTTGAGACAGAGGAGTCAGTCAGTCTAGCCTGGACGTGGAGGGAGGAAGAAGTTCAGCCAGATCCTGTCAGCAGTTCTTAAAGTGGAGGCTAGTAAGGGTGAGCCAGTTCACCTTAGCCTAGTCAGAGCTGTGCTTAATCAGAAGACAGACAGTTTGGAAAGAAGAGTTAGTAACAGAAAACTTCAGTCGCCTGTCCCAAGGACAGTGAAGTTCAGTCGACGTGCTCCTGAACTAGAAGAATACTGAGCATCTGTTAGCGAGCTCCAAGGAAGAAGCAAGAAGGGATTGACTTGCATTACCTTAGGAAGTGTGGAGTGCTTATGCTACAAGCGCGAACAGGGCGAAGGGCGCAGTGGAAGAAGTTATAGCAGTGCCTTAAGGATTGGACTATCCTGCACATTGTTCACCGGTCACTGGGGACCGAAGTGTCACTACAGCTTCAGGCGTAGTGGTAGAAAAACCAGAGTCTTACTGGACCTTAGGTCACAGAAAGCAGCCCTTGGAGTGTCGGTACGTAACAGGGGTCAGGGAGAGTGGGAACCTTGAGTCAGTGCACGACAACAGTAGGAACTCAGCTCTCTCAAAGGAAGGCTCCGACCACAAAACTGACCGGGCAGTACAGCTAAGGAGTTAGCTGGAGAAATCGGAGTGAACTTAGCTTTATGCTGGTTGGACTCATCATATTGGAAAGTAAAGGAGGCCCCCAACCTGTTCAGCTGTTATCTCAAAGCACATCCTCCACCCGACCAGCCTCCCTGGGACCTGCCTTATCATCTGACAAGTAAAAGGTATGGAAAGACGCTGGATGGTGTGAGACTGATTTATTTATCTGCACCCGACATCATTAATTCCATAGACTTTGAGGGACCAGTCCCACCTGTAGGGGACCCGACATCTAGCTGCCACACCATCCCCTCAGAGATCTACAGCAGCGCTGGTCTTAGTGATCAGAGAACTACAGGTGGCGTCACGAACTGTTATACACCTATCCCCTGTAAATATACCCCCCAACATACGCCTGACCGCCAGGGCCACAGACCGAGCCACCGCTACCTGTGACAACCCCATAGACTTCCATGGGCTCGGCTCTGAGTACCCCATTGCTCTGGTAACCCACAATTGTGGTGCGGGTCACAACATTAACCTTCCTGTTGTGTGAATGCTGACTACCAAGAACTAAATCCCTACAATTGGTGGATGTCCTGGATAAAGGATGGTACGGCATTGCGAACAGTCTGAAAGCATGGAGGAGCTTGTTAAGCAATTAGTCCAGCAGCAGAACCCAAAGGATACTAACAAACTCCTGATCCAGCAGTTTCAACAGCAGCAGTAGGAGTTGCGTCAGCAGTTACAACAGCAGCAGAAGTTACAAAAGCGGCAGCAGTTACAGCAGGTTCAGCATCAGCAGCAGTTGGCTCTCCTGGCAGAAACTGTCCAGGTCAGGCAACCAACAGCCAAAGTGAAGGTAGCCGGGTGAGGCAAACGGTACAGGATGCCTTACAGAAGTTGACTCTAGAGGATAACGTTGAGGCTTGCATGACTGTATTTGAGAGGATGGCAGACAAAGAGAAACTGCCCCCAGAGCAATGGGCAGAGGTCCTAGCTCCATATGTTACTGGGGAACAGCAGAAAGCATACTGCGACATTGCCCTACTGGATGCCAAGGAGTACAACAAGCTGAAGTCAAAGACTATGACACGTTTAAGAGCCACCTTGGCAGTCCAAACACAACGAGTGCTACCAAAGGGACAAACCTCCTTGATCCCAGTTGTTCAACCTGTTAACACTTGGTACAAAAATAACTGCAGCCCGAGACCTGCTATCCAGCACAGATGGTAGAAAGAGTGGTAGTGGACCGATTTATTCACTCTCAACCGAAAGCCATGCAAAGCTGGGTTACCCAAGTAGATTCCTAGAATGCAGATGACTTTGTGAGCCTTGTGGAAAGATGCTTGGCTGCAGAGAACTCCCTCAGCAATCAAGGTCGAGTTCACCTGCCAGGGATACCCAAAAAAGGAGCCCAAGATCACCTATGAGTGTTACCCAAGATCCCAGAAGGGGTCAGAGTCAGGTTCAAGGTATATACCTCATCACATTGTCTGTTGGAGGTGTCATGCTCCGGGTCATATATTAGCCAATTGTCCCTTGACCTCGGAGCAAATGGACTGCAGCATGGGCCGGCATTACTCCTACTTCGCCTACCTTGCCTGCAGCACTGTTCCTCATCTTGGCGTGGGGCCTCAAGAATGCCAGGTAACTGTGAATGGTGTCCTAGTGACAGGAATTATGGAGTTCTAGAGTTTAGCGCTGCTGATAGGGGCATCAGGTGTATCCATGGAGACACTGTGGCCCGGGTCGACATTGACGTAGACACGTAGACTGTGGTTCCGTGTCCCATAAAGTGGGAGTAGTCAAAAACCTGTTGTATCCTCTAATTGTCGGCCATGATTTTCTTCTGTTTTGGGATTTGTGGGGGAAAGCAAAAGCACCTTGAAACTTGGCTGATAACTAGGTCACAACTGAAGAAAACTCGTCACATGCCACGGTCGACAAGCTTAATTGACGATACTGGTTGCTGACAAAGAGGAGGAGATGTGTAGCCCAGCTGCGCTTGGAGCCACATGTACCCTGGAGGATGCACAGAAGGTAAACCCACACTCACACCTGATATTCATTCACACCTTCACTATTCCCTGGAGCCACCAGAGGGAGCCCTTGGAGAGTATCTATATATATATAAGGGTTGTGGAGAGACGGCAGTTAAGGTACTGCCACACTACACGATCCCTCTAACGACCTCGTTAGCGTCGCATACTAATGAGATCGCTAGCGGGATCGTTTTAATATCTCTAGTAGTGGCCTAATTTAGCGATGTCGTTAAGGACGCTATCGCGGTTAGCGATCTCCTTAACGACTTTAGCGGTACAAAATACCGCTAAATCGCTAAAAAAAAGGTGCCACACTCAGCGATATACACTACCGGTCAAAAGTTTAGGGTCACTTAGAAATTTCCTTATTTTTGAAAGAAAAGCAGTTTTTTTCCAATGAAGCTAACATTAAATGATTCAGAAATACACTCTATACAGTGTTAATGTGGTAAATGACTATTCTAGCGGCAAACGTCTAGTTTGTAATGCAATATCTTCACAGGTGTATAGAGGCCTATTTCCAACAACCATCACTCCAGTGTACTTATGGTATTTTGTGTTCGCTAACTGTGTAAGAAGGCTAATAGATGGTTAAAATACCCTTTAAAACCCTTGTGCAAGTATGTTAACACAGCTGAAAACCGTTTGGTTGATTAGAGAAGCTATAAACCTGACCTTCCTTTGAGCTTGTTGAGAATCTGGAGCATTACATTTGTTGGTTCCATTAAACTCTCAAAATGGCCAAAAAAAAAGAACTTTCTTGTGAAACTCGACAGTCTATTCTTGTTCTTAGAAATGAAGGCTATTCCATGCGAAAAATTACCAAGAAACTGAAGAATTCATACAATGGTGTGTAGTACTCCCTTTAGAGGAGTGCACAAACAAGCTCTAACCAGAGAAGAAAGACAAGTGGGAGGCCCCGCTGCACAACTGAGCAACAAGACAAGTACATTAGAGTCTTTAGTTTGAAAAATTGACGCCTCACAGGTCCTCAACTGGCAGCTTCATTAAACAGTACACATTAAACGCCAGTGTCAACATCTACAGTGAAGAGGCGATTTGGGGATGCTGGCCTTCAGGGCAGATTGGCAAAACAAAAGCCAATATTCCTCTGTCCAATGTCTGTGTTCTTTTGCCCATATTAATCTTTTCCTTTCATTTAAGCCAGTCTTAAATATGGCTTTTGTTTTGCCAATCTGCCCTGAAGGCCAGCATCCCCAAATCGCCTCTTCACTGTAGATGTTGACACTGGCGTTTAATGTGTACTGTTTAATGAAGCTGCCAGTTGAGGACCTGTGAGGCGTCAATTTTTCAAACTAAAGACTCTAATGTACTTGTCTTGTTGCTCAGTTGTGCAGCGGGGCCTCCCACTTGTCTTTCTTCTCTGGTTAGAGCTTGTTTGTGCACTCCTCTAAAGGGAGTACTACACACCATTGTATGAATTCTTCAGTTTCTTGGTAATTTTTCGCATGGAATAGCCTTCATTGCTAAGAACAAGAATAGACTGTCGAGTTTCACAAGAAAGTTCTTTTTTTTTGGCCATTTTGAGAGTTTAATGGAACCAACAAATGTAATGCTCCAGATTCTCAACAAGCTCAAAGGAAGGTCAGGTTTATAGCTTCTCTAATCAACCAAACGGTTTTCAGCTGTGTTAACATACTTGCACAAGGGTTTTAAAGGGTATTTTAACCATCTATTAGCCTTCTTACACAGTTAGCGAACACAAAATACCATAAGTACACTGGAGTGATGGTTGTTGGAAATGGGCCTCTATACACCTATGAAGATATTGCATTACAAACTAGACGTTTGCCGCTAGAATAGTCATTTACCACATTAACAATGTATAGAGTGTATTTCTGAATCATTTAATGTTAGCTTCATTGGAAAAAAACTGCTTTTCTTTCAAAAATAAGGAAATTTCTAAGTGACCCTAAACTTTTGACCGGTAGTGTATACTTACCAGCGGGACGCCGGCGATAAAAATAGGGTCCCGAACGATCGCTGAGATGAACGAGATCACAGCAGGATCTCAGCAGGGGCCACGTCGTCGCTAGATGCCACACATAACAACGTCACTAACGAGATCGCTAAATAGTGACTTTTTTAGCGATCTTGTTAGCAACGTTGTTTAGTGTGGCATACCCTTTAGATTGGATTAGCCTGAGGGCTGTGCAGTTGAGAGTTTGATCTGAGAGGAGTTGTTGGTTTTACCTCAGATGAGCTGAGAGGGAAAGTTACCTCAGAACGTGACAGACTGTTAGTTCCCTTGGAAAATAGCTCTTGAAGTGTGCATAGATCAGTCTGACGGAAGGTCCTGATAGCTGCTTCAGACAGAGCCTCAGAAGGAAGCGAAGGAAAGGGAACTGCAGTGTTTGAAAGACTGAAGACTACAGCTTGCACTTAGTTTAATTTTGTGGAGTCCAGTAATAGTGGAGGAAGATTGCCACTTAGCCTGGTCAAAACGGTGAAGAGAAGGAGAAACTGCCATCTACTGCTAGTGTGTGCTTATGTTAAAGGTGAGAGTAGGACGAAAGGCGAGTGGAAGGGAAAAGAGAGTGACAGAGGTTGAAACAGCATTGATCGCTTACCTTTACTCTGAACAACCGGACACCGGGTCCGAGCTTGCTAGCATCTACACGACTAGTAGGAGAAACCGGAGACCCTGTGGGACTTCAGGTCGCAGGGGCCCAGCAGTGCTGATACGTAACCGGGGTCAGGAAGAACAGGAGTCTGGTCAGCGCAACCATTAGAGACTGAGTTCTATCCAAGAGAAGGCTCCACCACAAAGTCAGCCGGGCGTATACAAGAGGACAGAGTTAGACTTCGTTTCATACAGGTCAGAAACTCACACACATACAGGAGTACGGAGGCCCTACACCTACTCAGTGGGATTACTGGACGTGCATCCTCCACCCTGACAGCTTCCCGGACGTGCCTGCAAATATACCATCAGTAAAGGTACAGAAAGAGACTTTCGTGTGTGTATCTGCCTTATTGCTCCTGCACCCCTACACCGCCATATACCCTGAGGGATCAGTCTTGCCTGTGGAAGACTTAACACCTTGCTGCCCAGTAACAACCCCTCAGAGGATCTACCCTGCAGCGCTGGTCACCCTGACCAGGAACCACAGGTGGCATCACGAACATTTCTACAAACTGTAAATACTTTATTCCCCTGTAAATATCCCACATTTTTATGGTGATCGCCCAGGGCAACGGACCGAGCTGTGCTACCCGTGACATCCCCCATTGAAGTGAACGGGCTCGGTGCCGAGTACCCCACAGGCCCTGGCTGTGCGACTCAGAAGCATCTCCTGAAGGTAATATTCCTCAGCTGCAGGTGTCCAGAGGAAACTTTGGAACTGCAGTGCTCAAGGATTTGGAAAAAAAAATACTGGGAGAAAAGTAAGGGTGCTAAATGTTGTCACCCAGGAGCCTACAACCGGAGTTCGGGTCCTGCATTTGGCTGGGCATAATGATTGGGTTATGGCGTGTGGGGTCTGGCACTGTATTTCTGCAACATAAGTATCACTGCAGCAAAAGTATCAATAAGCTGCAGTTATTTCAATGGCTGAGAATTAACATCCATCTCCTCTTCACACAGGTACAATCTCTGCTACAATCCCTGCTTGCTGTCATCTGATTTTTACCACTCTGCAACATTTCCTCTAATGGTACAATCTCTGCTAAAATCCCTTCTTGCTGTCATCTGATTTTTACCATTCTGCAACATTTCCTATAATGGTACAATCTCTGCTACAATCCCTGCTTGCTGTCATCTGATTTTTACCACTCTGCAACATTTCCTCTAATGGTACAATCTCTGCTACAAACCCTGCTTGCTGTCATCTGATTTATACCACTCTGCAACATTTCCTCTAATGGTACAATCTCTGCTACAATCACTGCTTACTGTCATCTGATTTTTACCACTCTGCAACATTTCCTCTAATAGTATATAACAGTGCCTGCTGAATGTTTGCTAAATTCATTTGTTGCATTGTACTCAATACTTACTGCTGTATATCCATGTTGGGGCCAGTAGAGATGCTATGAGGTGCAAGGTGTTACCAGCATATGGATGTACCAGGCCCTGTGCCTTTGATCATCTAACTTCCCCTGGTGTGCTGGCCAGCTGCTAATTTATCCCAAAGCAGCTCCCACAATCCCTCTCACCTGATCCTCTACTCAGTCCTATATATTTGGTAGCATCCTAAGGGGTGCACTCGTGTGGGGTCTGGCACGCGTATCTGTCATGTATAGTGTACAGTTCCTATAGCGTCTTGTGCTTGGGTGCGAGGAAAACACAGGAGACATAGGTTGAAATGAAATGACTTGTATTACTTCATACAAGCATGCTGAAAAGTTCACACAGTTTGCAGGAACAGAGTCAGGAGACACAGCAGGCCAGAGTAATTTCAAGCACTACAATAAATCTCCAAAGCAGGTTCAGGATCTCTTCTCTGTACCGTAATTCCTCTGCAAACATGAATTCACCAAACAGCAGGTTTCCAGAGTCCAAAAGTGTTCAAAGGTTCCTCAGTAGGGAATAGCTGGAGTACAAGTTCAAGGTTTCCAGGAGTCAGGTCACAGACTGACTGAGGCTTGATTCAGGAGCACTGATTGTTCAGCTGAGGCTGCTTAAGAAGCAAGAGGGAAGAATCAGGGCGGGAACATGAAAACTGGAACTCCATATTAACTGAGGGCAAGAGCTGCAGAAAGACAGAAAGCAAAATGGCCGACGGAAAACTGAGTTTCAAGGAACATGTCAACAAAGAACCTTACATTACTCCCCCCTTAGGGACAACCTCCGGATGACCTCAGACCAGGCTTGTCAGGGTACCTCTGATGAAACTGGCGGAGCAGGCGAGGAGCATTTACATTGTTGACTGGTTCCCATGAGTTGTCCTCCACTGGGTAGCCCTGCCATTTAATCAAATATTGCAACTGATTTCTGTACAACCTGGAATCTAGAATCCTTTCCACCATAAATTCTTCCTGACCATCGACCAGCACTGGGTCAGGGCAAGGAGAAGAACGTCCAGGAAACGTATTGGGTGTTGCAGCCTTTAGTAGGGATACATGAAAGACAGGGTGGATTCTCATAGTTCTGGGCAGTTGAAGACGACAAGCAACAGCACTTATAATCTTACTGATCTTATAAGGTCCAATGTACTTATGTCCCAATTTAGACGATGGAATCTTTAATTTAAGATTTCTGGTTGACAGCCAGACCAAATCTCCTACCTTGAAAGCTGGTGCAGGTTTACGAAATTTATCTGCTGCTTTCTTGTACCTTTCCTGAGCCAATTCTAGATTTTCCTTTAGAAGATCCATATTCTTTTGTAAAGAAGTGATTCTTTCAGCCACTGCCGGCAAGGGCGTATCTATGGGAAATCGAGGAAGAATGTTAGGATGATAACCTAGATTGGAGTAAAAAGGAGACTGCTTAGTGGAGGCGCTCTGAGAGTTGTTATAAGAGAACTCAGCCAGCGGAAGTAGATCCACCCAATCATCTTGTAGGTGGCAGATAAAACAGCGGAGATACTGCTCCAGGGTCTGATTGGTTCGTTCTGTCTGTCCATTAGTCTGAGGATGAAAAGCAGAAGAAAGGTTTACTTTAATGTCCAATGCTGCACAGAAATTTTGCCAAAACCTTGAAGTGAATTGCACCCCTCGATCCGAAATGACCTCATCCGGTACTCCATGTAAGCGAAACACATTCTTAATCATCAAGTCTGATGTCTGTTTTGCAGTGGGTAAGACGACACAAGGGATAAAATGAGCTGCCTTTGTTAGACGGTCAACCACCACTAGAATGGTGTTCTTCCCTTGAGAGGTTGGTAACTCCACAATGAAGTCCATAGAAATGGATCCCCACGGGCGGGACGGGGTGGGAAGAGGCTGTAACAGACCAGTTGGTGAGGAGCGAGGTGTTTTGCATCTTGCACAGACTTCACATGAAGTGACATAGTTTAAAACATCTTTCCTGTAAGTGGGCCACAAAAGAAACGAGAAAGAAATTCTTGTGTCTTTAGAATTCCCCTATGCCCGGCTATCTTGGAATCGTGGATGAGTTGCAATACTCTCAATCTGACTGTTTCAGGTATATACAGACGTCCCTGAATCCACACACCATTCTTAAAGACAAGACTTACGTCCCTTGGGGGTTGAGCCAACAAAGAATCTGCATGGTATGCTTCCTTGATGTCCTTAAGTAGGTCTTGATTATGAATCACTCCCAGGAATCTAGAGTCAGGAAGAATAGTCTTAGGAGGAGTAAGTGGACGTGTCTCTGCTGAATGAATCCTAGAGAGTGCATCAGCCTTTCCATTGCGCGATCCTGGTCTATAAGAAATGACAAAATTAAATTGGTTTAGGAAAAGATTCCAGCGAGCCTGGCGAGGAGTCAGGCACTTAGCCGACCTGATAAACTCAAGGTTACGATGGTCTGTCAGGACGACTATTTGCTGTGCAGCTCCCTGAAGAAGGTGTCTCCATTCCTTGAAGGCGGCAATAATGGCCAACAATTCTCTATTGCCCACATCGTAGTTCCTCTCAGCCGAAGACAACTGCTGGGAAAGAAGGCACAGGGATGCAAGACATTCTTCTCACCTGTTCTCTGAGAGAGTATAGCTCCAACGGCACAGTCTGAAGCATCCACCTCTATTATGAAGGCAAGCTCGGGGTTGGGATGTACTAAGATAGGTGCGGTGGTAAATTTATCCTTTAAACAGGAAAATGCTTCCTGAGCTTGCGGGGTCCAGGAGAACCTAGACTGTTTCCGGGTAAGTTGGGTGATAGGTGACACTACCTCAGAAAATTTTTTAATGAAACGTCTATAGAAGTTGGCAAACCCGATGAAGCGCTGCACCTCCTTCACATTTCTAGGAATTGGCCAATCCTTGATGGCTTGGGTCTTGCTTCCATCCATACTAATCCCTTGCGTAGATAGTACATACCCCAGAAATTGAATTTCGGTCCTATGGAATTCACACTTTTCAAGTTTGATGTAGAGATGGTTTTGTCTTAGGCGTTCTAAGACCATTCTCACATGTCCATGATGTTCCTCTGTGGAGTTAGAAAAAATTAGAATATCATCCAGATAAATCACCACAAATGTATCTAGGAGATCCCTGAAGATATCATTCACGAAGTGTTGAAAGTGGCTGGGGCGGTACTCAGACCAAAAGGCATAACTAGATATTCAAAGTGTCCATAGCGTGACCTGAAAGCAGTCTTCCATTCATCCCCAGGTCTAATACGGACCAAGTTATAGGCCCCACGGAGATCCAGTTTAGAGAAAATTTTGGCACGCCGCACTCTCTCCAACAACTCAGGGATTAAAGGCAATGGATAACGGTTTCTAATAGTAACCTTATTGAGTTCCCTATAGTCTATGCAGGGTCTCAGAGATCCATCTTTCTTCTTCACAAAGAAGATGGGTGCACCTGCGGGAGATGAAGAGGGGCGTATGAAGCCCTTGGCTAAATTTTCGTCTATATAATCCTTCAAAGCTTTTAGCTCGGGCCCTGCTAGGGGGTAGATCTTACCAAAAGGTATCTCGGCTCCAGGCAATAATTCAATTGGACAATCATATGGACGGTGAGGAGGAAGCTGATCAGCGTTCTTCTTGTCACATAAATCCACATAGTCCTGGTATACAGCTGGTAGTTCAGGGACTGACATGGTTTCTTTAGGAACAGAGCAAGCTGAAACTCCTTGACTCATCTGTTTCTCCGGAAAGTGTAATTCCTTGGTCTCCCAGTTAATCGTAGGATTCTGCGCCTGCAGCCATGGTAGCCCTAGAATAATGGGAAAGTGGGGAGAAGAGATAAGCATAAAAGACATTTTCTCCTGATGATCTTTACCCATAAGGACCCTCAAAGGCTCTGTTTCTTGATCCACTGGTCCAGAAGTCAGTAGAGAGCCATCCACAGTCTCCATCTGTACTGGAGTAGCCTTCTTCACTGAACGTATCCCTGTTTCAGAGCAAAGGAGATATCCATAAAATTTCCACTTGCTCCTGAGTCGATCATAGCAGAGCTAGACACCCAGACTGAGTCAACCCAGAGTTTGATGGAAAGGAAGCAATGAGAATTGTTTCTTTTACAACTCAGCTGGGACATCGCTGAGGAAACTTGAAAAATTGCAGCGTTTATACTGTCATCGTCCCCAGAACTAACAGAGTTTAAGTCCGAGAAATCAAGATCTCTTGCAGCAGATCTCTCTGGAGCCTGAGGCTCGGACATGACAGAGCTCCTCTCGCAACAATCACAGTGAATGACTGCTGCAGTAGTCTTACGAGAACGGCTGGGGCAGTTTATAATGAAGTGCCCTGACTTACCACAGTAGAAACATAGATTTTCCTTTATACGATGTTCTTTGCGTGCATCACTAACCCGTCTTTGTAAAGAGTCCACCTGCATGGGTTCAGGTTCTGGTTCCCTTGTGATCCTACTCAAAGGTTCCTTAGCTGAGGAGGGAGGTAGTAAAAGATTAGTGCGATTATTTTCGAACCATCTCTCTTGTCTGCGTTCAGTCAGACGAGCATCAATACGAATACAATAGTTAATAAAGTCACCTAACGCAGTGGGAGGGTCGGCACGAGCAAGTTCATCCTTAATCAGTGGAGACAACCCTTTCCGAAAAATAGATTTCTTAGCGGAAGTGTCCCAAGTGGTATCAAGAGCCCATCTCCTGAAATCCAGGGCATATTCGGCTACTGAACGCTTACCTTGGCGCAAAGTTAACATGGCTGCTTCAGCTGTTGCACCTCGACTGGGGTCATCAAACACCTGCCCCATGGCTGAAATAAAAGCATCAAGGTGATTCAAACAATCATCCTCAGTTTCAATCAGAGGGTTTGCCCACATCAAAGCCTTATTGGTAAGCAACATGATTATAGTAAGCACTTTGGATCGTTCAGTGGGAAATTGTGAAGCATGTGCAGAGAAAAATAAATTGCATTGATTAATAAATCCCTGAATTTCTCACGTTCACCGCCAAAACGAAAAGGAGGTAATTTGGGGATCCCAGAACTCGGGGTTATGGCAGGAGCCTGGGCTCGTTCCTCTAGAGCCTCAATCCTGGCTCGCAATTCCTGGGTAGTCTGTCCAAACACTTGCAAATTATGATTAGTGAGGTCCTGTAGGCTTGCAAAACGGGTTTTTAAAGTCTGTACATCTGAAAGGATTGTATCAGTCACTCCGCAAAGTTCCTTTATGCGGGCCTCCATCTTCCAGATCTTTTAAGGCAGAAGTGCTGGAAGGGGAAGAGGAAAAAAAAAAAAAACAATAGTGTTTACCTGTGGTAACACTGCAGAGTAAAATTTTAAGGGAATGCGCTCACCTGGAATGGTTGTGAGAAGTCACAACCACTGTCATCACATAAGGTATTTAAACGGACATCTGATATCCACAGTCACAGCAGACACGGCTTTCCCAGACCCAGCAGACACTAAACATTGGCTCCTGAATCTTGTCATGTATAGTGTACAGTTCCTATAGCGTCTTGTGCTTGGGTGCGAGGAAAACACAGGAGACATAGGTTGAAATGAAATGACTTGTATTTAGAGTTGAGCGATACTTTCCGATATGCTAAAGTATCGGAATCGGAATGGTATCGCCGATATCACTAAAAAATCGGCGATACCCGATACCGATACCGGAAGTCCCATGTAAGTCTATGGGAACAAAATATCGCAACTAAAAAAACCCCATTCTTTCCTTGTAAACACTAAATATACACACATAGAATACATATATATATATATACATGTCATTGTGACATATATATATACATATATGTATAGTTTATACACTTCTACATAGTAAAATATCCTTTGATTCAATTGCCGGGTAAAGCCGGCTTCAGTGAAAAGACAGAAGCACCCGACATGAAATGACACTTGGTGTATATAGGGTTAAACATTTCTTTTCATGTCCTTTGCTATCTAATTTGCACAAACAATTAAATCAGACTATGTGTGCAAAATTTCACACCTGTAGGGTTAATTAAAGGTGTAAATTCGTTGTAAAAAAAAACGGACTTTTTTGCTACGAATTTACACCTTTAATTAACCCCTAGAGGTGTGAAATTTTGCACACATAGTCTGATTTAATTGTTTGTGCAAATTAGATAGCAAAGGACATGAAAAGACATGGTTAACCCTATGTACACCAAGTGTCATTTCATGTCGGGTCACCCGACATGAAATGACACTTGGTGTACATAGGGTTAAACATTTCTTTTCATGTCCTTTGCTATCTAATTTGCACAAACAATTAAATCAGACTATGTGTGCAAAATTTCACACCTGTAGGGGTTAATTAAAGGTGTAAATTCGTTGTAAAAAAAACGGACTTTTTTTGCTACGAATTTACACCTTTAATTAACCCCTACAGGTGTGAAATTTTGCACACATAGTCTGATTTAATTGTTTGTGCAAATTAGGCTGGAGTCACACACAACCACAAAAAATCGGTCCGTTTTAGACGGTCGACAATCGGATCAAAATAAAAACATCACACATCCTTCTGGCATCCGATTTTCCTTCAAAGATGCGATTTAATCGCATGTGTGTGTACCTTGTAACATCCGATTTTCATCCGACTTGCGAGATTTTCTCGCAGGCTTGCAAAACTGACATATAATGGATCCAAAAGAATAGTATTTAAATGCCAAAAGAAAGAATAGATATATACACTATATATATATATATATATATATATATAATATATATATATTATATATATATATATATATGTCATTGTGACATATATATATATATACATATATTTATAGTTCTTACACTTCTACATACTGTTATAGCCGCTAATTCAATTGCCGGCTTCAGTGAAATCACAGAAGCCGACATGAAATGATACATTGTTTCCACACATTTAACCATGTAATTTCATGTATTTTTATATATGTTTGAAACATACAATTACATGAGTATATGTGTGCTAAATTTCAGACATGTAGGGGTTAATTAAAGGTGTAAATTCGTTAAAAAAAAATGCGTGGGCTCCCGCTGTATTTTCTCCACCAGACAGACAAAGCAAGCGAGTGGGGGCAGATAATAATAGCCTAGGGAGGGTACATTTTTTTTGTGCCCCCCCTGGCTACTAACATCTGCCCCAGACACCCCAGAAAGGGCAAATCTATAATTAGATTCGCCCTTTCTGGCACTTTGCCCGTCTATTCCCATTGCCCTGTAGCGGTGGCGAATGGGTTAATAAGGGGTTAAAATGACCTTGCAATTGAAAGGTCACTTTAAGCCAGGTTAATAATTGATAGCTGTCAATTAGGCAACTATCAATTATTAATCCTATTGTATGAAAGAAAAATCAAACACACACACTTTAATAAAAAATAAGTTTAATTAAATAATCACACAGTTTTTGACCATATTTTATTTTCCTGCTAAAACCATTTCCTGTAATAAAAATAAAATAAAAAAGCAAAATTATACTTACCAATCCGATGTACAGTCAGGTCCCACGGTGTAATCCATCAGAAAGGGTTAACAGGTTACAGGTCGCAGAGAGCTAATAATGCTGTCTCAGACCTGTATTCCCCTGAATGAATAAGTTCCTCTCCCAGCGAAAGTAGAGGAATAGATTCATGAATGGAGCTTAATTGATTTATTGCCAATTTAACTGTAGTGACCTGACCTAAAGGGAAAGTGGACACAATCAATTAAGCTTCATTCATGAAACACATCCTCTCCTGTCACCAGGAGAGGAACTTATTCATTCATGAGCTTTGAGCTGAGCATGCAGGATTACTTGCACAGCTTGGCTCAAAGCTAGTTAACCCTTTGTGAAGGATTACAGCGTGGGACGTGACAGATCGGCGGAATAGGTAAGAATAATGTTGTTTTATTTCTTTTTCTTTATTTTAGGAGATCAATGGCTTCGCACGGATTTAGTGTAAAATAAAATATGGTAAAAAAAATGTGTTTTTATTTCATTAAAATTATTTATTCTTAAAGTGTGTGTGTTTTTTTATTTACTTCAATAGGATTAATAATTGATAGTTGTCTAATTGACAGCTATCAATCATTAACCTGCCTTAAGGTCACCTTTCAATTGCAAGGTGACAGTAAGGTGAGATTAACCCATTCGCCACCGCTACAGGGCAATGGGAATAGACGGGCAAAGTGCCAGAAAGGGCGAATCTAATTATAGATTTGCCCTTTCTGGGGGTCTGGGGGCAGATGTTAGTAGCCAGGGGGGGCACAAAAAAATGCACCCTCCCTGGGCTATTATTATCTGCCCCCACTCGCTTTGCTTTGTCTGTCTGGTGGAGAAAATACAGCGGGAGCCCACGCATTTTTTTTCAACGAAATTACACCTTTAATTAACCCCTACATGTCTGAAATTTTGCACAAATACACTCATGTAATTGTATGTTTCAAACATATATAAAAATACATGAAATTACATGGTTAAATGTGTGGAAACAATGTATCATTTCATGTCGGCTTCTGTGATTTCACAAAACCCGGCAATTGAATTAGCGGCTATTACAGTATGTAGAAGTCTAGGAACTATAAATATATGTATATATACATGTCACAATGACATGTATATATATATGTATGTGTTCTATGTGTATATATCTATTCTTTCTAGTCTTTATTAAAGCTGTCAGTGTGATTTTACAGTATAGGCGGGGATGAATTGCCGGCTTTTCTAAAGGACACCGATGCGATTTCATCGCAAGTCACACAGTGTGGTCCGTTTGTAATCAGATTTTTCATCGCTCCCATAGACTTGCATTGGCGATTGTCGACCGACAATCGGTGACAATCGCAGCATGCTGCGATTGTACACGGACGTTTAAAACGGACCACAAAAAATCTGATACTGGGAGCTGCTCCATAGATTAACATAGGTCCGACTGCAATGCGATATTTCATCGCATTGCAGTCGTCCGATTTTGTCGCCAGTGTGACTCCGGCCTTAGATAGCAAAGGACATGAAAAGACATGGTTAACCCTATGTACACCAAGTGTCATTTCATGTCACCCGACATGAAATGACACTTGGTGTACATAGGGTTAACCATGTCTTTTCATGTCCTTTGCTATCTAATTTGCACAAACAATTAAATCAGACTATGTGTGCAAAATTTCACACCTGTAGGGGTTAATTAAAGGTGTAAATTCGTTGTAAAAAAAACGGACTTTTTTGCTACGAATTTACACCTTTAATTAACCCCTACAGGTGTGAAATTTTGCACACATAGTCTGATTTAATTGTTTGTGCAAATTAGATAGCAAAGGACATGAAAAGACATGGTTAACCCTATGTACACCAAGTGTCATTTCATGTCGGGTTCTGCATTTTCACAAAAGCCGGCAATTGAATTAGCGGCTATTATACTATGTAGAAGTGTATGAACTACAAATATAAATATATATATATATGTGTCACAAATTCAATGACATGTATATATATATATATGAGGTGTAAAATTGCTGAAAAAAAATGCGTGGGCTCCCGCCCTATTTTCGCAACCAGACAGACAAAGCCAGTGAGTGGGGGCAGATAATAATAGCCCAGAGAGGGACCATTATTTTTGCCCCCCCCCGGCTACTAACATCTGCCCCCAGACACCCCAGGAAAGACAAATCTATAATTAGATTCGCCCTTTCTGGCACTTTGCCCGTCTATTCCCATTGCCCTGTAGCGGTGGCGAATGGGTTAATATGGGGTTAAAGCCACCTTGCTATTGAAAGGTGACCTTAAGCCAGGTTAATAATTGAGAGCTGTCAATTAGACAACTATCAATTATTAATCCTATTGCATGAAATAAAAATAAAACACACACACTTTAATTAAAAATCATTTTAATGAAATAAAGACACATGTTTTTGACCATCTTTTATTTTACTGCAAAAACCATTTCCTGTAATAAAAATAAAATAAAAAAGCAAAATTATTCTTACCTATCCCATGCACAGTCAGGTCCCACGGTGTAATCCTTCAGAAAGGGTTAATGTTTACTGCAGGGACCGCAGCTAATGCTGCAGCCTCACAGTAAACCCCAAATGAATGAGTTCCTCTCCTGCCTGACAGGAGAGTAAAGGCTGGGTGTCACATAACGATACACCAGCGATCCCGACAACGATATGCACTTGTCAGGATCGCTGGTGTATCGCTACATGATCGCTGCTGAGCTGCCAAACAGGCAGCTCAGGCAGCGATCTGGGACAGCGACACTGCGGGTAACATCGCTTAAGGGCCCGTCTCACATAGCGATATCGCTACCGAGATCGCTGCTGAGTCACTAGTTTTGTGACGCAGCAGCGAGCTCACCAGCGATATCGCTGTGTGTGACATTCAGCGACGATCAGCCCCCCTGCCGGGTATCGCTGATCGTCGCAGAAATGTCAGGACCTTTTTTTGATCGCTGGTTTCCCTCTGACAGGCACGCATCGCTGCGTGTGACAGGCGGGAGACCAGCGATCCGCTGGTAACCAAGGTACACAGCGGGTTTCCAGGCACCGCGCAGCGCTTGGAAACCCGCTGTGTACCTTGGATACCAGCTCCCTGCATCAGGGCGCTGGTATCCAAGGTACACAGCGGGTTTCTAGGCACAGCCCCGCGCCTGGAAACCCGCTGTGTACCTTGGTTACCAGCGGATCGCTGGTCTCCCGCCTGTCACACGCAGCGATGTGTGCCTGTCAGCGGGAAACCAGCGATCAAAGGTCCTGACATTTCAGCGACGATCAGCGATACCCGGCAGGGGGGCTGATCGTCGCTGAATGTCACACACAGCGATATCGCTGGTGAGCTTGCTGCTGCGTCACAAAACTAGTGACTCAGCAGCGATCTCGGTAGCGATATCGCTATGTGAGACGGGCCCTTAAGTGGAAAGCTTAATTGATTGCTTTCCACTTTCACTTCAGGTCAGCCAGGGACACAATCAGTGACGTCAGAGGGAACTGATTAACAAAAATAGGGGTTCCCTTCGAAAAAAAAATGGCGTGGGGTCCCCCCTATTTTTGTTAACCAGCCAGATGAAGCAGACCGCTGAGGCCTGGATTTTCAGGCTGTTAAGGAGCCAAGATCCATGGACCTTGCCAGCCTGATAATACCAGGCCACAGCAGTCTGTATATCTTGGCTGATTAACAAAAATAGGGGATACCCTCGAAAAAAATTGGCGTGGGGTCCCCCCTATTTTTGTTAACCAGCCAGATGAAGAAAACCACTGAGGCCTGGATTTTCAGGCTGTTAAGGAGCCAAGATCCATGGACCTTGCCAGCCTGATAATACCAGGCCACAGCAGTCTGTATATCTTGGCTGATTAACAAAAATAGGGGATCCCCTCGAAAAAAATTGGCGTGGGGTCCCCCCTATTTTTGTTAACCAGCCAGATGAAGAAAACCGCTGAGGCCTGGATTTTCAGGCTGTTAAGGAGTCAAGATCCATGGACCTTGCCAGCCTGATAATACCAGGCCACAGCAGTCTGCATATCTTGGCTGATTAACAAAAATAGGGGATCCCCTCGAAAAAAATTGGCGTGGGGTCCCCCCTATTTTTGTTAACCAGCCCGATGAAGCAGACCGCTGAGGCCTGGATTTTCAGGCTGTTAAGGAGCCAAGATCCATGGACCTTGCCAGCCTGATAATACCAGGCCACAGCAGTCTGCATATCTTGGCTGATTAACAAAAATAGGGGATCCCCTCGAAAAAAATTGGCGTGGGGTCCCCCCTATTTTTGTTAACCAGCCAGATGAAGCAGACCGCTGAGGCCTGGTTTTTCAGGCTGGTAAGGATCCAATATCCATGGACCTTGCAAGCCTGATAATACCAGGCCACAGCAGTCTGCTTAGCTTGGCTGGTTAACAAAAATAGGGGATCCCCTCGAAAAAAAAACGGCGTGGGGATCCCCCCTATTTTTGTTAACCAGCCAAGTAAAATGCAGACTGCTGCGGCCTGGTATTAAAAGACTGTCAAGGCCCATGGATTTTGGCCCTCAACAGCCTGATAATACCAGGCTACAGCAGCCCCACATTTGGCGCATCAAAAGATGTGCCAATTGTGGCACTTTACCCGGCTCTTCCCACTTGCCCTGTAGCGGTGGCAAGCGGGGTAATAAGGGGTTAATGTCACCGTTGATTGCACGGTGACAATAAGCCCGGTTAATAATGGATAGGCGTCAATAAGACACCGATCCATTATTAATCCCAAAGTTATTAAATGTATAAAAAAAAGACACAGCAAGAAAAAAGTCTTTTAATGAAATAAAAGAGACAACACAGTTTTCATTAATTTTATTATACACTCATTCCTGCGACGCCATCGATCTCCTGTAAAAAAAGAAAAAAAACAAACCAACAGTATACCACCTGTCCGACGCAGTCCATAACGATAGTCCCACGACGATCCAGCTCTGCTACATCGCAATGACAGGCAGAGCCTGTCATCGCAACGCAGCACAGCTGATTACCTGCTTCCCCGGCGGTGACGTCATCGGACTGACTGCTTTACGGCCGGGATTACCCAGCAGTCACTGCAGTTATCGCGAGAAACTGCATGTGACCGCCGGGGAAAGAAGATGGCGGCCATGAAGCAGTGCAGGACGTGACCGCCGGAGATCTTCTGCCAGGTAAGTGCCGCTGACTCCTGACAGACCCGACCGACGGACACTGACAGTGACAGTGACAATCCCGATTCCGGTATCCGATAAGACGAAAATATCGGAACTCGGAATCGGAATTCCGATACAGCTAATATCGGCCGATACCCGATATTTGCAGTATCGGAATGCTCAACACTACTTGTATTACTTCATACAAGCATGCTGAAAAGTTCACACAGTTTGCAGGAACAGAGTCAGGAGACACAGCAGGCCAGAGTAATTTCAAGCACTACAATAAATCTCCAAAGCAGGTTCAGGATCTCTTCTCTGTACCGTAATTCCTCTGCAAACATGGATTCACCAAACAGCAGGTTTCCAGAGTCCAAAAGTGTTCAAAGGTTCCTCAGTAGGGAATAGCTGGAGTACAAGTTCAAGGTTTCCAGGAGTCAGGTCACAGACTGACTGAGGCTTGATTCAGGAGCACTGATTGTTCAGCTGAGGCTGCTTAAGAAGCAAGAGGGAAGAATCAGGGCGGGAACATGAAAACTGGAACTTCATATTAACTGAGGGCAAGAGCTGCAGAAAGACAGAAAGCAAAATAGCCGACGGAAAACTGAGTTTCAAGGAACATGTCAACAGAGACAAAGAACCTTACAGTATCACTGCAGCAAAAGTATCACTGCAGCAAAAGTATCAAGAAGCTGCAGTTATTTCAACAGCAGTTAGTCAAGGCAGGAGTCAGGACCCCGCACTATGTCTCTTTTGGGTATGTCTACTGAGTAAGCATTTCTTATTACTTGTACATTGCTTTTCTGTTTACCCGTCTTACTCCTTCACCATGTTTACATAGGCCCTCACAGTGTTTGCTCTGTTAATCCTCACTTTCCTTCGCTATCCCCAAACCCCAGCACCCTCTAACCAAATAATCATCTCCCCTTCCCTCCTACCTCTCCACCTGACCTCCTCTGCTGACCTGCTCCTCAACCTCAAATCTGTCCTAATAAAGAATAAAACAAGCCGCCCACTCTCCTTCTCACTTTCTCTGCTTCTCCTCACTGCTGGTAACATATCTCCCAATACTGGACCCCCACAGTTCGTACCCACAAATACTAACCCTTCCTACCGCTCCCTATCTAATAAGAACTACCGCAATCTTTCCAACTTAAAACCCGTACCATTGACACCCACCCCCCTGCTCCCTCTCTGGAGCACTCTGGAATGCCCGCTCCATCTGCAATAAGCTTCATGTGATTCATGACCTCTTTCTCTCTCGCAATCTTGCCTTCCTCGCCCTCACAGAAACATGGCTGACACCCTCTGACACCGCCTCCCCTGCTGCGCTGTGTTACGGCTGCCTCCACTTCACCCACACTCCTCGCCCTGGCAACAGACACTGTGGAGGAGTGGGTATTCTCCTTTCCTCTAACTGCACCTTTAAACCAATCCCACCTCTTCCCTCCCTAATCCTCCCCTCTTTTGAAGTCCACTCTGTCCGCATCTACTCTCCCTCTAAACTCCAAGTGGCCGTCATATACCGACCTCCAGGCCTCACCACTGCCTTCATTGACCAATTCTCTACCTGGCTTCTTCACTTTCTTTCCACTGACATCCCCACTATCATCATGGGTGAATTCAACATCCCCACTGATACCCTTCAGTCAGCAGCCTCCAAACTCCTGTCTCTTACTTCATTACTTCATCCTTTGGACTTACTCAGTGGTCCTCCTCAGCCACTCTCACAGATGGACATACATTAGACCTGGTCTTCACCCGCTTCTGCTCTCTATCTAACTTCACCACCTCCCCTCTATCCGACTACCACCTACTCACTTTCTCATCCCTGTCCTCCTCTCCTGTCACCCATGTCCAGCAACACGCGCACCTCCGCAGAAACCTTGCACACCTAGACACCCACACACTCTCTGACTCTACTCTACCACTGGCATCCATATCCTCACTTCACGACATAGACAGTGCCACTGCTTTCTACAATGCCACTCTCGCATCGGCTAATGACACGGTCGCCCCTCTCGTTCATGGCAGAGTGTGACGTACCAACAGACAACCCTGGCACAATAACACCACTAAAAAGCTCCTGCAAGTGTCCAGGATTCCAAAGCGGCATTGGAAGAAAACAAATTCGCAAGACGACTTCACTGCATTCAAACAGGCAACACTCAATTTCAAATCCGCCCTTATCTCTGCTAAACAGGCCTACTTCACAACCCTCGTGTCTTCCCTATCCTTCAACCCCAAACAGTTATTCAAAACTTTTAACTCCCTCCTCCGCCCACCACTGCCCCTCCAACCTCCCTCATCTCTGCTGAGAACTTTGCCACACACTTCAAAAATAAGATCGACCAAACAAGGCAAGTCTTCATTGTTCAACCACCATAAAACCTTTGTATACCAGACCAATGCCCAAACCCCATAACCTCCTTCTCCAACATCACTGAAGGCAAGCTTAATTGTCTCCTCTCCAAATCACACCTCACAACCTGTGCACTTGACCCCATCCCATCCCACCTCCTCCCCAACCTCACCCCATTATCCCATCCCTAACCCACCTCTCCAACCTATCACTATCTTCCGGTACCTTCCCTTCTGCTTTCAAACATGCCACAATCACGCCTATCCTTAAAAAGCCAACCCTCGACCCAACTGCTACGTCCAGCTATCGTCCAATATCGCTGCTCCCATTTGCCTCCAAACTCTTGGAGCTGCACGTCGACGCTAAACTTTCCTACCACCTCTCATCTAACTTGCTCTTTGACAATCTACAATCTGATTTCCGCCCCATCACTCCACTGAGACAGCCCTGACCAAAATTACTAACAACCTACTTGAAGCCAAAGCGAACGGACAATACTCTATACTCCTGCTTCTAGACCTGTCCTCTGCTTTTGACACAGTTGACCACTGCCTTCAACTACAGATTCTCTCCTTCTTTGGCATTAAGGACCTCGCCCTATCCTGGATCTCCTCATACCTCTCCAACCGCACATTCAGAGTCTCCCACTCCCACACTACCTCTTCATCCCACCCTCTCT